>OZ037775.1:11925949-11965949 GCA_964035525.1 Porites cylindrica | reverse complement strand
AGAAAAATACACACACCGTTTTATCTACTGTAGGTGATTTTACAGAACTAATTTTGTCTTATGACCTCTTCAGTTGTGCACCACATGATTGAAGAGGTCATAAAACAAAATCAGTTTTGTAAAATTGCCAAGACAAAAATTAATAGTCTGTTGAAAGTGAACCTCCATTAGACTTTTCTTTTCTCTGTTGACATAAAGTTAAGTAACACTTTCTTGGCTTCAATGAAAAAAATCTTGCAGAAAAAAGCCATAATATTCTTTAAATTCCCATTTGGGTGGTGCTATGAAAAGCCAACTTTTGAAGTCTACGTATCTTTTATTCTTTGCACAATAAATATTTGCACATGTAATGCATCAGCTTCTCATGAATTTGCATCCACTGCATGTGCCGTTCATGCAACAAACAAAACATAATGCAAAGTCAGGTTGATATGAAGCACCAACCAAACAGCAGTTTAAAGAGTATTATGGTGTTTTCGACTTTGGCTCAATTGAAAGAAAAAATGAAAAAGTTCAGGTAGAAAGGCAGCATTTAGGGGGTCTTTAAAGAAGCAGGGCTAAAAAAATCTTGCCATCAGATAGAAGGAGGTGGATTTCTTTCTGGAATAATCCAATGTCAACTTGCATAGATACACAATCAGCAACAAAGTTGTTGAGACATTGTACTCAAATAGGGTAATTTCAGAGAACAAAACAACCCACATCCCCCCTCCCCTCAATTCAAAGTTGGGGTGTTTGTTGTTCTCTACAGGTAGCTTGAACAGCGGCACAACATTGCTTTGAGAGGATGATGGATGGATGGAGGGGGAGGGGGGAAGCTTTATTTCCCCCTTTTGAAGTCGGTAAAACGTCAGAAAGGCCCTTTTGTCACCGATTGCAGGTCACCAAACAGTTTTACAACAGCACCAGCCAAAACAAGAGTGAACAAAAGTCAAGTGCCCAGCACATGCCCAAGAACCTTACTTTCTTCTCTAGGTTCAGGTGTAGGATTGTTTGCCCATGATGTTTCTCTGGTGTTGACAGTTGGTTGGCTAGCTGGTGGATGTGCACCCCAGGTTGGTTGGCCTGCACTACGAACTTGCTCCACTAATAAGAGATCAAAACAATTTTTTTTCAACTGATTCAAATAATTATACAATTTGCCAGGTTGGTGGTGACTTAAAATGTAGCTGGGCAATGAAAAATTGTGGTTGAAACGCCCAACGGGTGACTACAATAAAAATAAATAAATTCGAATTCAGCCCAATGTAAGCTTATATTAGGATTGCAAGTACGAATTTAAAATAAAAATAAAATGACACGTTGTTTAGTTGGACTACCTTTCTTTCATTGCCCTGAATCTAATTTCTCGGAGTCCTATGAACATTTTATAGTTTCAAGTGGAAAAGGATTAAACCCTAAACAATTCTGAACTGATCCGTAAGACGCCATTTTGATTTTTCTCATGTGACTCACGTCTTACTCATAGTACTTTGTCGCCTGCTTTCATCACTGCCGCTTCCTTGGCTCCCACGTGTGAACAGCTTTGGAATACTAACTAAACTTGAAAAGACTAGAAAAATGTGGAGATTTCTCTCTGACTGTGAGCTGCCTCCAATGAAATCCAGGGCCACTTAATGTTGACCTGGGCGACTAAGAATTCAAGGAAACTGGCCCGGCTGGCCACCAAGCACTGGAGTAAAGTTTCAGCCCTGATATTACCCTTCAAATAATTATGTAAACAATTTATAGTATCAAGGTATAGAAAAACCTACCCTGAGAAAACAGCCCACATTTTGCAATGCTACCACTGCTTTTCCCCCAAAAATTACATCCAAGGAATGAGCACAGAAAATTCATCTTTTGAGCATCAGAATTCACATGTAGTTTTACTTGACTTTTGATGACCTTTATTGTAAACAAATCTTGAACATTTGGACATCTGTTCTCTCCCACATACTGTACTTGTACGCACTACGAGTCACTATTTCAAGTTCACGTTAACTTCTATATTTTCCTTCCCTTTCGCTGTTTGAAAATTGAATAGTTTAATGTTCAAAATGTCAAAGCAGAAGATCTGAAGTGACTTTAACCACCTTGAGTGTGGTAAAACAGAAAAAATATTTGCCGGAACATGGAGTTACAACAAGCGCATGGAAATCTCCTCTTTTTTTCTTGAAAGAATAGTTTTGCACGGTAGATCTAAACTTAAAACAAATAAAACTAATGATGCAGACACATTTATAATTCATGATACTGCAGTGTGCTTACATTTTCATCTCAACAGCCTTTTATACGCTTAAATATAAGCGAGCTTATGCTTATCTTGGCTGAAGTATAGTACACTACCCCTTTTGTCTCTACACGATAAACACTCCTCCTTTTGCCATGCTCTTGGCCTTAAAATCGCTTAATTCTCCTGCTTAACATTTTTGAACTTTAAACTTTTTAAGTTTCAAACATCAAGAGGTTAATAACATTTATAAATTAACAAGAACTTGAAATAGTGAGTTGTAGTTTGTACAAGTACAGTACGTGGCAAAGAACAGATGTCCGAACTTTAGGGGTTTGTTTACAAAAAAGGTCATGAAAAGTCACATGAAACTACAAGTGAAATCTGACGTTCAGAAGGTGAATTGCATACCGATGACACATCACACTTCTCATGATCCATTCTGGGTAGTGCTTTTGATTGGTTGAAGCAGATTTCCCTCACTGCAAGACCCATCACAAGAACTACCCAGATTTGGGTTGTGACATGTCATCAGTATGGAATTTCTTTACTCATTCCTCAGACATCATTTTGAAGGGAAGCAAGTGGCGTTGTTGTGAAATGTGAGCTGTTTTATCAGGCTAAGAAAAACCTGTTATTAAATGATTTATGTCACTGCTATTTGAAAGAATTACCTGCATGTGAGGCTGACGGAGGCAAGGACTGGGTTCTAGTCAGGACACTTGTGTGATGAGATCCTGCAACAACCTGATTACCATACACAGGTACCCCACCAGGCTGGGGATACTGGTAGGACTGTGGAATATACTGTCCTTGAATCTGCTGAGGAGCTTGGCCTGGGGATTGAAAGGGAGATTGCATAAAGTGAACAGGAGGTACTTGTCCATGCAGCTGAACTTGTGGCTGTTGATTAGGCATTACATAGCCTGCCACTTGATACTGTTGTTGGTGCCAATTTCCTCTTTGCTGCAGGTTTTGAGGTTGGATTTGCTGTGGTGTGGCTGCTCTTGGTGGTGGAGGGATAATAATGTTTCCTTGGTAGCTCTTTGAACCAGTAGGAGACACAGGGCCAATAACTGCGGGGGATTCTACAGGCGAAGTTACACCTTCAGCATCAGGGTTAACAGCAGCCATATCTGCTAAGTCATCTGCAGGCTGCACTTTTGAAGAACTTGTCAATGAATTGGAATGATGAAATTCTCTTTTTCCATCAGCCTTTTTAAATCCCATTTTCTTCTTTTTCTCTAAAGAATAATTTAACAGCAAATAAAATGAAAAGTCATTTCAATAAACAGCTCTGCTCACAACCTTTAAGTACATGTACACAGAAAATAACAGTGCTCAAGTCTTAGAGATTTCCAGTTGAAGCAAACATATGTTAACCCATTCACCCCTGAACCACTCCTAACCCTGCTTGCAGATTAAAGTCCCTTTACTACTTGTGACATCACCAGTTTTAACCCTCAAGGACAACTTTGTCAGTTAATTTGTGCAGGGTGAACAGATCTTTCAATCCATTCCAGAATGAGCACCATTCAGTTAAGGACACCAGAGAAAAAGGCAACAACAACAAAAAAAGTAACATTGGCCCAAAAATTCCAGCTTTTAGAAGTCAGATCAGCACAGCCATTCTTCTGACCTGGCTTTGCCAGGAATAACAGTCTGTCTTTGATTCAAATTCAGGAATTTCTTGAACCCCATAACTTTAGTTTCTAGGATGAAAATTCAAGTAAAACAGTTTTGGCCATCAACCAATGTGAATTTTATTTACTGGGTTCACTCTAGCATGAAGCTTGGAGTTGTTCTCATTGAATTCAGTTCATGTGGAGTAAAGCATCTGAATCAACGAGGCCAGTGTAAATTAAGGCCTCTGTCATGTGAGTTCTTTCGTCGGGTCTATTCACTGGAGTTGTTCATAATAATTCAGCTCATGTGGAGAACAGTATCTGAATCAACTCAGTCAATGTGAAATACATACAGTGTAGGGCAATTTGGACTGGGCCTCAGAGTCTATTTATGTCACGTTAGTTCGTTGTTGGCGAATTAATCAAGGCACTGGTTGTAGAATGAAAAAGAAAAGCTGAGTGAACTATCAAAAATTCCAAGTTCATTCTACAGCAGCCAGAATGAGCATTAAATGCTCTTTCTGGCTGCTGCTTATCTGCAATAAATTTTATTGCAGATATATCAAGAATAAAAAATTCTAACTTTTCTTAATTTCAAATGGAGTGCTCAATTCAGTTAAATTCAATTTACACGTACTTTACAACAAAATTCGAAGAACAAGAATACAAGATTACACAGAAACAAATGAATGTAGTGAGGAAGCCCAAAAAGAAACCATAAGGCTCATAAATCATTGGGCTCCCACAGAGCATAAAAGTGTACATGTAAGTGTACAGTAAGGCCAGGTAAGTGTATACATGTGAGTAAAAGACATTTACGATAAAGATTTAGGTAAATAATCAAAATACTGTAATCTTTCAAAGGAAAGATAACCCAAATAAAATTAAAATGTATATGTATAAACTCATAAGATGGTCACTAAGAGAAGTCAAGAATGCTAATTAACAGTGCAAATAACCTTCCAGAATTTCATAAAGAGCTTTCTCTTTGCATTTTTAGAATCTATCATGATTAATGACTTTAATATTTGAAAGACACTTGTACCCACCGGCTATTTCTTGCAGTTTTTCTTTATCTTTCTTTTTCTTATCCAGTCTGTTGTCAGTGCCCTCATCATCTCCCTCTTCAACAAGTAAAGTTCGGTTCATTTCTGTAATAAGGACAAATAAAATTAAACCTAAGACGTGTACCACTTGCCCAAATAAATTAATATTTATGGCAAAAGGAAATTGCCAAAGTACAGAGAAACATACAAAACAGTTTTTAATGAAAATTTGAAAAGATGATATTTCGTTGAAGACTTACAACCCTACAGCTGACTGCGATAATGACCAACAGATAATAATGCCTTAATGCAAGATCAACAACAATCATTGCACATGATTACAAAGTTCAAGCAATTATAACTGCTGTATAAGTTGCCAACTATAACTTATGACTGGTTCCTTCTTCAGTTCCTCTTCAGACATTGCCCTTCTGTTTTACCTTAAGTCATGCTACTGACCTGGTGGCTAGTTTGTAATTCAGTGATATCATGTTCTTTACCAAAATGTACTTCTTAAAAGCTCTAAAAACTACTCAGTAATAATTTATTGCAGGACAAAAGGGGCAGAGTTAAAATCAACCTTTGAGATTTAGACCGCGAGTAAAGTAACATGCATAACACACATATATTATGTACCTTTCATTTAACATATTGCTTTACAAAAGTCCTCGCTGGGATAACAATAAACAAGTATTACAATTCTTACTTTTAAAAACATCAGTGACCTAAAAATAAAATTGGGTTTTGTAGGAGTTTTTGTAGTTCCAAAAAGGTTTCCATGATTGCAGGAGGTGGAACTGAAAAAGGAGTTTCCACGCAGGTTGAAGTTTTTCAGCTTGAATATCGGCTTCAATCTCTACTGTGAAATAAATTAAAATGAACTGGGGATTGACTCCACTTAGGCTTTTTGGATTGCTTGAATAAGCGAGTCAGATCACGTCTCACCTTGAGAATCTAAACAATTCTGTAGATGTTATATACATAAGGTAATCTTTGAGCCCATCCCACCCTTCCCTCGATGCAACTACAATGGACTGTAATAATATTATTTTTAAAAAATATATGTAACACAATAAAGAAACACAAAACTCCAAAGAGAGTTTGATGTAAAATAAGCGAAAGTAGTATGACCAGAATGCTTAAAAAATATTACAGTGTATGCCATTATGTTGCTGGTGCTTCAAGTTTCCAATGCAACAATCTAAAAATGTACCACAAAAGCATATTATAAACATAACATATTTTACTGAGAAACAACATGAAAAAACAACAGATGACCTTATACAAGCCCAGAAGCTGCTTATACAAGCAATAGCGTGTTATCACAACAGAAAATGCTTACTGTCAATAACATGAAAATGAACTGGGAAAATGATCACTAAACATTTGACAAATTCCTACCACATGATTGCCATTTAGTGGACCAGGTGATAAGCAACTGGAATTCACATGACTCCCATTTGTACCCATTCAAACAAATGAAAGATCAACTGGCAGTGCCCAATACAATGTAATCACATGGCACTAAAGTGTTCAAGTGCAGCCATAACTATGGTCAAAAATAAAAAATGTCTACAGGGATCATACACTATGTCTTCTTCAGGCCAAAAATCAAGGACATTTTGAGGATTTTCTGGTGCATGCGCACATGCAAGAGTAACAAGACAGCACCAGAAACAAATAAATGAGAGTTTTACAAAATTAATTTTGTAAGCAATTTCTTACTCTGTCTGTATTTGAACTGACAAGGTTAAAAAGTCAGAACATTAAAGAGCATTAGAGGTTCTTTAATTACTAAAAGTCAAGGACTTTCAAGGATCAACAACCAATTTCAAGTTCTTTCAAGGTCTTGCAATTGGCAGCTTGCAATTCACAGCTTTTCAAGGGTTCTAAAGCTGCATACAAATTCTAGTGTCTAACAGAATTATATACAATACAGATATACATAATTATATTGCAAGAAAAGAATTATTTGTACATGTACACTGTGGGCATATTGATGATGATTTATTAGCATGCTCTGTGGGCTACCACATGATCTGTAGATGATATCTCAAAGATTTGTATTGCGCACCAAAACTGAATATGAAGTCATTTAACATCCACTCCAACTGCATCATAACTTTGCCTTACTCCACACGAGAATAACTCTCTACATCCTGGGAGAGTTGCAAATAATAGTTGGTCATTGGCAGGAGCCCATAACCCAAAGTGTGGAGCCCCAAACTTAGCCTATTTAACTGCATTTTTATATTTTGATATTCAAAATTAAGGGGAAAATCTGACTAAAAATAGACTGGTGTGTGAAAGTGCTGTTGCATGGGCAAGAGGGAGCTGCTCACTCTAGGTTATGGGCTCCTGTCATTGGACAATGTCTGACTCCTTTGAAATCCTACCTGCAGTTGGAGGTTACTGGACAAATCAAATGAGACTATTGATTTGTAGTTTTGTAAAGCAGTTAGAGGAATTAAAACTCAAACAATTTTCATTCAAACACTTTTCTGCTTTGTCTGACTAACAAAGGGATCTGGTCAGACATATGTCCTTTCTAAAGGGGGAAGATTTTTGCAGGCCTGTATACTCCTACTGACCACTATTTTAAGCACCTACTGTACATGCACCTCCATTCAAAGAACATTTTTCACTGACGCCGCAGCGTGCAAAGAAAGTAGTGTCCGATAGCCCGGGGCTAGTGGATTTTGCTATCGGGCTAGTGAATTCTGTTTTTAACTTGCCCGACGGGCAAGTGATGTTTTATGAGGAATTTGAATAACAGAAGAACAAAAAGTTTTTGGGGCTAGTAAATGACGTCTGGGCTAGTAAATGCTAGCTTCAGCTTGCCCGAATGGCAAGCTGTAAAAATGATTTTCTTTGCACCCTGCGCCGCTACATTACCTGACAGTTGATAACTGTACATGTAGCTTGCTAGCCATCAGTCTGGCCATACACTGATAAGTCTAGCAAGTGCCATAATGATAAACAGAGCAGTAAAACTGCGACTATAATGATTAACAGAGCATCAAAAACCTCCACCCGGTTAGCTAGATTGGATAAACCCTGGTGTGTCAAACGGGAGGCTGCTGGCTCTAACCCCGGCCGCACCAACACTCAGGGTCTCTAAGTGAGCAGAAAGTGCTGCCTTTTTGAAAACAACCGCAAACGGTCAAACTTTAGACTCTTCTCAGATAAGGACGATAAACTGTAGGCCTGTCTCACAACCCTTATACATATAAATATTATTCTGTGGGACATTAAAGAACCCACACAATGTTTGTAAAGAGTAGGACACATAGTCCCTAGTCTGATGGTCTATCTCTCATAGGAGGAGAGACTGTTACGGGTCCAGCAGAAATTGGCATCATGTGCTGTTGTGGTGCCCCGGCCGAAATTAGCGAACTTAAGTAAACAAATAAATAAACAACTACAATGTTTGTCAGATGAGCCCATTTCACCAAAAGTCTTGCTTGTGAAAGAAAATTATTTGCATTTGCCTTTTTTGTGCTTGGGTATTCTTTTCAACCTTACTGCCTTAGGAATTCATTAATGAAAAACTTCCGAAATTTACATTTCAAAATGACGTTTGGTGGTGAAAGGTGCTTGTTGAACCCAAACATAGGTAACTTACAGCTTTCAGCTTTCCTCGGCTGTATATCAGAAACACTGTCAAAGGTGTTCCAAAAGCATTTCACTCCACATATTACTACAATAAATACTGTCACATACTTTTAGTTTAATAACGTTATTATTAATATGATTTTTATTGAGTGTACATGTGCAATACTTACTTAAACCCTCATCATGCATAGAACCTAGACATGGACATGATTGAAGTCCCTTCCACCTTGCAAGAATTTTTTTTCAAAGAAAGGTCTTCAATATGAAAAAGCCATTTATTTTTCAATCACTTGAGTAATATTTTCGATCACAACTTTAAAAGCAGCAATCTAGCTTAATTAGAAAACAGTACTTATACACGTATAAAAGCAACTGACTTTTATGCTTCACCGACATAACCATATTTACCTCCGCGGTTTCTTTACACAGAACCAATAAAAAATCATATATTGAAACACCGATTAAGCTTTCATTAAGGAAAACGTAAAGGTATTCCATAATGTGTATAAAGGAATTCAATAACATCCACTAATAATATGATATAAGCTTAATGCCCGTATTCAAGTCGAGAAAAACTGTTCAGCAAGTCGCAATCTGACCTAGGTTATGAAACGCGGTGGTCGGACACAAAATAATAAGATAGTCAAATCCAAAGCCTTAAAAATTATGCAACGAAAAAATTCTTACCTTAAACAATATAGATTTTTCGCAAAGTAGGTGAGCTTTTTTCCACTCTGCTATCAAATAAGATCTTCCTCTTCGATTCGTTGAGGAAATCTCAAAGTTTTCGCTTTCACTACAACGTGAACTTGACTGACAAGAAGATAACGGGAGGTCATGGCGAACAACATGACATTTTTCTACCATGTAGCTGCTGACTTATTAAATACAAAGTTTCAGTCAGCCAAATTTTGCATAATTTTTGCAATTTCCTCCGCAAAATAGCAGAAGTCTGCGGCCATATTGGAACGTGAAATGTCACGTGCTAATATATGCACTCCCGGATGACAGTAGGGGCGGAGAAGTCACCGCGAGACCGGAAGAGAAATTTCAACATGTTCATGGTGACATGCAGGCGCTAGGAGGGGGGTGAGTAGGAGAAAAAGGATAAACAGGGGAGGAGTCCCTTTTAGCTCTTCGTGGCTCTCCACTTTTCCATTTCGCCTTCATTTTTCACGCCTGCTGAATGTTATTTGTGTGTATTTCATGTGAAGAAACAACAACAAACTAATCCTCACGGCGAAGAGAAAAGGGAAATCCAAAATAAAGCTAAAGATCATATATTTTGTGTCCGATGTTTCGGTTTGAAACACAAAGCTTCTACGACTTCCTAAACCATGTGATCAGGGTTTTTTTTTGTTTTTGTTCTTTTGCGGGGGGTAAGGGAGCGGGGGGGGGGGGGGGGCATAATCGAAAGTTGGATAGTACACTGCAGTGCGCCCAGTGGAAGATTACTGATGCACATATTTATTGTATTTATTTATTTAACAGCATTTCATACGGTATTCACCGCGAGGGCAAAGAAATCCAAAAAAATGAGTGATTTCATGAAAAAACCGGCAGAAACCCGTGATTAAAAACACGAAAGAAATTTTAAGCAGTAGACATCTAAACTCGGCCTGTTTAATTTGCCAAATTATTATACGCAATCCTCACTCGCAGTCTCACCATAGTTTTACGCGTTTCCAAATTTCCTTGCGAAATTAGTCAAAATTGCGAAATAAGTTCAAGAGTCAGACGTCTGCACGCAAGCACAGAAATATCATGAATGATGAAGGCGGAATCAGTCTGGGGTTATTTAAGATCTATTTATAGATTCTGCTTAGTTTCAAGAGTTTTGAAGAACAGTTCAAATGGGCAGCCACTAGTATGGCTTTCTGTCTCTTTTCGCGTTATTGTGCGCTTCTCTTTAACTTGTTCCTTACATTAATTTATATTTTTCAAGTGGTTGGCGGAGAAGGGGTGTGGGCTGAGACCCCTTTAAATATTGGTTCCACTTATACAGCCTACTGATAGCCCAAAAAAGAAAGAAATATGAAGAACACCTCGAAAATTTTCCGCCTATAGCCATCACATAGCCTACGAAATGTTATCCAACAATACATGTCCCCCATACAACTGAGGAAGGCTTTCTCGAACTTCGTCTTTGCGTGTGTTCAAAATCGCGTGGTGATTAACATATGCTTCCTGGGCAACAATGTCGCATTAATGTGTCGATCACCTGTCACATGTTTAGTGGCAGAGGTTTGGCCTGCACTAGAGGTTAAACCGGGTGAGAAGAAGACGACACAGTCGAGCGGGAAGCGCAAAAAGCGTCTTGCGCACCTCCCTCGTGTTCCGCACTGCGCGTTCGATTGCCTTCTCCTTCTCACTCGACCAAATAACGCTTGTCGTGTGGGCTACACATATTGGAGGTGCATGCATCATTGTTTAATGCTGGGGGTCGTTGTAAGAAGGCATTTATTTTTGGTGAAGAATTGTCAAGTGTTTGAAACAAATTAACTATTTTACCATCCTCCGAGACCCAGGGGCAGTTAGTCCGGACGACAGAATGTTCGTGCATGGTAAACTTTCACCACGAACATTCTATCGTCCCGACTAACTCCCCTGGGTCTCCGAAGATGCTATTTTACTTAAAACCCGAAGCAACCAGCACAAATGAGAGGATAATAATGCTTGACTTAACAATATTTTCCATGGGTTGCTTCAATTTATAAACAGGTTAAAAGCTCATTCAGTTTTCTGTTCTCCATCTCCGTTCCTCCTTAATTTATATTATCACCATTCTACAAAAAATTATTTGGAGCTTTTAGAGTTTTGCTTCCGAGCCTGTAATTATGAGAAATTGCAAAAGACGGCTCTCGTCACAAAAACTTGAGATCTCACCAGTCAGTTTCCACGGGCGAATTTTCTACCTTATAAAATTTATGTTCACATAATATCACAACTTGAAGTAGAGGGAACATCAAGCGTACTTCAGTGACCACGAACTGCTCTGCACAATAACTACCGCAGCCGGCGAGTAGCAAAGTAATTTCAGATAGCGAATTTTTCCAGCCATTAACCTGTGACCAAGCCGTCTTGTATACGCCGATTATTCAATCTTCACATATAGCTTCATCTCCACTCCATTTTTAAACTGAGAACGGAGTTTACTGACAGAGGGATTTTTAGTCGTTCTAACATTAGCCTGCGTAGCATGCGTTTGAGGGGACGGGAAAAGTATAGACTGCGTGGCAGGCGTTCGAAAGGTACGGGAAAGGGAATTTGGACGCGAGACCGCGTGCGAGGGAGGAGGGAGCAGGAACGCGTTTCCTCCCCTTCCCATCCCGCGCCTTTCGCGCTTCTCGCGCGCCCGGAATCTCCTTTCTTTTTAAACGCTTGCCACGCAGGCTAGGAAAAGTATAGACTTGCCTACAAGTCGAGCGCTCAAATTTTTTCACGGGCGCGAAGCGCGAGTGGTGGATTTTTTATGTTTTCTACGCCAAAAGCGAACGAGAGAGCGAGAGCTAACTACCGGAACCGGAAATGAGAAGCGAAGGACTTTGAGAAAGACAAGGAGAAGTAGAAAGGCGCGCAAGGGAGGTTTACTATCCCTTCTTTCTCGCGCATCCATCGCGTTCTCGCTTGACCATATTAGGGAGCTTAAGCAACAGCGTTTTTGAGCGACGGACGTCAACCGGAAGTGGACTTTTTGCATCGTTGGGGAGCGGTTTGCTTGAAACTCTCGGGTAAATCGCCTTTAAAAGAGAAAAGAAACTCAGCAATACAAGTTTGTCAGCGTCAAGGCATATAAAAAGGGAGAACGCCTCACTTCCGGTTGACGTGCGTTGCTCAAAAACGTCTTTGCTTAAGGTCCCTATTCCCCTTTTCCCTTCCCCTTCAAACGCCAGCCTCGCAGGCTCACTTTTCCAATAAGGCAAGCGCTTTGTGCAAGTTGTCAATAGCAGTCTTTACATCTTCATATTGTAATGCACTAGCAGCAAAACGGCAGTATTTCTGAGCTTGTTCACTGTCTTGGGGAGACAAGGTGGACATAGGTTGCGTGGGGGGAATGACTGAAGCTGCTGGAACAGGGGAAGGAACTACTGGCTGAGTGGGCTGCAACACAATAAAAGTAAAGAGGACGCAATGTCCAAGTCAAGCAATATCCGCTGGTCTTGCTATCTTAAAGCGTGTAAGTCATTTTCGTAAAATCCAACTAGTGGTCTATTATAATGGTTGCATTCTGATTGGTTGAGCTACTACTAGGCTACATGTTCTAGCCTACTAGTAGCGAAAAGCGCTGGCTTTGAAAACCAAAACAATGGCGGCTGAATCGCGCTTTACTAGTTAAAGCTGTTTTGTCCCGATGTTTTTGACCAACTGGTTGGATTTTACTGAAACAATTAATCCTCTCGCCCTCATGGCCTCTGAAGTCAATAGCCCATTTGGCCTCCGGCCTCATGGGCTATTGACTCGGAGCCCATTCGGGCTCAGGGAATAATTGTTAATCTACTATTTGATACTAGAGTGAATACGTACAATGCACTGGTAATGCCCTTTTTTAATAAATTATTACTGTAGTGCTGTATGGGGTAATATCAATAAGGGACCAGCAGACAAACTTCAAAGGCTCCAGAATAGGGCTGCTAGAATTTCACCTTTTCTAACAACATGTATGAGGTTTGCTCAAGTGTTTTGTTGGATGGGCTTGGCTGGGAAAGGCTACAATATGTAACACTTAAACAGTTGGCTGTCACAATGTATAAAATCCATAATAATCTTTCCCCATTGTATCTGAGGTGGATCTTTACCAACACCTCAAATGTACATTCACACAATCTTAGAAAATCTGAGTTAAATTATTATGTCCCCAGACCCAGAACTGAGTCTGCAAAAGAGAGCATACACAACAGAGGATCTGTTCTGTGGAACAAGATTCCCTCAAGAGATTAGAAACTTGCCTAGTTTAAATGTTTTTAAAACTTCATTTCATGGGAAAGATTATCTTAATACACCATGACTCATTGTAACTCCTATTATCAATAATATGAGTTTTTGTATTTTTAACTTTAGAGACAAGTAGTTCCTTAGAGTATTTTAGTCTAATTTTACACACGATTCCTAGGAAGACCATGTAAAAATGATACGATTTTGTGCATAAATAAAGATCGATGATGATGATGATGATGATGAATGTCTGTGTCCTGCCTGAATTGTGGTTGCGTCACCAGGACTAAGTCGACGCACACTGCCATACACACTTTGCTAACCAAAGTGTACATACAGACCCTTTTATTTGGTCAAGCACATGTCATAGTTCTGGGATAAAAGACTACAAGGAAGCCCTAAAATCATGAGAGCTTGCAACAAATATTGGATCAGTTTAGTTTTCTGGGAAACTGCCCATCGACCCCTTCCCTAAGCCAACATTATCACTTACTTCTCACTTAGGGCAAAATGTTGGCTTAGGGGAAGGGTAGGTGGGCAGTTTCCCAGAACCTAGATTGATCCCAAATATCTACCCAAACCAGCATCATTATTTTACTGAATTCTATCTTGGTATTACCTGGCTTATACTAGGTTGAGCAGAAGGTGTTGGATATGGTGCAGTTGAGGGAAACTGACCAGGAATGCCTGCTGTATTGCCAGTGGGGTAAGGTGGCTGTTGAGCATCTGTTGGGTAGCCAGGGTACCCTTGGGGTTGCTGCGTACTGGAAGGAGGATATGGGGAGGCCCCTTCCTCTTCTCTATCAAAGCTTTCAGCCTCCCCACCTACAGGCCCTGGAACGGGTGTCTCTCCAGTCTTCAGACATTTGTGTATGTAAGCTGCTTTCCATTTGGCATATTTTTGATGGTGAGCTCCCTAAAGTAGGACAAGACAATCTCAATTCACTTCTTACAGTGTGACTACTGTACACAGGGCCACTTACACAAAGTTGGCCAATCCGATTACAGGAAAATAACAATACATTCCAAGAAAGTTGGTTGTCGGCCGATCAGCAGCTCGTAAAAAAAAAACAATAAGTCACTCGAGGTACAAAATTTAATATTGATAACAAACGCTTTTCAGGAAAGCAAAATGTTTCACCATTTGCCTGATTGGCAAATTGACAATGGCTTTTCAAAAAAGACCAATCATGGCACATACTCAAATCTTGGTACTCAGGTGGGGGCCTGCAACAAGGATTTCAGCGCTGTTTCGCAGATGGGTTTAACAAGAGTTTAGTTTTGTCTGTGGTGCAGGCTAATGTTTCACTGCACACTTCAGAAAAACGCTCCAGGCCCTTATCTCTTCACCCAGAATTTAAAAAATATATAAAATAGAATGTTCTCTCAAAGAGCCTAATGTTATTAATACCTCCTGTGACAATTCACCAAACTGTGTCAAAACATCATAAAGCAGACTGGCTGTGTAAAATGACTTGACAACATTTCTGAAAGGATTAAGAAAAACATAATTCCAAACAGTAAATAGAGACCTTTAGATTCTAAGAAGAGGACGACTATGAATAAGAGTTTTTCTTAATACTAAGTTTTGTGTGCACAAGAACCAGCATTATTTTGGCAGGAAATGCAATAGCCATCCTCATTCTAGTACGCGTGTCAGTAAGAACGTTGTAGTGGCTGAAACAAGACATCAAATGCTAGAAGTTTTATCATTTTGTGATCGAGAGAGGGCTTAACCTCATTCAATATAATCTGATGCAATGAAATGTGATGGATTAGAGGACAACAAGACTTGCCCTCTTTACATTATACATTATTAATCTTGCTAACAGTAAGCTTGGATGTCAGCATACAAGGGTGTCAGCATACAGGTACAAGATAACAACTCTGTTTTCTGTGAATAAAAGTACAATGAAATTTTCTGGGGTGTATTATATATTCACAGCTCCCGTTTTACCATTGAGCACTTTTACAGTAGATGAAGTCGTCAGTTTATCTGCTGCTGGTCATATTTTGAGAAATATATATACACCAAAAAAACTGCAAATCAAATCTCATCGTCATAGTCATTCTTATCCTCGAATCTAAAGGTCTCTATTATAACGTAGTCTGGCAAAATGATCAAAGGAAAAATAAGAGACTTGTTGTATATCATTATATCATTATTATTGAGTAGCATATTTTAACATCCAAATGCTAGGTTCTTAATTGACAGAAAGCATGAATTATCCAAAGTACTTATTAAAGTTTGAAGCACGGTCCTCAGTATCAGCCCACAAGAAAAGCTGGAGTGCTTTTTCATCAATGTGAAGCTGGGCAACGTCTTCTTCACTGACAGCCTCATAACCCGCTGAACCCAACTCCTTCTTTTTCTGAAAACATTATAACAGATCAATTACAGTGTAAATATGAAGAAGATCATTTCAGTTATAGACACAACTCTTATTTTGAACCCATGAAAGAATGACAATGAAATAATGAATATATATACTGTACAGGTGTTTCAATAAGCACCGACGGCCGACGAAACGCGTTGGCTACTTTGCTTAGAGAGGGGGACATTGGGGGGTTCCCAATACCGCAATACCGCAATACCGTAAGAAAAAATGGCAAATACCGAAATACCGCGTCGAAAATCGTCTAAATACCGATACCGTGACCAGGCTCCTGTAATAATTTACAATTTTCGGAAAACAATAAAAAGTAAAATATGAGTTAATAAAAGAACTAATAAAAAGCTAATTTAAAAAGATGTGTCTTTAGTAAAACTTTAAAAATGTTCAATGATTGACAGTGTCTAATTTATATATGGAACGAAGAAAAGTAAAAAACGGCGAGAAGAGCCCCTGGGGACAATGTCTTACCAGACCAGTTCCAAACGGTCGCCGCCGTTTTGGCTTCTGATTGGTGCCAGAAAAACACAAGTTTTCTGGCACCAATCAGAAGCCAGAACGGCGGCGACCGTTTGGAACTGGTCTGGTAAGACATTGGGCGCGATCCATTCAACCAAAATTTCCGGAAATTTCGGTCCAAAACTCAATGGATCGGCTCGCCCCTTTATCTGCCCCTGGGTCTCCGAGGATGACGCCGCGCTGTTAAGAGGCAAACTTACCAAATTTTCGCTTTTAACTTTACAAGGCGTTTTTCAATTCTCGAAACCCAACATCTAAACTTATTCTTGTTGCAATAATGTTCGCCTCCTTCGCCCTCTTCATACAAAATTGCCACACAGTCAATGATGAACACGCCGTCTTCAACCTCAGCGACCTCAGACATTGTGAGAAAACGTTTAAGACCTCGAATTACCGGCGCAGGTACACAGATCGACAAGCCTGGTAAGGTAACTTGAGACGACTCATTATCATTGGATGCAACAACAATCACATTGTATATTATCGACCATTAACTGTCACAAAATGACCCACAAATGGTGTAATCATTTACCGTTATGTCTCAAGACTTCTAAATATTAACTTTTATTGACCTTTATGTCTTACTGTGTTTTGTTTTGCGTATTGTAACGAAAGGAAAGCGCAAATAAACGGTACCGTAATACCGTGAACAATCTTTTTTCACCGAATACCATCAGCCAAAATGATGAAAAACCGCATACTGCAGAGCTAGATGATACCGCAATACCGCACGTTAAAATTAAAATTACCGAAATACCGCATGAAAAAAAGCCCAATACCGCAATACCGTAAACCCCCATGTCCCCCTCCTTAGAGAAGTCGGCTACTTCTCTCTACAAAGAAGAAGCAACTAGTTTGAATAAGGTTGTAGACAAGAAATAATTATTTCATAAAATCTGAATGAAAATGTAATGGGGTATGATCTGTTTTCGTATAGGCCCACTAGTGTTCCGCTATGCTTAAGTCATGTGAACGCTATATTTCAGTCATTTTTTCACAGTTTCTTTTATAGGTTTAAGCAGAATTTTTGTTCAGGTGCAAAAGTACGTTCATTTGTTCATTTTCTTGTAGGAATTAGCTGTGGGACATATAAATATTGAAAGCTACATTTTTTGAATGAAAAACATGCTCTTTTGTCCTCATATTTAGTCCCCAGAACGCTAAAAATCGCCTTTTAGGGCTTTGAAATTTCAAACTTTTCCCCTAGAATAAGAGGACTAACGGTCCCTTGTTGATACACAGTCGGTTACTCTATTCAAACCTGCTGGCTACTTAAATTTTTATTGACACCCCTGACTGTATAAAAATAAAATGACAAAAAGTATTTGTACTGAAGGGCAAAGAAGTAAATGCAGAGCAGATTATTGCAGTTAAAGAAACAACTCTTGAAGTATGTTTCTAACCTGTTCTAACTGATCCATTAGCTGCAGTAAGAATGGTTTACTTTCTTTTCCTTTGCTATCAATTTTGATCCCTTTCTGCATTGCATAGAGACGACCTGCAGCAGGACATAAAAATCTCTTGTCAAAAGTTTTGTATTTATTTTATGTGCAGTGAAATCTTCCCTAAGTTACTCTGTGTCTCACGGTACGAAGCACAAACTGCCAACTTTCTTGATTTCACTGTCCAACAATTCTCACTTATCCATGACAAAGAATAAAGTAATCTGTCATGTTTTGCTGTAGCTACATTATTAATAAGTTTTGCTCAAAAAATGCCAGAGTAGTTTTCAATGTGGCAGTATTTTGGGGCAGCACTAATTAACAATTATTCCACGAGGGCGTGTTGGATATGAGATGATAGATAGCCAACGAGGCACATAGCGCCGAGTTGGCTATAATCATTTCATATCCAACAAGCCCGAGTGGAATAATTGTTTTATTAAAAACGCCCACAAAATCTCGTTGAATTGCCCCGACTAGAACAAACCGGAAAAGACAAGGGACTTCCGCTATTGACATGTCACACGTCTATCAAAACTGTCAACGCACGAACGGACTCGCCTAGACTGCATGAATGAAAAATCAAAACATTGTGCGATGAACATTAGTTTTTTAAAAACTCATCGTGATTCTAGGATTTTTCACAGCAGAACAGTTTAAAAAACCTGGCAGATAATGTGAAGGAAAGGAATTTTTAAGTGACAGCCGTCGAAATTACTATGAATTTGGATTTTCGGTGCAGTTATAAAAGTAAGAACAACGGAGAAAAACTACCGGTATTACCTCGGTCGCTTGTTATGAAGTTGTTTGAAGCCACAAGCTGGTTTTGCTGAACGAGAAAAGAAGCTATACTGCCGCCTCGATTGCTCTAGTGAATGGCTGCATAGCCTGTATTTGTAGCTCGTTACTTGTGATTTATATTCTTGATGTCGGATAAACAAGCTGCAGTTATCTATCGGCGAGTGACTTGATCGGCGAATGGCTTCGCGATCATGAAGAAACAACACTTGTCTTCTTTCGTAGCTGGTCAAGGTACTTTAGTTCCATGTGTTTTCATGTGTTTTTCGACAAACTTTCAGACAAGCTCTTGTGGCTTTTTTGTTTGTTTTTGTCTTTTTTCTTGCGTTGAAATTGCATTTCTAGTATTCTAAGAAATGAATTAAAACGATTTGCTTCGGGCGCCGTTCCATCCTTCGCGAAAAAAAATCTCATCTAGCTTCCAATTTTAAACTGACGCGTACACCGACCATATATGGAGAACATGGTATATTAGCTCATATACCATAACGGCTAAGCCAATCAAAATGCTAGAATTGCATTATCCAATGATTCAGTTTTTAATAATGTCAGATATACTATGGATTATATCTTTTTATTACGTTATCTACATTTTGAGGAGAATCTGCAGGGAAAAAAAACACATCCTAATACTGTGCCGAGAAATAGGGCAAAGTTTTGAAGAAAGTCTATGAAATATTTTGAATGAGTAACAAAATAGCTATTGAATTCTGCTTTTGCATGCTGGGAAGATTATCGCATTTCAGACGATACAATGGGAAGAATTATGCTGACCTCCAAGGCCTACATTCTTCTTGAACTGCATAATTCTTCACATCAGGCTTATTCAATAATTGTTAAATATCCTTCCTTTGCTTTACATGTATCTCTTTTTCTTTGCTCATGCTTATTTTAAGTCACATTCTTAAATTTAATTAATTAATAGTAATCTGCATTTTATTTGTGACTGAATTTTTCAAGGTGATGAAGTCGCAAAATAGATGTAATATTTACTACCATTATGACCATTCTATAATAAAATTTGTAAACTTGCATTCTTGGACCTATGTAAAGCAACAAAATCTCACTACAAACTTTCCTCTCTAGGGAGTTGGCAGGTCTGGAGGTGTCCAGAAGTATGCAATAAAACACAACTCTTGGCAATGACTTTCATTTACAGAGAAATGTCATCGCTATAAAAAGCATGTATTGCTGAAATAAGCTTTAATAAAATGTTACCTGTTTCTCCTTTAGCTTCCATCTTTGCTTTTACGCTAAATACCTCACAGCACCAAAAAAATATTTCAAGCTATACTTACAGTAATAAGCAACAACAGGATCTCGTTTGTCATATTCTTGAGCGGTTTTCAGGTATGGAGAAATAGCTTTCAAACTCACTGGGACCGCCATGTTTTCCGTCTTGTGTTGATGTAAATCCGCTGCTCACAATCAGCAATCCGTGGACTCAGTTTTCACGCAGTGGCACTACGAGGGACATTTCAAGAAGACAGTTCACAGCACCGAAAAGGTAGCGCGCGTGCCTTATTTGGTATTGCGGACCAAGTAACTATGGTAACATGCAATAAAGCAAACAGATCTCGTCGCTTAGTATTTCTTGTATATGCTGCGGAGTTGTTCTATCAGATTGTTCCAAGTGTAATTCTGTTCAGGAGATCTTGAAGTTTTCTGCATCAACAATGTACATGAACGTGATGCAGCAAACGAAGGAATACCCAGTTTACAATACTCGTGGAAAGACAAAGGAAAAAGTAAGCTTGAGACCGATAAAAGATCATTCGAAGTGATTTCTGTGAGCTTTGCCAAGAGCTTATTCCTCTTCTTATTTTCCCAGGAAGAGAAGGATAAAAACGTCTGGGCCATTCAAGCTACAGTCACTGCTGAACCTTTTACAACAAAGTCAAGATTAACAAATGCAGTGGTAAGGTTACTTTGTCCAACTTATTGAATTATAACATTCAAGGGAAAAGAATGGTGTAGGGCCAAACTATGTTACAGGCATTCCAGTTTCAATAGGTTGCTAAGATTTTTCTTTACATTTTAAACGCAGGTTGTTCCTGCTCCTAGTGCAGGAGCTTTCAAATCAAGGCCATCAGAAAGAACAAGTTTCAGAAGATGCTATCTTCGAGGCGATTTTCCCATCGCGCTGGAGCACGACACGAAGGGAAACAAGATCGCATGGAAGGTAGAAATTGAGAGGCTCGATTACCATCACTACCTTCCGCTTTTCTTTGAAGGATTATCCGAAACAGCGCACCCTTGCGATTTCTTTGCTCGACAAGGAGTGCACGATATGTTGGAGCACGGAGGTGGAAACAAAGTTCTTCCTGTTATTCCACAGCTCATTATTCCGGTCAAGAAAGCCCTCAATACGCGAAACCGCGTTGTGATTTGCACCACACTGAAAGCGTTGCAGCATCTTGTAGTCTCGGGCGATATGGTCGGCGAAGCACTTGTTCCTTACTACAGGCAAATCCTTCCTATCTTAAACATCTTCAAGAATTTTAATATCAATTCAGGAGACGGAATCGATTACAGCCAACAGAAAAGAGAAAATGTCGGTGACTTGATTCAAGAAACTCTCGAGGCGCTCGAACGACGTGGAGGTCCCGACGCATTCATCAACATCAAGTATATGGTGCCAACTTACGAATCCTGTATGCTAAATTAACTTTAGAGAAAATCGTCAACTTACATGCTGTGCATTTGTATTTTATCTGGTATGGTCCATAAGAGTTAAAATTCGGTTTCAGAAAAATGTCACTGGCTGTGTATAAATTATTTTTTGTCTTACAGTATTATCTTTGTTTAAGCAAGGCTTTCTCCTTGTGTTCACAGTACGTTAAGCGAGACTCACGTGGCATTGAAAATTTATCTATAAACATTGATTCTTCAGATAAACCCAACTATAATTTTCAAACGTTCATTGTACATACGAGTAGTTTAAATATCAATATTTGATCCATATGTAGTTCAGAAAGAGCTCAGCGTGTATTGTTGCTTGTTTATGGAGAAAGTAAAGTTTATCTGAGTTCTCTTTATTTCTTTGTGGTATAATTTTCTCCCCTATTTTATGTCAAAACCATGCAGCAGTTTGGTCGTCAACATTAAGGAGCTACCAGAGCATTTTTTTCTGGGTGGTTTGAATCGGAAAGAACACATGCAGAAGAAGAGTAAAATCCACTAAAGTGATGCATTCACAACCTCATTCCTAGGGTTCTCTCCTACCCGCCCTACAGAGTGAGAGAGAGAGAGCAGAGGGTGTACTGAAAGTCTCCAAGCTTGCTCCTCCCCACGAAGTTAGGGAGGAATGTTCACATGGCAAGACAAAAACAGCTGTAAGGGAGACTAGTGTACTAATAGGACAAAATCATTTTGGTGGGAACATTGGAGTTAATGTCACGGACACCCAATGACTGTTTTCTGTAAAATATCTGTTCTGAGAAGCAAATATTACCTAGCATTTTCTATTACCGGAGGACGGCTAAACATTTTCTTCATGACCATCCCGTTGAGGTAAAATTTTCAAAGCTTATCTAATAAATTCCCTACGATATTCGGAAGTTTAGTTTTTCATATTTCACTCCCCATGTTAGTCTTTTTTCCGTAGAAAAAGGAAACCTAAAATTTTCAAATAAAAAAATGTGATGGAGAGAGACGTCAGAAAAATTCTCACTTTCATAGTATGTTACATTATTGGATCTAAAATTTTTGGGCAAATTATAATACTGAAGCCCTTGTAATTTTTCGGAAAGACTCAAGTTCCCCTAAAATGGCTTAACAGATGCAAAGTTTATAGTGATGCTAAGAATGTATTTCTAGAGACCTAAGAGTAACTCTGGATAGCCAAAAAAGTGTTAACAGTGTATTTAGGAGGAAACCGTCATTGGGTGCTCCTGTTAATGTTTTCTTGCAGTAAAGACTGGTGGCTTGCCAGGTACTGTGGCTAACTCTCCCTGATGGCAAACAGTGTTAAGATTGCCTATTAAAAGTATGAAACCAAGTGACTACAGTCTATTAGTCTGCTACACAGCTGTTCTTTGTTGGAAGGAAAGTTGCATGTGGACACAAACAATGGCCTGGCACCAGGTTCCTTGAAGCAATTGGGCAAAGATGAAAAAATTGGCATGTAAAGCCCTACACTCATCAATCAGCCGAACGTCAAGGCAACTGTATGTTTCATGGTAAATGAAGGGGAAAAAGTGAAGTTTAGTATAGATTTGTTTTGAATTTGAGTCCATTCAGTGAGATATAGCAGTCTACACAGTAACAAAAAATGTGTAAAATCGGGACAGGGATTATAGACTTAGGGCAAACTGCAAGGAACTCGTTATTTAGCCTTATACCCTGAAGAAGGCACCCGAGCATCCAGGGGGGGGGGGGGACTCCGTATATGAAAGGGGTGGGGATGCTCGTCGTCTCGCTTAGGAGTGTAAATTTCGGATTTTGGTCTCTCTTAGGGTGTTCTGGGCAAAACACTATTATATTTAGCCGTAAAGGTCTCTTTTAGGGTTGCACTCGAAGAAATATTAAAAAATTATATTTTTTTCAATTCGTCTTGTCTACTCGATTCATGTAATCAAAGTTTAAAATGATCGCATTTAGGGGTCAAAAAATGGTTGGGCCACCCCCCAGATTGGTCTCCTTCAGGGGTTTAATTTCAGACGAGCATCCCCACCCCTTTCATATCCGGAGTCCCTACCCCCCCCCCCCCCCCGGGCCCAGTATTAGCCCCCAAAATTTTGCATAACCTTTGTTTTTCATTTCCGATTCTTTCCTCTTAGGCATTATAGCCGTCTCAGGAGAAATTGAAAACGATACTTATGCAATATTTTTTGGGAGCAAATAAGGCGCATCACGGAAGATGTGCAAGGGGCGTATTGCCGAAACGTCGGTTAAGACTCTTTTGAACAGCGTCGATTTTACAATTTTGAAATTAGCATTAAGTAACTGAGGGATTTCAATCCTTATTGCTCAAAGAGCCGCATGAAGATATATCCAACCTTCTGAACCAGAAAACGGGGCCAGGACTGGTTTGTTAAAAGCTGGATTAAGATAACCCAGGCTTAGTGAGAAGATTAAAATCAGATATGAAAGCTTAAAAAGCAAATTCACTCATCAAATCTTTTTGTGTACAAATTGTTCATTAGATGCTCTACAAAGAATTCGAGAAAGCTCTCCCACAAAATGCGTTTAAGCAAGAGGAAGAGAAGCCCGGATTAGAATTTAACCCAGATCAGCGCTAATCTGTCTTTGAATATTATAGACTGGGCCCCAAAATCAGTTAATACAAGCCATCGGGGAGAAAGGAGTCAGGCTTGGGCGCCTCGTATTTGTCAAGTACGTACTGACAAGGCTGGTATGTCTCTTACGTTTTGCATGAATTACAAGCTTCTTCCGCCAAAATCAAATCGATGATTTTTCCTATCAGCGGAAGGTAACTTTGGTGCACAATCGGGGCAAATTAAAGCAAAACTGGAATTAAAAATTCAAGTAGCTGCCTTGCGGCGTGCGTTCACTCATGACTCAGTTAAACTGGAATCATTCAAATTGTATCGGAGTTTCTGTCTTTCAGTTTAATCCACAGCAAGTCTCAGAGTTTGGCCGAAAATGTTTAGGTGAGATCAATTCTTTGTCAAATATCCATTTTACGACTCTGATTCACCTTGAAATTCAATTTTATTCCCCAGATTTGGATTCTGTCATAGTAAATCCTATCCCTAAGTTTTTCTTTCCTTTTAGTAACTTTTTTCAAACGGAAAACACTTTGTGATAAAATTGTGCTAATCACTCGCTACGAGAATGTTTGGTTTCCTCATGAAGATTTTTTAATATTTCAATGCAGCACAAAGATTTCAGATGTTACTGAAATGTTACAAGTCAGTATGGATTAGTGCATCTTTAAAGTCATACCAGTGTTAATTCAATTGACTGCTTACTGCAAAAGACCTTCTGAGTGCTGTTTCAAATGGTTACACACCTTTTAGTTCTCACAGAATTCACATCACCCCTATACCAAGTTCAGCATACGAGATTACAGAAAGAACGGTAATATTATTACATTGTATTCCAGTCCCCGTAGCCCTGCCACTGAAAAACTAAAAAGGAAATTTTTGCTCTGAATATTAATGTGGGTGGCCTGTAAAGATTACGGTCAAATAAGCTTGAAAATAATAAATGTACATATTTGGTGAGTTTTAATAATGGATATAAGAAAATGTCAAAAAGGGAAAGAAATTTTCCTCTGAAAGTAGACCGAGAATCTTCTGTATGAAAACAGTGATCGCTGATCCCGTCGACAACAAAATATTCGTCTGGGGTGATCTGTTTTGTAGTCTGTATAAGCTTCATTCTGACCATTTTGGGAGTTATGGTTTAGTTATAACGTAGGATCAGGGACAAAATTCTTGCAACGGTTATTCTGAAAAGTAAATAATTCACAAATTTTGGAATATCGTTATTTGAACGATTGATTAAGTTTAAGGTTACCTACAAGGACGATTCCAATTAACTTACTGCAATGTAGAATGTGTGAAAAAATACGTTGTGAGAAACTATCAGGTGTTTTTACTTTCGTTCAGAAAAATGATTCACCTTCATTACCGGCTAATCACAGAGACATATAAAAGTGTTAATTCCGGCACTTTGATAACTCATGACAGCTTTCTAACTTCGCCTATTAAAAAACATTATTAGCTGATCTTCTGAAACATTTAATCTGGCCATTGCGTCGATTCAGTCATGCTTAATTTAATCAAAAAATCACACTTCATAGATCAATAGTTATCTACACATTTTCTTCTTATAAAAGCAAGCCACTGAGATGCGACGCAGAACTTAATTTTATTAGCTACTGGGCTGCTGGTGCTGTTAATTTAACTGCAAACGCGATTGCTGAAGATTGCTGAAAAACAAGTCAAGGTAGTTTCATGTCTTTCACTTGACAGTACATGTATCGGCAGCTTCCTCTTTGTTGTAACATTAGCTGCTTAAAGTTGCTGACTCTACCGCCAGGTAGATGCAGAAATACCGTTAACTGTCCCTTTAAAATGTCTATAGACATGAGATTTTATTTGAGACCAGAAGCTGAGTCGGCCCCGGTCTTCTCAGGCTGTTGGTTAATAACATTCAGCATCGCTAGGCTTAATTTAATTTTCTTATTTTCCCGTTTCCAACTCAGTTAATCGCATTTTTCCCACCACACATCAAAGCCTAAGAACTAAAAAAAATTACAGTATAAAATTTAGAGTAAAATAAAAGACAGCATGTCGAACTGAAAAGATTGGAGCGCACTTTTTTCTCATACTCGCTGTATAATCAATTGAACTTGTCTTTCTCTTTTGTTCAACTTGCTAGAGTCCCTTAAATATTTAACTTTTACAAAGCTAAAGGGTTCCTTTTTTCTCCAAAGGGATATCATGGAAGACTATTACTTACCACTTTACGTCTATTTAAAGTCTCTTAGAAAAACAAGCCTCCTTTTTATTTTTTTTACAGGTTTAGGATGATGACTATCCTACAACTGCTAATACCTTGTATATTATGTGCCACAGTGAACTCCCAAATATTGAGTAAGTAGCACCAATATTTC
The DNA here is from genome assembly GCA_964035525.1 of Porites cylindrica. Classification (NCBI taxonomy): domain Eukaryota; kingdom Metazoa; phylum Cnidaria; class Anthozoa; order Scleractinia; family Poritidae; genus Porites; species Porites cylindrica. The sequence goes on along the minus strand of OZ037775.1, from coordinate 11,939,779 downwards.
TCTTTCGTCTTAACCGCCATGAAAATGTTTCCATCCCTTTCACAAGAAAATGTATTAAAAGTTTACTTCATCAGAGCACATCACAATATTATTTTGTTTTCCATAAATTTTGGTCGCATTTGATCAAGGGATCTTTTTAAACCATGCTTTTTTTCGTCCCTTAGCGTCAAGAAGCAAAATACATCCCTTAAGAGAGCTTAGGCAACCACGGCCCCAGCAGCAACAGTAGCGCAAAAGTTGCCCCCACTTTCCCCGCGCACACCATATTCAAACTAAACCGAAAAGGCATTATTTCAGAGATCCCCCTCCTTATTTTATGCATTGTATGACATCATGCTGAAGTTTACCTCAGTTTGTAGTTGAATTAGCCTGCATGTACTTAATAAAACTTCTAAATTCTATTACCACCCAACTTAAAGAACATGTCAAGAACGTTCAGTCTTTTCAGGCTCAAATCAGAAAACAATGTAAGAAAGCCTCAGCGCCAAAATAAATTAGAATGACGTTCTTACAAACAAAAGGAGTAATTCCGGCCTAAGGTACTTTGTATTACACAATCTGTTACTTGTAATTTCCACACGACTCCATATCGTCTCCTATCTAAATAATATTCTGTCTTCCATCTTGGTTCATATACAGCTTGCAAATCAGAAGGATTGCAACTTCGGAAAGTCGGTTGTTATGGTGATTTCAAAGCCCCGTCGTCAAAGCGAGCAATGCCAGAGCTCTTGCTTACAGATCGAGACAAAACGTCAAAGAAATACACTGGTCAATCGATTGACTGGAAAAACTGGAATACATACTTACCTGAGTAAGTATTTTTGTTCGGTATCACGTCTAGTTAGCAACTTCTTTGCCGGAAGCTAAGGGTGTTATATGCAAGCGTAAAGTAAGGTTTGACTCATTAGGGACCTTAAAATAGACCGTCTCTGTCTTCAGGTAGGGTAGGTAGGCAAACATGTTTGCCAAGTAGTTATATAAAAGTCAACCATGATTTGCCAGATGTGATGACGGCATCACCTTTCTAGCCAATAGCCCAGCCGTTTCGTAAGGGTTAGGTGCAATTTAGCCGTATTTACCACGATGGGAACTGGTCAATTACCCGTACAAGCAAACGGTGTATCTAATATTCTCGGCCGGCTATTTTACGGGAAAACGAGTACGGGTAAGTTCTCGGTACTCGTCTCCCGTTTCCCATCCAGGTTCACCCGCTGAGTAGATAAATTCAATTTACCACCATCTTTTAGTCTGGAACAAGAGAGAATGAGCTATCATTCTCTCTTGTCTGGAACTAAGAGCTCGGCCGGCGAACGCGCGCGGTACTCGACAACCACACTTCAACGCTATTCCCTACTTAAATAAAGCCCCCATATAAAATTTTTCCAACTCAAAAAATCCCGGAAAAGAAAATTTCAAACACACGAAAAATTCCTCGTTCATTTTTTAGACTCCTATTACCGTGAAAATGAAAAAGTAATTCTCTTGTCCTTTATTTTCATTTTATTTTATTTTTATAATGCACTGCAATACTTTGTATTTAAGTAGAATATAGTATTTATTCATTGTAAAATATATTGATATGACGTCTGATTTCTTTGTATTTATTCAGACTGGCCTGCCTCGAATAGCCTCACTAACTGCAGGCTAGTACCAATGTATTTTTTGTAATATATTTCCGAAATTAAATAAAAGTTGAAGTTGAAGTTTAACTGCGGAGTAGTCCCGCCTCCTCTGGGGATCGAATTGTGGAATGAAGGAATAACTGGAAATTTTCTTTACAACAGAAAAAATGCATATATTTTTAACATATTTTCGGGCGGTTCGTATGATAGGGTTCTTATGTAATCACTACAAAGTAGCCAACAAATGTTAAATGAAACTCTGCGTTGCGTTCAAGTCCCTTCAAATATTTTTATGCTTCAGTTTTTCTTGTCGCTGTGCAATGACAGCTAAAAACAAAAGTTACGATTACATGGGCGTCCAGTACTACGGAGAATGCTGGAGCAGCAGTGACGCGATCAACAGATACAATTTGTATGGGCCAAAAGACAACTGCGTAAACACAGCTTTTGAGATATGCTCAGATAACGACAGTTTGGCATGTACTGGAGCGCTATTTTCCAACTATGTTTATGAAATTTTTGAAGGTAAGAAAAGAACTAAGCCTATCAGGCTTAACTTCGCTAACTGATTGAATTAACATAAGGACAGTGTAAATTAATTAATTAATTAATTAATTATTTTTCATCCCCATGTACACATTTTGGTATATTGAGAAAAGGGACTGACTTGTTCCCTCAAAGGAAATGTGTGGCTGGTACACTCTGGACACTTGATATGTAGCAGCAAGAGAGGATAAAGGGAACAGAGAAGGCATCCCTCATACACACCCTATTCCATAGGTAATTCGTCTCGAGTTATTTTTAGAATCGGGATAAAGTTACCTCGCGCACTGCGTGGATGTTTCGTGGAGGTTTCGCATGACTAAACGCCGTGCAAAACATGTTGGGCGAAAGGCAATGAAAGCGTAAAGAGATCGAGAGCATTCGTGAATATTGAACAGAAATGGGTCGGCGCTCACCTGGGAAAAGGGAATCGCTGGACTCTTTGACAACCCGTGAAATCAGCTTAATTCGAAGTTGTCGTAACCTCAGCGGCTTTAATAAAATGAGAAATTTCGCCAGTCTATTGAAACCGGTCGTTTGTTCAATAAAGCAAGTAGGACGCCAAGTGTTACCTTTTTTGAATAATTAAAGACTAATTAAAGAATAAATATCAAATCAGAAATTGCTCTCTTCAAACTGTAAATTAGAAATGATCCTGATAGAATATTCGGTGTGTTAAGGATTTTTCTGCTTTACTGTTAGCTCTTTACAAGAGAAGAAGGGAGATTCTTTTTTCATTTCCGTTTCGCTGACACAGCTTTATTTGACAGAAATCTCTCTGTAGTCGTTTTCGTCGACAAAACGAATAGCAATATCGCTCTCCGCGTCTTCCACAATTTTGTTCTGCGTCAATCCGTGAAGGTCGCGTGGCTCTGAGCGTGGGTCATCCACGCGGAAGACATTCGCGCTATGTGATTGGCTATTGTCTAATCCCCCTTGGGATCTGTGGTCTTAAAAATAGCTCAAGACGAATTACCTATGGAATAGGGTGTGTATGGAGGATGCCTTCTCTGTCCCCTTTATCCTCTCTTGCTTGCACTTATTTTGAACGCTTATAGGCTTTCTGTTTAGGATCGGTTTTCGCTTATTTTTGATGTATTTGTATGGAGGTATGGAGAGAACATGGATAAGGCCAAAAGTTCATTTATTTTAGAGAAGGGGGTATGAAGATGTTAGCGGGGGGGGGGGGGGGGGCTGAAAATTTTGTGTCTGTGCTCGGGGGCTTTGGAGCGAGATAGGGCACTCAAGGACAAGCTCTTCTCCTAAGATTTTGTACATTCTAAAATTTTTTTCTTGCATTTAGCTATTGATGGTGATTTCACGCCCTGGGTGGAGGAGTGCTGCAGTCAGACGTGTGGTGGAGGAGTCAAAAAATGGAAAAGGACTTGTACCAATCCCTCGCCACAGTACGGAGGCAAACCATGCGAAGGCCCCACGGAGAAAACTGAAATTTGCAATGCAGGCGCATGCGGTAAGTTAAGAAAAATTTTATAAATTTTTCTCTCTCTCTTTTTATTTAATTATTTAATTATTTTTTATTTCAAACAGAGCAATGAATTCAGGAATTCTGTCTTGTGAGAACATTAACCGCAGCGACAAAGCTAGTGTTGTTGTATTTCTTTTCTTTTCTTCTTTTGTTAATAGTTAAGTGTTGTAAACGAGGATTAGCTTAAGGATCGTGTTTGTAACTTAGAGCGAACAGTTTTCCCCCTAATCTGATTAGCTGATAGACATTAGCTTATGAAACGTCAGTAAAGAAAAGAATTGTGTTTGTCGTTCCTGTCAATGAATCATCACAATATACTTCAATCAGAAGCTAGTAGGTGCAGATCCCTAACTAGCCTGCGAGCAAGCTCTCCGGGGCGCTCTGGCGGCGGGGAGGAAAAGGAAGGTGGAGCTTCCGACTGCAAATCTCGAATTTGAATTCCACATCCAATTCTCCCGTGGCTCTCCCCGTCTACTGAGCTGTCACATTTCCACCAAATCAGCGCGAAGGGGAAACGAGCTCGAATGTTCACGTACCAAGGGGTGATGACGTTATTACTAATGTCATCTCCGCCAAGCAGCATTTTGCATCTACGTTTTCGATGCAGATAATCAAATTTCAGAGACGTATTGCAAGGTCTCCTTTCTTATCCTCTACGCCGCCAGAACAGCCCGGACAGCTTGCTCGCGGCATGTACCTAACATATACTCCTCTGTATTTCTTATTTTCACAGATTCCTATTCCTCGACTGAAGGGAGTACTACAGGCGCTGCAGTATAAGGACGCTATAAACTTATTGATCACTTGTTTCACTAACTGACTGAATATACAGGTGCAAAACTGGTGCAAATGCCGTGAGCTCAGTCAACCGAGCGATATGTCAACGGTGTGGGAATTGGGAATAATAATAATCACTGTCACTTAAAGGGTGTTATGAAATAAACAGTGGGAGAGCCTAGAATTGTATTATGATTGAGGTTCCTCTTTTAGGCACTGGCATAAGGTCCCTTCAACCAATAGCGTGGCAATGAAGCTGAAAGGTTTATTTACACCCTCTCCAAACAAAACCGCCAGCTACGCAGGCTACTTTATCAACGACCCAAATCCTAGGGGAGGGGTCTATAATGATAATAGAGAGATTAAGATTCACGTTTACGCCAAACGGCAAACGTGAATTTGTACCACGTGACCAAGTTTTCCCCTTAGTTTTCGTTTACTGTTTATTGCTTCTACACAAAAATAAGTAGTTTTACGCCAGCTTTATCCATAAGAATCGCTCTGGACTGTTTTTATCTGCTTATTTTCTATTCTGAGAAATTCTCAACTGACGTTTGCCGTTTGCCGTATGCCGTAAACGTGAATCTTAATCTCTCTAATGTAATTCCTTTTACTTAGACTTACCCTCGGCAGTATTTATAGCACTTATGCCAGTGGGGCCGAGCAAATGACAAAAAAAAAAAAAATTCAAATCAAACATAATGAGGTTAAGAACCCCAAATGGCCGAAGGCAAACCAGCTGGCTATTTACAAGCGTGGTCGAGGATTTGAACTTGGAACTTACGCGTGAAGAAATCCAGCTAGCGCTCAGGGCAGGACTTGAATATTCGGGGCCTCAAAAATGCAAGTTCAGCGCCCTAACCACTCGGCCACGCTGCCACTCCTACAATACTACTACCAAATGAGTTGCCATTTTAACCTTCAGCGCTCTTCATTAGTATTTGGAGCAATTCACAAAGGTTACTTTGAATTAGTCAACCTCATTCCTAAGAAAGACACCGGGAACGAGGCTCTGAGAAATCCATTTTTCTGCCACACAGTGTACTTAGAAAAGAACAGTTTTAAGGTGGAGTAAATCTTTTACGCATTATTCGACGAGCTCGAAGAGGAACATATCGCAAATCCTTTGCCACGTGCCATCCAGCTTCGTTTTTAATTTTGTCATGCTTGTCAATCCCAGTTTCTCTTAGTTTCGCCACACGTTTTCTCCTGAGATGTTCCAGGAAATCATTCTCCTTTCTGACTAAGTTTTCACAGAGGTGCTTTGAATTTTCATCAACATCATTTCTAACTGAATAGCCCTTCACAAATTTGTTATGATAAGCTCTTTCGATTCGAGTACCATTGATCAAGCATGATTGCTGTATTTCATGTTTTCTCCGACGAAACGTACTCAGTTCCTCATAAAAGCTTGGTCCTTCGTTCTTGACTCTTCTCCAAAACGTCGCGTTAAAATAATCGAATAACAAAACGTCTGCTTTATTCCATCGCCTTATATTCTCTTTAACTCTTGCACTTAAAAGAGTAGCTTTTTCCTTGTCTTGTCGCTCATTGAGCTTTACGTACAAAATGTCCTCTATCCCCCAACATAGCAATCTCTTCATTAACAGCAGCGACTCATCAAAGTAGTCCATAATCATGACAAGATCAAATTCATTGTCTAAGAACTGAATGTACTCTTTAACAGCTGTGAGGTTTTGGAAATACTCAAACCTCAAACCCAAATCAAACATCATAGGATTTCGGGCCAAATACATCATAATACTCGCCTTACGAGAATGGTCATAAGATTGTATTGGTTTATCTAGAAATTTTTCCAGGGAATCGAGCGCAACTCCCAAACCAAACGATTTTCCTAGTTGAGCAAAGTTGAAAGCAGACTCGTAGTTGTCTACAGGGTTTCTGATAATTGTAACGTACTTGCTAGTTTTTCGTGGAAAAAGCCAGTTCATTGGTTTCTTATTAAATCTTGCATGACTGCAGAGTATATCAGGAGCTTTGCCAAACATACGCAGTGGGTGGAAAATGTGAAATTTCTCAGGCCAGCCAAGAATCGTGCCAGCCCCTAGAGCAAATGTAAGATTCCTGGCGTCTCCATAACGAAAGAAGATGTTAGCCATGGTGCTTGATCCAGTTTTGTGCGTTTTAAGAAAAAGAATCTGCTTTTGTGGGAAACACTTAGTGTCATTCTCAGTCGCCGACCAAAGACTGCTTGTGTTGACATGTTTGCTCCTGTTACAAAAAAAGGAAGATAATATATAAAATCACTGGACCTTGGGCTGGTCCGAGTGTGTAGGCAGTTTCGTCCAATGTAAGGGAATACGGATTCCGGAATCTGGGACATTTTTGCTTGTGGAATTTCCAAAAACTTTACTTTGGAACCGGAATCCTGGGCTTTGGAATCCGGAATACAGCTAAAGGAATCCAGAATCCCACTAACAATTGGAATTCAGTATCCAAGTTCCACTAACAAAGACTGGAATCCAGTACCTGAAGTCCGGAATTCACACTCTGGAATCCAGAATCCAAGAAATGTCTTGGATTTCCTAACATGGGGCGAAATTATACCGAAATAGAGCGTTTTCACTCCCGTGGCCAGCATCTATGCTCATTTATTGGAAAAAAAGAAAGCATTTACATGAGAAAAGAGTTCAACTCCCAGAGGATTTCCTTGGTACACCAACATGGCCGCCGTTTCATTGTTGTGGAACACCAATATGGCCGCATTGACGTCACGCGAAAATGCTCTATATCGGTCGAGCTATTGGTGGACACTCCAGCACGGTTCCCTATCAGGACTCTCAGGAACACCCGAGGCAAATAGTGCTTAGAAATTTCTAATTTGGAGAGAGGCTAAATCTTTCTGGATAACCGTTCCATTCATTTGAGATATTCGCAGTTTTTCAACTAACTTTTCAACGATTTTTGGAAGTTGTATTTCCCCATTTTATTACCAAAGTACAGTGAAAACCTCTATTAACCGGACACCCTTGGGACCTTCCCAAGTTTCCGCTTAATAAAGGGTGTCCGTTTAATTGAGGTTGTAAAAATTGCGCAATGTTTGTTAACGAACATTATTATTCATTCAAATATTTTCCCGATTCTGATTGGCTAAAAGCACACGCATAATTCACCATAACCAGTTACTGATGACCAAATTTGGAAGAATTTTGTGTTTAACGAGGAAATGACGTCAAAAATGCAGCGTTCTTGCAAGTTAATGCACCATTAACCGAGAAGATCTGGGGACGAGGTTGAGTTGTCTTGGTTGTGAAAATAAAAAATGGCGGACATTTCACTCCTTTCAAAAGTAAGAACTAGGCGAAATTATAGCTAAAAACATGGCAAGAACAGCAAGAACACAACTCGAAGGGCGACATCTGCCATTTGGAGAATATTTGCGGAGCTGAACAACCCTACACGTGCAATATCGAAGGTGAACTTAACATCGATGGAGGTGAGCATGTTTTAGCTTTGTTTCTAAACTAGGACTTATTTTGAATGAACAATAAAACAATTACTGAATTCGGCTTTCGGGTCATATGAAGAATTATGGAGATCTCGGAGGGTGTTATCCGCCTCGGCCTACGGCCTCGAGATCGACGGATAACACCCTCCTCGATCTCCATAATTCTTCGTAAGATACTCAACCTCATTCATTAATTGCTAAATATTCAACGGTTGCTCTGTACTGTGATAAAGTTGCATTTTGCTAAAGAAGCTATCCAGAGTTCAAGTTCATTACCTTTCATTACCAACTTTAATTTGTTTGTAAATGCAGAAACATTAGCTGACTTCAGTCCGTATTTCAAGGACGTAATCCAACACTGCTATTGTCAATTCAGCCCGGTGTCCGCTTAATCAATAGAAATTAGCTAAATACACCTTATTTTATAGCCTCCCCGCAGACGTCCTTTGGGGTTCGTCTGCGGGGAGGCTACTTATTTTAGTGTCTGTGTCCGCTTAATAGAGTTGTCTCCTGAATAGGGGTTCGTTATAAAGGTAAATATAAGACGTTAATTTCGGGACCTGGCTTATAGTGTCCTCTTAATAGAGGGTGTCCGCTTAATTGGGGGTCCGCTTAATAGAGGTTTCACTGTACTGCAATGATTGTTAAGAAATGGTCTCCTGAAAGTTTCGGCCTAGTTCCGAATGAGACAAAAAGGGGCACCTGAAACAGTTTCGAGACGATCAAAGATCCCCTAAGAAATCAGAACAGAATGATAATAACTTTGAGGGTAGCTCCAAATTAACCAAATAGGCTTCTAAAGCATAGAATGAGATAAAACCATTTGTGACACTCCGGGAAACTTCCTTCTGACGTATCAAGTCCACTTCAGTGCCTATGGGCCGAGTATCCACTGATGATTAATATACGAATGGCACTGCCAGTAATCTCTACAGCACACAAATCGCTAGAAGTGCCTATATCACGTACATTTTTGCAGAAATCAGCACAAAAATGGTTGTCAGTTTTTTTCTACCTTTAGTCACAGATTGCATGACTAAAGACAAACAAAAACAAAATATTCCAGTCATCACACAGAGTTCTCTTCACTGCAGTCGCACACAAAAACAGCCGTTAGGTCGTTTTATTTAGGGAATTCGGCTAAAGTTGGTTTGATTTAGTTCAGCTTGATTTAGCGTTGTTAGTGACCCTAAAACACATCCGCAAAATGTTCTCAAATGGACTTATCGACCCTAGCATTTCACTACGGGTCACGAAAACTTGATCTACCGTTATTTTAACTGATGAGACCCTGTCTGTAAGTCAGGGGCACCCAATGACCGCATGTGTTCAGTAAAATATCTCGCCCCATGTAAGGTAATCCAAGAGAGTCTTGGATTCCGGATTCCACGCTGTGGATTCCGGATTCCATGCCTGTGGATTCCGGATTCCACATCCGTGGATTCCGGATTCCATAAGTGGCTGGATTCCAGATTTCAAAATTCTATTTTCTGGTTTTCAACGTTTCCTTTGTACTTTGTTTTCACCAAAAAAGCTTGTTCTTTTTTTACCCGAAGTGTACATTGTCTTATATAAAATATAAGTATAAAATATAATTCTTGGCCGTACCCGAGAGGATTATGAATATAGGAGCGGTTTCTGAAGTCCACTGAGTCCACATCGTTGAAGAAATACTAACGAGGAAGGGCTATTCTTATTTTAATAATAACAACGGCGTCAACAATAACAAAAGAGCTACACATTGCCAAAATCAGTGCTCTTCAGGTTCAAACATAATTCGTCTCCGAATTGTTTAATTGCCACAGAGAAATGTAAAACTTCAGTTACAGCTTACCAACAAATAGCGTGAAGATAGTCCAATTACTATACTACAAGCTACGCAGGCAACGGAAACGTTTATCTTAGAATAAACCGTGTCGTTCTCCGTCCTGATAAACTAACTCCCGCACTGTAAAAACAGACCAGTTATGGTAACTATATTAAAAGGTCATAACCAGTTGCAAAAGGTAATTTTAACCTAAAATAAACTAGTTAAAATCGTAACCTTCATGTTATTGGTTAGATTAACCAAAGATCAGCAGTTGTTGTGACGGTTATAATTCCGTTAGAATATCGACTGGTCAAAATAACTTTTCATGGCAGTCAAAATAACGAAACCAAATGGTTAAGCAAATGGTAAAAATGTGCATCTAACCTAAAATCAATTGTTTAAAATTTTCTATTAACTATTTGTTGGTCATGACTAACCAATAATGATCTGTTATTTAGAGCTATGAAGTAGGTTAAACACTGAATGGTCAAAACTGACTTTTCCGAGGGGTTAAACTGAACGGAAAACCACAGAAGGAAATGGCTACACAAACGGCGGGTATGAGTTTACAACAACAGATCATAAAAGCCTTGTACCCAACCTTCAACGCAGACTTTTCTCTTACGCTGAAGAAAGAACAAATAATCAGCATTTATTATGGGATTTAGGACAGGTTAAGACTGAACAGCCAAATCAACTTTCCCCAACGGTTAAAATATTTTAAATGACTTGCATCCAACTCGCGAGTCTTGCTTCAATGACTGGGTTGGTACGCGCGCGCGAGAGGCGAAGTCGCGTGAAGCGAGGACTATTTTCTTCTCTGACGTTTCCCTCGACGGACTAGCCGAGAGAACTAATCGTCATCTAGGTGAAGTGATTCTTCAAGATGTCCTGTACAGGTTATGTCATTCAAATCAATGCTGAGCACCTCGAAAAGGCAACAGCTATCCTCGCGTGTTTTCAAAAAATACTTTCGTATTTTTCACCGGTCACAAAATTCCAGCGGGTTTCCGGTATTTGTCTTAAGTGACCTAAAGTAACCTATTTCGTCGCGTCACGAACCCTAAATGGCGCTAAATGTTCTCAGTAATTATAAATTAAAAATCTTACTCAGTAACTTTTTTATAAGCTTAAACTATTTCATGGTTGGAAACATGTGAGGCGAGTTTACTGAGTTTACTCGAAAAGCAACTAAGGGTTTTTAGAAAATGTTGCATTGTTTCCTGTCAACTGTAGTATGTTACTTAACACCTTGACGTTAATCTACTTAGCTAGCCAATGAGAGACTTAGAATTTCAAAATCAATGCCAAATTCGGCTCTCATAGTTCAGTTTTTTAGTTTAACCGCCTTGCGCCAAGCTGAAGTCAGTACTCTTGGTTCATTGCTGCGAAAAGAAACATTTTATACTTCGCCTGGATAAAGCCCCTCAGTTAAAAGTCAATGAGAGCTCGTTTCTTAGTCATGGACAGCAATGGAGATGTGGCAAGTAAAAAGGTAATGTGATTTCAAATTTATGCAAGTCCGAAGATACCCTGCGAGCAGAGTCTCCTTTGATCTTCCTAGATAAGTCGACTTATCTAGGAAGATCGAAGGAGACTCTGCTCACAGGGTAGTCGGAAGACAACGTCTTCAGAATAGATTACTCACTTGAATTTCAGTCTTTACTGATTCTACAAAAATTCTCAGCTAACGAATACCTTGCAAATCTTTTATTCAAAGGAGGATGATAAGAAGATCATGACAGAATTTACTTCAGTTGACCGCCTGAAATAGATAAGCAAAATATCTGCCTCGTCGACTAAAGACAAATGAACCCAGGCAAAATCTCGAAGACTTGCTTCACCGACCTTCACTGAAACAGCATGACCGGTATGTATTGCTTACTTTTAAACAGAACTCTAAATCGTTTTTAAAATTATCTTTTTGCAAATAAATAGACGCGTTTTGAGACAACCCCACGCACTTGCGTGGCCCTTTAAAGTTTTCTAAATGTTCAGTACAGTTGCATAAATTTTCCGGTCTTCGGATGACCATCTTAATTGCAATATTGTACTGCTGTTACAGAGCTATCATACGCTATTACAAAGCTTTTTTTTAAATGTAGCTTTGAGTCGCGCGTTGCTCACGATGACCACGCACACGCGTGCGTGCGTGCGTGTTCCCCACAGGCGTATCGCTGAAAGACTGTAATTTTTCGTGCGTTAACCAGTGAACTTAAAAACAAAATATTTTCGTTTATTTCAGAAATATCACCAAATTTGAACGACTGAGGGAATAAACAACTTTGAATGAAGCTCGGCGAGTACCCATATTTTCATTACAAGCAAGACAAGTACTGATCCGGCGGATGAGTTACCCTCAACGAGCCACTGCTTGGAATAGGATCTTTTTTTGCTTTCTAGTAGAAAAACGTGGCTTGTAGAACAATGAAGGGCACTGGTACTTTTAGATCATATGCTCCGCTTCAATCATTAGCCAAAGAAAGAAAGTTACATGTACAGTGGGTGAGGAGTTGACTCTTCACTGGCAAGATCTTACAATTATTATATCATTGAATCTCACGACATTCTTAATTCCCTATGTATTTGACAAAGTAGTTTTGGCAGGAAAGGCACTTACACCTTAAGGGTTTAATTTAATCTAAGTACTGTATCACTATTGATCCTGGAGTTACCTGAATTTTTTCTGCTTAAGGATGTTTCTGTTTTACAATCATATGCCAGTGTACAAAGTCTTGTTTTGCAGTCTTGTGAGAGACATGCAGTATTCCAGTTTAAATTTGCTATAGTTTAGGAAGCAGGGCTGATTGTTTAATCATTCCTTGTTCTGCTTTAAATACTTGTATTAAGAAACATAAGCATTTTTTACTTGCAATGTTGTATGATTATCTTTTTTATGAAGTTAGTGGTCAACTATGTTGTTGTTGTTGTTTGTAGAGAACGGTTAACATAACCATTAAAAATGTTGCTGAAGACTATTATTGTGAGGTTAATGTAATTCATTATTATCAGTTAAAACAACCGTTTTCTTCTAACCCATATGGAATGGTTAAAGCTACCACCTCTTGACTATTTTAAATGGGTTACCACAGATTCATCGCTAGTACCCAAAAAACTGGTTTACCATGACCACAAAAAATGGTTATTGTAACTTATCTGTATGGGTTGAAACATATTTATCTTTTTATTTCGGTTATAACAACTAAAAATTTAAAGTTAGTTTAACCAAAAAGTAGAGGTTACGACAAACAAGTCATAAGAAGTGGCGTGGGCTGTGGTAGAAACAACCATTTTTAAGGGTTAATATAACCCATAAAGAAAAGTTATTTCAACGGGAATAAAAAATGGTTAACCTGAACTATATTATTTTGGTTACTGTAACCTAATAAAATACGGTTACCTGGGATTCAAACCTTAACCATTTTTTTGAGGTCACTATAACTGGTCAGTTTTTACAGTGCGGCAGTCTTATCGGGAGGGATACTTCTCCCTCATCCTCTGCAGTTGGTGGTGCAGTTTCATTCTCATTGTCATCATCGTCACCGTAGTCTCCATTAGCAATTCGACAGAGCCTGTTATCCTCCTCTGTTGTTAAAATGATGTCTGATCCATCGGAAGAAAAGTCGAGTACTCGGGTTAGAATGCACTTGGGGGAATTCCCATTACAGACATCACCGGAGAACTTAATAACAGTGTAACTTAGCTATTTATCTATTTAGTTCTCGTACCATAGCTAAATGAGTATTTACCACTTACTTAATGCTATGCATTCTTATTAAAAAATAACTAACGTATTTGTGGCTATTCTTCCCGCAGCTGCATGTAGTTTACGCTCAATGAACTGATGTGTAGTCATTGAACTACTGGTGTGGTTATTGATCTGTTGTGTACTTATTGAACTGCTGTGTCGTTATTGAACTAACAAAAAAGAAAATTGATGGATGTTTTATGAAAACATGAAAGGCCCCTAAGAACACTCGACTGCCTAAAAGATGAGATGTGGAGAGGTTTTGGCCACGAAATCTTGGTTCGTGTAGAAAAACACGTTTTTGCGGAGCCGGGAACGATGTGAAGATGTCTGCAATGGAAATTCAGTTGACAAGTTCCTCAGACCTTTTCAAGC
>OZ037775.1:11878449-11923449 GCA_964035525.1 Porites cylindrica | reverse complement strand
CGTCTTCCCTTAAATCGAATCAAAGCACTTACAAAACTTTCTGCACTTAGGTTCGGCACAAGTTCCATATGAACAGATCGTGATGTAGCTCTGAATAATGCTATGTAAGCCTTAATCATCTCCTTTTTCTTCAGCTGACAATACATCCATGACATACAAGGGTTTGGCGAAAACTACTCCAACACTTGTGAAGGCGAAATCATCATTTAACCGAAATCCAGGCAGAGGAGGGGGAGGAGGGACTGCATAGCCTTGGCCTGCAATTTTCTTTATAATAATAACTATTTATTCACAAATCTATGGAAAATTGAAAAGGAGATAAAGGAGGTTATCTCTTTCTAGTTTATTTCCTTATAATAAAATAAATTACGATCATTAATTATTTACAATTGTTTAAATAAATATAAAATAATTATAAAATATATTACACGCTTGAAGAACTAAGTGTTCCCCTGACTAGAAAAATTTGCAAAATGACGTCTCATCACGAAATTTTCTAAGATTCTTTAACTTCTTCTTCCGCCTGACCTGACCACGTTTCATTGCTTTACTAAAGAGGCAGCGCAAGACAGCCTTTCAACCGATGAAATTCAGTTTTCCAAGAGTTCCCGGGTCTCGGCATCTGAATGTATAAAACGAACACAATCATAGACTTTCTTCAGATGATCTTCAAGAATATAATTCAAAACCTTCAGACTAGCACTACATCAGAAAACATTCAGAATCTTCGAGCAAGAGAGATAAATCGTTGGGGGAGAGATAAATCGTTGTACCGACGTCCGCTGAGTCCCAGTTTCCAACATGCATTTCTAGATATCTAAAAATACTCTGGGTGGCCCAAAAAGCGTTTGCAAGTAGTTAGGACGAAACCCTCGTTGGGTCCCCCAGGTACAATACCAATTTAGGCGCTAAAGCACACGTACCAACTCCGCGATAAACTGACAATTCGCTGTTTTCTCATTGCTTGAGGAGAAACTCTAACAGAGTGCACGCGATCCACGCGCTAAAACCCTGTAAGCGAGGGCTAGGCTCGTCTGGATATATGAGCTCTTCTCTAACTAAGATCATAACAAAATGTCAAATCCAGTACTTACTTCAAATCGTAGGTCGCCCGCCGACCGGATCCAAACAGGTCATGATTAATGACAAAGTATACATAAATAACACATGCTGAACAAAGAAATATCAACAGGCAAGAAATACGACTGATGAAACTGCGATGAAGGATTTCCATGCTTGATACAGTGGAATCTCAATACAATGCACCTCTATATAACGAAGTCCTGGATATAACGAACAATATTAGTTACTCCCAGTAATAATAAGCTTTATTTAAAAAAAATACATACAATGGATTTACATGAGGGTCTAGATGGGGGCGTACAAATGTCAGTGTCAGTTAAAATTTTGGCCATTTGTCAGTTGTTAGTTAAATTTTAGGCTTTTTGTTAGTTGTCAGCTAAATGATTATTAATGATTAACTATATATGAAACTTATTTGAATATTTTTGAACCGAAATTAAGGTACATATAATTTAAATTAGACGTTAAATTCGAAAATTAATGCAATAGTACCTTAATTTTTGTCAGTGTTGCTATTGTAAGCATTTCAAGTGGCCCTCCATTTCTCAAGTATTGTGTTACTCTCCTCCACTCGAGCGTTTTTGCTGGCCAGAGTCCAACATTTCCAACCATTAAGCCAATAAAAATTTATACCTTCAGAATATTGTATTCCTGCCAACTCTCATGCATTATGCGTGAGAGCTGTGGACAGCTGTGTGGACTAAAGACATCGATCTCACCCTTGAAGAACAATTTCTCACGCCTGACTCACAAGTCTGGAACACATGATAAATAATGAAAATTCAGTCCTAAAAGGCGTTAAATGATGACTTTGTGTCCTTTGTGTGTTCTTACGAAATCAAAGCACGCTAAAACTGTTGTCTTTTAAGGTGGCTCCGTAATTAATACAAGAGCATTTAGCTGTGACAAATTTTCCGTCATACTTTTTCGATTTTAAAGCAATGGCTGCGAAACTTTGCAAAGATCAACAGGTATCATTCGGCAATAATACGAAATATTGCGATGTCATTGATGGTAATATTTCTTGATAAATTTAGCGCTTAAAAGGACCCTACTGTTCACAGAAAATCGCTTCTAGTAAAAAATTTTGCTGATATTTTTTACTGAATTTTCTGGTATCGGCTTTAATTGATATGATAAATATGCCGGAGGAATTTCAGAAAAATCGTTGTAGCAGAAGTCCGTGACTAAAAGCCGCTCAAAATTCGGCTGTGAAATTGTTTTGGAATTTCAAAAATAAATTACTATCAGGTTACCCTGGGTTCCAGAGGATATTTTTTTCTTATCGATACTGAAGCCGCGTTAACGCAAAAAAAGGCGCCGAGGAGAAAAAAATAACCTCTGGTCACAGGAGTACGGAACCTCATTTCCATGTAATTTCCGGATCAAATATCTCATCAAACCGGTTTTGGGCCCCGTGGGATGGTCTGCATGTTTGTTTTCATTAAACATGTTAAATCTGACAGCTGACATCTGATTGCACGTGGCGCAGCGATGCGTAAAAATATAATTGCGCGAAAACATTGTTTCGATGGCGGTTTTCGCCACATTTTCCCGAACCCCGGTTAAAATTTTGCCGACATCTGTGGGTGATTTTTGTCGTGTTTGCAATGTTAATATCGCTATTTCAGGCTGTGCCCATTTCCATCTATTCGAAGGAAAAACATCCTTGCAGAACAACGTTGCAGGGCGATTATCGCAAGTGCTGGGATTTGAAGTGACGAGAGAGAATGGTCTTTCTTCTCATCCTTGGTTAAAGTGTAAAAGGCAGGGACCGCGGAGGGGGAGGGGCTGGTAGGGCCGCGGCCCCACCACTTTTTTGCTCCCCCGCCCCCACTTTTTATGCTAAAAGGAAAAATAATTAAAATAAAAAAAAGACTTGAAACAAGTTTTTTTCCGTCTATATTCCGCTATATTCTCTGTATTTTCTTTAATTTCAAACCCCAGGCATTTTGTGAGTTTCCTGTGCTTTTCGCGGTAATTGTGCTCAGGGGCCGACTTGCCCCTTGATCAAACGCCATGCCTTGGCCACCCCTTCGCTTCGTTCGGCAGCGTGTTTTGTACTTCCAGCTCCGGCAGAGTTTTTTATCAGTTTTATAAGACGAAATGAAGAAAATTTCTAGCTTTTTCATGCCAAACGAAGGTTAGTAGTTGTTTTGAGTTGATAAAAGTTTTTTTTCCTCTCGAATCAATGAAATATTCGATGGCAAGAAGAATTACATTAGTGTAGTATTTTCTATACTAAAATTCTAATTGCGTCTTTTCTTGCATTGAATCTGAACCGACAGTGTATGTTGGTCGTTTATTAGAAAAAATTATTTTCAATGGTCAGCCCTCCCACTTTTTACCTTGCTCCGCGGTCCCTGAAAGGGACATCGAAAAGATTGATGAATGCTGTGAAATTTCTTCCTCTATGAGGCCATCATCCCCAAGATAGCACGACAAAATACCATAGTTGGCAAGCTCTTGGATGTGTGACTCCACCAGGTCACTGAGAGGGCATATCACCAACAGTATGGGTTTCTCAGGATAATTAAACTTTTCATTGTGTAAATACGCACATATCAACGGGACCAGTTGAAAAATCAACGATTTCCCACAACCAGTAGGAAGGACACAAAATACGTCCTTTCGGCGAATAAACTGCAACAGTGCTTCTTCCTGAACAGGCTTCAGCTGTCTCACGTTCTCAAATTTAGAATTTAAAGCGTGATGAACGGCATTTCTGGACGAACGCGAGAAGTTATCTTCTTCCTCCATTGTTGACATTGTTGTCTTGGAACGCGACACGATCTGAGAAACCGGTTTTTTAATCCCACGCAGTGAAGTTGTTCGATGTAGCCAATCAGGGCCATTATTATATTGTTAATTCCCTGCGGACATGGGAGTATCCAATCGGTGACCCAGTTCAAATTCTGAACTGATTTCCCGCATGGAAATGAGGTTGCGTACTCCGGTGACCAGAGGTTATTTTTTTCTCCTCGGCGCTTTGCGCCTCGTTAACGCGGCTTCGCCGCGAACCATCAGTATCGATAAGAAAAAAATATCCTCTGGAACCCAGGGTACTATCAGGTAGAAGGAGCCACCAGTTTGGATTTTTGGGACAAGTAAATTCATTTTGGCAATTGCTTTTGTAACACCCTCATTAGCAGACATCGTATGCTGGCGCGTTCTCAGAGGAGCAAAAATTTGAGATCATAGGTCATTGACGAAATATGACTCTTAAGCGTCTTGATATACTATGAAATGTGCTTAAGGGACTATTCTAATAAAAAAAAGTAAGTAAAAATATACAGAACATAAAAACAGTCTCGCAGCTCTTGCTACGAAAAAAGTATGTCTTTGCGTTCCCGACTTTGGTATGCTACTAACCCTGGTTTGGATCTTAAGTTATAGCGGTGGCTGGTATTTGGCTAAGTGAGAAAAATTTGATTTGGGAGCTTAATATCATTCATAATTCTTTCTAATTCACGCTTTGTCGCTACATTGCATCTGTCCTCTAAAGTCGGAAGGGATGTTCTTTTTATCCCGATGATATCTACTGTAGGCGCCTTTTTTGCATAGACTGCAACTCTTCTGCAAGGTACTCTTCTGCAAACCGCCCAACACTGGGGAGGCATATTCGAGAAGTTGGCGTATTTTTGTACAATATATGGTGATGCCGATCTCTGTAGGTAGGTTTGCTTTCCTACATTCCCTCATAAAATACAATCTCTTGCTGGCTTTCTTTACTGTCTGTTCAACATGGTAATGCCAACATAGGTTGTCTTGTTACCATAGCCCCGGTAGCTTAAACTTGGATACCCTCTCCAACCATTAGTCATTCATTCGTAAAAGATCCGGCTCAATGGAATTTTCGCAGAACGAGATCCATATATCCTTGGTTTTCTTTGAGTTCAATAGCATGTTATTCGTAGTTGCCCACAATCCTCCCCACAATCGAACCACATTCCTCACCTGCGGTTAGCCGATTAAAATTCAGCTCCCATTTTTTGAAAGGTGTTCGCGCAACGTTTGCGGTACGGTGACTGCTCCAATCACAGCTTTACTTTTATCGTTGCCCCATGTATAAATGACAGAACAAGCAAGATCAAAATCAAAATCCCGTATGTTACTCGTATGTATTCGTATGTACCTGTATGTATCCGTGTGTTACTCGTATACGGTTAACCATATGTACCCTCGTGGTGTTTTAATCATGATTAAGTGCCACGTGCCATTCCATCTCAGGAAGTGAGAGGATAAGAAGAAAAGTACCATGCACAATCCGCTTTGTGATGTACAGATCTAGCGGGTCGCGTGGTAAAAAAAAAAGAAGCAGAGGAAGCAGAAAAGAAATACCGGGAAAGTTCTCAAAAAGCTGGACATAGAAATAAAGCGGGTCACCTTTGCCTTTACAATCTTCTTTGCAAAGCCATTTTGAAAAGACTGTAATTGTTTCATCTGTGTTGTAAGACGTGGATGATCTCCCCAGACAACATCTGCATAATCCAGGTGTGGTAGACAAGGCCATCTAAGTATGCCATTAGACTTCTCTTATCCAGCATGTGATAAATCCGTTTGAACACAGAAGGTCGGTGCCCTAGATAGCTTTTGTAAGAGACTATTGATATGCATCTTCCATTTCCATCTCATCCACTACTACCCCTAGATACTTAACAGATGGAACACGATTTATTTGTCCTTCATCGATAAAAACATGAAAGTCATTAAAGTTGTTCCTCCAAGTTTTGAGCATGGTCTTGTATTGCTGGCAACTTTGATAAGGGGTAGTGGAGGCATCACACGCACAAGATCATAGCAAACAGGCCAGTCGAGCCAAAATAAGGTACAGTGTCTCAACTACTTTTGCAAGTGGTTGTAACTTTCTTGTATTAGTTTTCTTTTCTTTTTTGTGAAAATAAATAGTTAAGTGTTGCAAACAAGAATTTATTAGCTTGAGGATCGCGATTGTAACTTGGAGCGAACACTCAACAGATTTCCCACTAAGCTGATTAGCTGCTTTACAATAACTGAGCCAATCCTCGCGCGTTGATTGGTCGAGAGCTATGGTCTATGAGAGTAAAGACCATAGAAATCACGTAACATGTCACGCAGAGCCGGTTGTTCTGTTTTTGGTTTTTCGTAAAAAAATAAATGATATTGTAAAAAACAAATCGACCACAATTTTCCATGGTCTACACTCTTATAGACCATAGAAATGACGTCATAAGATGTTCAAAACTTTGCAGTGAAACAACTCGCCTGCGGCTCATGGTTCCACTTGAGTTTTGAACATTTTATGACGTCATCCCTATCGTCTGTAAGAGTGTAGACCATGGGAAATTGTAGACGATTTGTTACAGTCAAAACAGGTCAAGCGTACCCCCCAACATTCCATTAATGAATTGATTATTTGAAAAATGAATCCGTTAGTCGTTCCCGTAACTAGTGTCAAATTCAAATCGGAATTACTGCATGCGTAACGAGCAGTGAATAATTTACGAGAACTTGTCTGTATTTGGTCAGATTGAAAATCTTTGAATGAATTAAAATTCTTAGAAGGCATTTACATCAAATTCAGGGAAACTGAGCTGGTAGAAATTTCATAACTTAATCGCGTGTGAATTCACGGCTCATTATGCATGCAAGGATGTAGAGATGCATCTGAAATCTACAACTGTCAACGGACTCAACTTTCGAATATTCATTAATAGAATTTGGGGGTGGAGGGGGTACGCTTGACCTGGCTTGACTGTAAATAGACATTAGCTTATGAAACGAGATCTTATGATCTCCGAGATCTGCTTAATTCTTCATATCCTACGAAGGCCGAATTTATTAATTGCTTTATTATTCATTCAAAATAATTCCCAGTTTAAAAACATAGCTAAAACATGCTTACCTGCATTGATTTTAAGTTCATCTTCGATAGTGTACGTTTAGGTTGTCCAGCTCCGCAAATGTTCTCCAAATAGCAGATGTCGCCTTCCGAGTTGTCTTCTTGCTGTTTTTGCTATGTTTTTAGCTGTTATTTCGCCTTGTTCAAGCTGTAGTTCTTACTCTTGAAATCTTGAAACGAGTGAAGTGTCCGCCATGTTTGCTTTCACAACCAAAACGACGTCCCCAGGTCTTCTCGGTTAACGGTGTATTAACCTGTCGCGGGCTGCAAAGTTTTGACGTCATTTCCTCGTTAAAGACAAAATTCTTCCAACTTTGGTCAGCAGTAACTGGTTATGGTAAATTATGCGCTTGCTTTAGGACAATCTGAATTGGGGAAATATTTTTAATGAAGAATAACATAGCTTTATTATTATATAGCGCAAAATACATGGGTATATGATCTGATGCGCTTTACATTACAATGCTTTTAATATTACAATTAAATGGATACAAAATTACAGCTCTTCTAAATAGTTAATTAATAAATATATATATATATATATATATATATAGATTTGCAGAGTTGGATTATTTGGTCGAAGACATTTATTGCTACTCAGAGTTTCATGCTCCTTCTTGCGGAGCAATCATCAGGCAACTGCTAAAAATAACGGATACATATGAAGATATACAAAATTTGAAAATACAGAACACTTTAATAGCTGATGAAATCTTCAATTCATTATATTACTATAATATATATATATATATATATATATATATATATATATATATATATGTATGCATGCAAAAATCTACGTTAAAATTCTGTAGGTTATAAGCTAAAAGCTAATTTAAAATAATGAGTTTTTAGCCGTGCCATAAACGTTTTGAGATTGCCCAAAGCGCTCAACTCTTCTGGAAGGGCGTTCCACGGGGTCGGCGCGGCTGCAAAAAACGCCCTGTCTCCTGTTATGTTCTTGGTCTTTTGGGCAGATCGAGCAGTAAGTGTTTTGTATTTGATCACAGGTTATAATTTGACTGTTAATTGATGAATATATGTGGGAGCACTACCATGTAAAGCTTTGAATGTGTATACAACCAATTTAAACATTATACGGTATTTAACTGGTAGCCAATGTCTTTCATAAGAGGAGAAATGTGATCACAACGCGTGGTATTGGAGATGAGCCTTGCGGCAGCGTTTTGAACCCGTTGCAACTTAATAATATAACTGGCTGGTAAGCCGTTCAGCAGACTGTTAGAGTAGTCTAGGCGTCCAATTACTAGTGCTAAGATTAGTGTTTGTGCACTCTTGTACGAAAGGTACTTTCTAATGCGTCTAATTTTGTATAGTAAACAAAAGGATAGACTACATGTTTTTGTAATGCGGACGTTAAAATTCAGCTGCGAGTCAAAACAAACTCCGAGATTTGGCGCCTTGTTTACGACAGTAACAAGTATCACCAACACTCAGACTATCTAGGCTGACTTTGCTAAGTTGTTGGCGGGTTCCGATTAACATGACCTCAGTTTTGTTCTCATTAAGGTTCAGTTTGTCAGCTTGCATCTACGCCCTTATGGCGGGAATACACTGTTCCATAACATGTACTGCCTCTGCTTCATTAAGGGAGTTGAAGGAAAGATAAAGCTGAGTATCGTCAGCGAATGCGAGTGTGTTGGGTAGGTACAGCTTGATGACCTCGAACAGCTTGCTGGCATAGGCACTGAAGAGTAGGGGCCCTAGACACGAACCCTGAGGAACACCAAATAGCAAGGGATAACAACTTGATCTATCTCCATTTACCGACTCGCGCTGGTTACGTCCAGATAGATACGATAAGAAGCATGCGAGAGCAGCGTCCGTGATGCCAAATAAATTAAAGAAATGATGATGGTGATGTCATATTAATTAAAGAGTATTATAAAATAAACAGTGCGAGAATAGAACTGTAGTATGAAAGGGCACCGGCATGAGAATGTGAGCTCTGTGAAATCCATTTTTCTGCCACACACTGTACTTTGACAACAATGGTTTTAAGGTGAAATAAAAGTTTTACGCATTATTCACGCTCGAACAGGATCATATTGCAAATCCTTTGCCACTTGCCATCCAATTTCGTTTTCAATTTTGTCAAGCTTGTCAATCCCACTTTCCTTTAGTTTCACCATACGTTTTCTCCTTAGGTATGCAAGGAAATCATTCTCCGTTCTGACAAAGTTTTCACAGAGGCGCTTTGAATTTTCATCAAGATCATTTCTAACTGAATAGCCCTTTACAAATTTGTTATGATAAGCTCTTTCGATTCGAGTACCATTGATCAAGCATAATTGCCGTATTTCCTGTTTTCTCCGACGAAACGTACTCAGTTCCTCATAAAAGCTTGGTCCTTCTTTCTTTACTCTTCTCCAAAACGATGAGTTAAAATAATCGAATAACAAAACGTCTGCTTTATTCCATCGCCTTATATTCTCTTTAACTCTTGCACTTAAAAGAGTAGCTTTTTCCTTGTCTTGTCGCTCATTGAGCTTTACGTACAAAATGTCCTCTATCTTCCAACATAGCAATCTCTTCATTAACAGCAGTGACTCATCAAAGTAGTCCATAATCATGACAAGATCAAATTCATTGTCTAGGAACTGAATGTACTCTTTAACAGCTGTGAGATTTTGGAAATACTCAAACCTCAAACCCAAATCAAACATCATGGGATTTCGTGCCAAATACATCATGATATCCTTACGAGAATGGCTATAAGATTGTATTGGTTTATCTAGAAATTTTTCCAGGGAATCGAGCGTCACTCCCAAACCAAACGATTTTCCGAGTTGAGCAAAGTTGAAAGCAGACTCGTAGTTGTCTACAGGGTTTCTGAGAATTGTAACGTACTTGCTAGTTTTTCGTGGAAAAAGCCAGTTCATTGGTTCCTTGTTAAATCTTGCATGACTGCAGAGTATATCAGGAGCTTTGCCAAACATACGGAGAGGGTGGAAAATGTGAAATTTCTCAGGCCAGCCAAGAATGGTGTCATCCCCCAGAGCAAATGTAAGATTCCTGGCGTCTCCATAACGAAAGAAGATGTTAGCCATGGTGCTTGATCCAGTTTTGTGCGTTTTAAGAAACAGAATCCTTTTTTGTGGGAAGCATTCAGCTTCAATTACAGCCACCGACGAAAGATTAGTTGTGTTGACGTATTTGCTCCTGGTAAGAAAAAGAAAGAAACAAAATTTACTGGACCACGGGTAGACCGCAAAACAGTTGTTGTTTTTTTTTTCTCAAATCGGTTGAGACCTCTTGAATACGCAAAAATACGGATGTTTTGCAGTCTAGACCATGGGTTGGTCTGAGTGCGTAGGTAGTGTCCAAATACACCGAAATATCGGTCGAGCTATCGGTGGACACTCCAGTGTGGTTCCCTATCAGGACTATCAGGGACACCCAAGACCTTTTATTGGTCAAAAATCTGTTCTATAAGGAGCAAATATTACCTAAAAATTTCTAAAGCTCGAGAAAATATAAATAAAAAAACTGTCTGAATAACCCCTCCATTCGTCTAAGATATTCGCAGTTTTTCTTCTTCTTTTGGAGGTTTTGTTTTTAAATTTCAGTGCCAAGATATTGCGATTATTGTTGTAAAAGGTCTCCTCGAAAAATTTAGGTCTAGAGGCAAAACGTCCCTAGTATTTCCTGATGGAAGATAAGGCTAGTCCCCCGGTATTCCTAGAACTTTCGACCGGACCAATCATGGAAGCCTGAACAGTTCCGGATGAGAAAAAAGAGGGAACTTGGAAGTTTGGAGACGATCAAAATTCTTATAAGACATCCGATCAGATAAATACATTTGATCGTAGCTTCAAATTTACCAAACAGGCTTCTAAAGCAAAGGTAAAACCATTTGTGACTCTCGGAAACACTTCTAGCCTGACTTTCATCCGATTACTTCGAGTCGTTATTACTCCCTCAGTAACGTCTGAATCGACCGGCCGTTAATGCCGTCCAGTGACGTCACTACTCCTTGACCTTTGCTTAAATTCATGCAAAAAGTAAAACACGATTTTCAAGTCGCAAACCGAGAAATATCGTTTGGAAATGTCTGCATGATACAGAATTGCTTTATTTTTTTCGATCGTAATTCATGTTTAACGTTCAAACCATCAAATGCATGCAGTACAACTCTGAACCGGTCAGTGTACTGAATTCTATAATCAAAGTCGGTCGCAATCACGCAATGAAATAAATACACACAGAGGAAACACTTAGTTCAAAAACACAGTGATTTGCTTTAATTGAAAAGAAGCTATTTGGTCCTTAACGAAAAAAAAAAACAAGGAAACAAGAAAGAAAAGCTAACAAAATCATTACACTTGACGGTGAAAATAGCAAGAAGGTCGAATTATCACATTGATCTCAGAAAACTTCGCGTAAACAAAATCACCGGCCACCGAAACCACAAAGCGGCTCAAAATGAAAAACCTACCGACTTTCCGCAATGATTCTTCCCTCGCAGTTCAATTTAGCATTTCAGTTTCGAAGACAAGGGCAATTTTGCTGTTTAAGATAAAGATTAAGCTTATCGAAATGTTTGAACTACACGAAAGAAATGCCAGGGATGCGATCCGCTTAATATCAAGCGACATTCCCGCTAAAATACATAATTATACGAATGTTTAGACAATCAACCAATCAAAATCACTACCCGGTTTTCGGGTAGTGAGTGACGTCACTGGACGGCATTAACGGCCGGTCGATTCAGACGTTGTTGAGAGGCGAAAACGACTTGAAGCAATCGGATGAATTTCACTCGGGAACACTTCTGACGTATCGGGAAATATTCGGTCATTCGGTTCCTCTTGCCTATTTGGCCGAGTATCCACCGATGACACCGATATTCGCCGAATGTCACTGCCAGTAATCTCTACAGAACACAAATCACTAGAAATGCCTAGATCACTATATTATTTTTTGCAGAAATCGGCGCAGACAGAAGACGCAAACAAAATATTCCAGTCATTACACAGAGTTCTGTTCGCCTCTCATACCAAAACAGGGCATGAAAGCCTTCGGGGTCGTCAGCTGGTCGATCTATATTGGGAATTCCGCTGAAGTTGGGTTTGATTTAGTCCCTTGATTTTGGGTTCAGTGTCCCTAAAACACGTCCCCAAAATGTTCTCAAACGGGATTATTGACGCTAGTATTTCACTACGAAAACTTGACCTACCGTTATATTTACTGATGGAACCCGTTAGATTTATTTTTTGAAACTTCTGCACTGTGCGCTCTCACTGAAAATGGTGAGTAACATATATAGAGATTTTATAAGAAGTGTTCTTTTTACCGACTCGAGTGGGACATCTCCTATTATTCATGCAACGGATTATCTAATCGAAAGGAATTATTCATTCCTCAGATACTCTGCTACATATTATATTAATATATAGATTTAGCCAGGGCTAAAAGCGAAGCTTATAGTTTGCTCAAACAAAATATAAAATCGTGTAGTGCTAAGCGGCGAAGGCAACGCCAGAGAACGGTGAAAAACAACAATAGGTCTAATTAGCAAAAAAGCAACTTTGCCCATGCAGCACACTTTTTTTGTACATTTCTTTGCCGTTGTTTTGCAGGACTACAACGTGAAACTTCCAGGAACGTCTTAGTTACACGTTTTATGGAGGAAATGTCAGACAAAACAGCACGTTCTCTTGTTCACTTTTTTTTCACTGTCGCTCATTTTCCCTTGCATTGGTAGCCGCTTACATTTCTCATTTTGTTACCAACACTACAAAATTTTCATGTTGTTCTTCCAACAAAAAATGTCTCCTTTGTTTTTTTCTCTCGCTCTAGATCTCTCTCGCCCTTTTTCTCTTTGAGCTTCGCTGGCCCACCGCCTACTTTCTCTTTTTCTCGGTCTTTCTTTTGCTCTATATTCCAAATTTGTGGACATGACAAGTAATACTTTAGAAAACACGGATACAGAGACAATTTCCGCTTTCCGTTTTCGTCTTCATTGACTTTTTGGTTGTCTCTGCTTCACAAGACGCGAGTACCTATGCGATTCCCGTCAAAATAACCTCGAGTTGCATTTGTGTTGCCATACCTGATGACTGAGCTTTTTTACATCGGTATGCCTCTAGTGCGGATGGGCGGTCGGGCGGGCGGTCGGTCGGTGAACGGTCACGTGATTACTAAATTTTCTCGGATGGGTAGTTTACCACATTTTCTTACCAATGGTGCTCCGCTGCGCGCGCTTTGCGCGCGAGATCTCCGGTATTAAGAGCCAGTTTCTGTAAGTATCGAAAATCCTTCAACAGTTTCGAAATTTTCAATTTTTTCATATTTTGTCCATTAAAGCCTTTAGTAATTTATTTTCGAAATACAATTAAAAGATCCTAAAGCGCTCGAGTTTTTTCAAAATCGAGGAAAGTCGAAAATCGGCCATTTTGGCCTCCCACCGCGGATGAAAATTGACAAAAATGATGCGTTTTCTGTTCCCTCGAGCTGGTAAACGCGATAACATCAAGCAATGTACTTTTGATATATCATAGAACTTTGCTTGCTCTTTCAAAAAGCTGACAAACTAGTCCAGTTTTTTTCTGGCCGTTTTAGTTACCCCACTTGAAGCGAGTGAGCGACTAGGCTAATTTTCGTTAACTTTAGACTACGCCTAGTCCCCATTTTTCCTCAGGGATATTAGAGCGAGCGAAACGCGAGAGTGCGTGAAAATCAACCCACGCGAGAAGGGCGAGACGCGGCGCTGAGAGAGAAAAATTCAAATTATCAATTTTGTCATACTCATGCACCTACCAACGTTATGCTGGCGGAGGAGGCAGGGCATGGGGTGGGGATTTGATTGTCTTTGTTGGCCCTGGGGTAGGGCATTTGACTGATCTTGTTCTCCCAGGGGAGGGGATATTTGAATCTTCCTTCGCCCGACGTGGAGATATTTGACTGCCGACTAGGACGAAAAAAACTGAGACCGAACATATGTTTCCCACTTCCACGCTTCACGCATGCGCCGTACGATCTGGGAGTCTGGAAATCATGGAGGCCAACGAGAACAAGCGAAAGCTGAGTGGATTTTACTGTTTTGTCTTCAAATTTCGTTTGTTTTAGCGTGTTTTTGATCAATTGAACCTCTTAAGATACTGTGTTATCAAAGTAAAAGGAAGTGAAGAGAAACCAAGTCGATTTTTGCAAGTACAATTGATCAGTGTATGGCTCATTCGCTACAATCAGTGTAAGCTTATAAAATTGACTTTCTTTGTACCCTTTACTAAGAACGGTACATTCAAACTTCCAAAATGTGGACTTTCTCCTCAACGTTTCTGGAGGTTTTTTAAAGGAGCCAAGATGGACGTTTAATTTTGAGCTCTCGCTTCTTACCTTAATGAGTCGTTTTTCTACTGTCCTTTTGTTAATAATTTTCACTGAAATAATGCCAAAAGAGTCAGTTACTTCACTAAAGCAACAAAATCAAGATTTAAAGGATAAGGTCGACGCTTTTTCGAAGGAAATAACGCAGCTGAAAGAGAAGGTTCGGGTCGATTCGGCCATTACCTTTGGTGCTGAAGCAGCTGCTACGTCTGGTAATAGCAATAATAATGCTTCGAATGATGAAACCGTGTCTCGTAGTCTACAATAGGGAGTTTAAGATACCGCGACTACGGACTACGACTACGGTTAAACATGCTACTGCGCATGATCAAAACCACGTGACTGTTCATTTTTCCCGCGTAGTCTTGCGGCTACGGTGAGTTGTTGAGCTGTTTCGCGTAGTCGCGACAACGGAGAACATTTTGCTCGCATTTTGCCGTCTCGGTAATCCAAGGATCTCGTCTTTTCGTAAAAACGTTTTCAATTCACCTGCTTTAAGTGAGAGGGAAGCGAAATATGTAAGTTTTGTTCAATTTCTGCTCAGATTTACGCTTTTAATCCACTGTTGTGACTATATTTTTACCTAGCTAATCTCATATTTAAACAAGAATCGCCGAAAGGCGATTTTTAACTGGGCTGCAAAGGGGCCATTTTTTCTGAGGGGAGGGGGCGGCCATACACACTCAGGCTACCATAAAACCTTGTCGGCAACCATTGCATGCAACAGAATCTCATGTGAGACTGAAACATAAACTCATTCAGAACATTGTACCCTTTTGAAAGACTTTCGTAACAAAAAAAAGAGTACCATTTTTAAGTGGGGGCTGTATAATAACTTTTAAATTCCACCATTATGAATAAAAATAAACAAGTTAGCCATTAATTCTAAACAGGAAACAATTTGCATTATTTCCACGCACCCCTCCCCCAATCCCTCTGTGCCCTAAAATATAGCGTGACAGTATAACGTGACTAATTTGACGTAAGCGGAAATTCCAAAAATTGTTGTCCTTCTACGGGCATAAAATGCGACAGACTGAGCTGATTTACACTAGACAGAAATATTGTATTGTATGAAAACCAGAAGTATACTAAAACAGACAGTTAACTGCCCATTGATCCCACACAGTCTACATGAAAACGCACTATTTTTTCCACAAGATGAAAAGTATTCAGTTTTAAGATTTTCCTCACGGTATTTTTCTCTAACTTAAAGGAATAAAATCCTTTACATTTTGAGACCTAAAAAAGTTTAAAGATTTCTCGCTCGCATGTTGCGTTCACCAGCACGCACTTAATGGAAATAGATGAAACGATCGATAACATATTTTTACCTGATACCGATGTGAGTTAAAAATTCGCTCCAGTTCCGTTTGTCTCACCCAAGACTAACTTTTCTTCATGGAAACTATGCCGCTTTATAACTCGTCCGATGTTTTTGTGCCAGCTAAACAATATGGAAACACTATTCACAGTGACTCCTTGGATATTAAAAAGACTGAACGTGACGCACTATTATGCCTTTGTTTACTTCTGATCACATCTTCAAGCGAAGTCTCTCTTTTCAAGCGATTCATCTCAATGCACAATAATTGACCCTTATATTAGTTAAAATCCTATGGTTCATTTATATTAATGCTGTTTTTGCCCCTCACATTGACTGTGTTCGTTCGTATTCAAAACACCTTTACGAAAATAAAGGTCGTATAAGTCATGTGTGTTATGTTTCGAGATAAATGGATTATACGCTTTTTTAAGTTTCCATTTTGCGGTGACTTCAGGTTACATCTCCATAAAATGGTAAAAGAAAGATCAAGAAACATCACGAGAGCTGAAAATTTTCAAAGGTATGTTTCTGAAACTCGCTAATGCTGACATCAATATAGCGTGCTTGCTGAATGGGCGAAAACACAGAATTGTGATCACAAGATCTTGTACAAATTTAATGACAAAAGCTTAGCAAGATACTGATACAAACAAAAGCAAACCCCCTGAAACCTCGACGTGGGCTGCACTTGTATGCTCTACTCAGTCACCAAACCTTGTCAGTAATAGCTCCTATTTTCCTCAAGTCACTCTCGGTGAAGCTCCCGGATGGGATGTCCCGGAGAAGCTTTAAACTTGTGTGCGAAATTCTCAGAGCTCCTATTTTTGTCCGTGTCTTCTTTATCCTCAGTATACGAAATTTAGATCTCCAAAGTGGCGTGTGTTGCATTAAATAGAAGGAAATATTTAAAGGAAAAGCCAGTCTTCTAAAATGGCAAAGTTGTCACGTCCCTCGCTTATGGACGTGCCTCACATCAGGATTCATCTGCCATTCATCTGCAACTGAGTTGTTCGCTTCACTGACTATGACGGCTTACAATGAAGTCTTCAGCCATAGTGTCGTCAACTGGTGAAATACCTTGCTCATAAATTGTGCTTCTTAATTGCTCATGTACTACATCGATCGATAGTTCACGAAGCAGCCACGGCGTTCCAAACCTGACGCTCACAGTCATCTTTTCAGTCTTTTAGTGTGAACCTACCGTGAACGGCGTGTCGGTTTGAATGCAACGCGAGCATTTCTCTGAGTTTTCCAGCGCCAACATCATCTAACTGACTTAAACTCGAACAATAAAAAAATTATAGAGTTACTCTCATGGTCGAATAGCTTCGAACAACGCAAATAGCCTTCTTCAGGTTCGCAACGCCTTGTGGGTTTTTCAGGGGGAGCGCAGACAAGGTACAAAAAGTATCCGTGCAAGGGTTCATGCAAGAGAAAACCCTATGAAACCATTTGTGAGAACATCGTTTCTACGTACCAGACCCTCGTGTTTTCCCTCCCCCGGATGACCACTTTGTGACACCGACGACGAAAACCCATTTTATGACTGGGCTAGCGGGGCAGCCCAGTAATAAGCTTAGCTGTTTATACGCAGAATTCAGATTCACGGCCGAGGAGAAGAGAAATCATGCAGGTAATTTACTTTCTCTTCGCACTTGAAAAGTTTCAATGTTTGTTCGAACTGATTAGTGTGTCTTTCCACTTGTGTAACCTTTGTTTACGCGAGTTTTTGTATCGCATTTGCTGAATGAAAATGATGTAAACATCTTTGAGACAATCGAAACTCGGTATTTCAATACTTCAAACTACATCAGATCAGTAGTCGGAGAAGTCCATCTTCTAAATCTAATAAATGAGCTATTACTATTTCTGTCTATTTCTTTAATATCTGACATAAGTATTCATGGGCGAAAAAATAAAACCTAAACCAAAACTTTGTTCACTAATTTCACCCGACGTAATTGCTTCCTTCAAGCATGGAAGAATTTGCTCATTGTTCTAAAGATAAGATCACATGCAAAACTGACTTGCATTTTTGTGAACTGTGTTAAAAAAAAGAAAATCTTTGCGTGTTGTTTCCCTCTCCGCCTCCTCTCTCGTAGTCTACTGTCTGTAGTGCAATCTTAACGTTCTATATTTGCACGACTCAACCCAGTGCTACAAACAAAGGACAACGTTCGTCCAGCCGTAGTTCGTAGTCCGTAGTCTCCGTATCTTAAACTCCCTGAGCGATGAATACAACGACCTGTCGGCGTCTAATTCTGAAGTCGTTGTCAACTCAAGGCATTAAGCCGTCGTCTTAATAAGCTTAGCGCTGAAGTCTCACGTGTTGGCAACGCCATTGAGCCTGACGGAGAAAAGCAGTGAAACCGCAGCTGAAACAAGCGCCCTGTGCGTAAAATTATTCCAGGAGATGGGGGCAGAAGTGTTTCTGTCGGACATTGACATTGCTCATCGCGTCCCCTCGAGGCAGCAAAATGGCGCTCCGAAACCGATCATCTGTAAATTTGTAAGACGCCTTGCAAAAGCAAGTGTCATGGAAACTCGACAAAGTGCCCCTCAAGTCAACCCATCAAATATCGGTCTGTCTGCTGATAGTGTTCTTGACAGAGTCAGAATCTTCGATCACCTCACCCCCAAAAAACAACACTTGTTGTTTGAAGCGAAGAGATTTAAAGAACAGAACCAGTTCAATGCCGCTTCTGCTGGGCCAAGAATTCCACGATTTATTTACGCAAGAGTAAGGGTTCCCGACCAATAAAGATAACGGACATTGGTAGTCTACAGCGATTTTTCTCGGAGACCTGACATTATCAGTTCGATAAGTATTTACTATGATCTACTTTAGTTAGTTCTATTCATGAGTGCTAACGATCAAAACTCTCGCGATACTCTATCTTTATTCGGTGAGCTCTCGTGTTTTTTATTAAAAGTAAACTTAGCTCATGGTCAATTTAATAATTGTTTACCTTCCCATTTGTCCGCCAAAAAATACCTAGAAAAACTCTCTAGCATTTATGACCTTAATCCGGCTTTTCAGGCTAAACGCACTTGAAGACCCCAATCCGGGTGATAGTCTCTATAATCATCGTATTCATAGTCGATACTATTCCCCATATAGTTTCTACAAATTTAAAAGTGAACTTCCCAGTCGTGTCAGTGATTCAAGCTTCTCTCTTTTACATAATAATATCAGGAGTCTTAAGCGAAACCTTGAAAACTTTCAAGTTCATCTATTGGACGAGTTAAATTTCGAATTTAGCATTATAGGAGTCTCAGAAAGTAAAATAATCAGCGGTAAAGAAATGGATTTTAATCCAAGCATACCTGGATGTGCCGACATCTCTAGCTTCCGGAGGTGTTAGCTTGTATATTAATGATTCCCTGAAATATGATTGAAAAAGTATCTGATGAAGCCTTCCAGTTACTTTGAAGACCCCAATCCGGGTGATAGTCTCTATAATCATCGTATTCATAGTCGATACTATTCCCCATATAGTTTCTACAAATTTAAAAGTGAACTTCCCAGTCGGGTCAGTGATTCAAGCTTCTCTCTTTTACATAATAATATCAGGAGTCTTAAGCGAAACCTTGAAAACTTTCAAGTTCATCTATTGGACGAGTTAAATTTCGAATTTAGCATTATAGGAGTCTCAGAAAGTAAAATAATCAGCGGTAAAGAAATGGATTTTAATCCAAGCATACCTGGATGTGCCGACATCTCTAGCTTCTGGAGGTGTTGGCTTGTATATCAATGATTCCCTGAAATATGATTGAAAAAGTATCTGATGAAGCCTTCCAGTTACTTTCAAGACCCCAATCCGGGTGATAGTCTCTATAATCATCGTATTCATAGTCGATACTATTCCCCATATAGTTTCTACAAATTTAAAAGTGAACTTCCCAGTCGGGTCAGTGATTCAAGCTTCTCTCTTTTACATAATAATATCAGGAGTCTTAAGCGAAACCTTGAAAACTTTCAAGTTCATCTATTGGACGAGTTAAATTTCGAATTTAGCATTATAGGAGTCTCAGAAAGTAAAATAATCAGCGGTAAAGAAATGGATTTTAATCCAAGCATACCTGGATGTGCCGACATCTCTAGCTTCTGGAGGTGTTGGCTTGTATATCAATGATTCCCTGAAATATGATTGAAAAAGTATCTGATGAAGCCTTCCAGTCACTTTAGATCGAAATCCAACTTCCGCTGAAAAGTAACATCATTTGTGGTATGATATATAGACAACATAACGCTCCCAAACGTTTCCAAGAATATTTTGATGATAAACTTGAAAGACTAATTACCTCAAACAAATCAACATATATTATGGGCGACTTCAAC
Organism: Porites cylindrica; assembly: GCA_964035525.1. Taxonomy (NCBI): domain Eukaryota; kingdom Metazoa; phylum Cnidaria; class Anthozoa; order Scleractinia; family Poritidae; genus Porites; species Porites cylindrica. The sequence goes on along the minus strand of OZ037775.1, from coordinate 11,903,463 downwards.
ATAAACCTCCTTCATGTCGAAACTTCCTGTTATGCTCAGGACTTCTTACTTTCTCTTCAAAGCTTTTCATCTATCCCAACTATTGACAAACCAACACGTGTTTACAATACCTCAGCCACCCTAACTGATAATATTCTAACAAACAAAGTTGATGTTGAAATTACGGTCGGAATATTATCTCTGACATAAGTGATCACTATTCACAATTCTGTATTTCTCACAATTTTATTCAGAGGCCAAAACCCGGAAAGCAAACACGCTGAGACATTTCTGGTTATTCCAGGAGCAAGTTCAACTCTGAACTCTCTGATGATTTGGTAAGCCAAACTAACTTTAGCGATCAGTTTGATGTCGATACAGCTTTTTCTTACTTTTAAAATACACTATTGGTACTCGTTGACAAACACTGTTTCGAATCGCCAGCTTAAGCAGTTCTCTAAACCATGGATAACGAGTGGCCTTAGAAAATCCATCAAAGTAAAGAATTCTCTCCTCCAATCGGGTGATCTTGTAAATTATAAAATATACAGAAATAAAATTTGTAGTCTTAGGGCCTGTTTACATGGAGGTGGGGGACCCCAGATAGGTGAGGTAACATGCGGCGGCTCACCCCACCTATCATGTAAACGTGATCAAATTAAACAGGCGGACAGGCGGGTTACCTCACCTACCTGGGGTCCCCCACCTCCATGTAAACAGGCCCTTACTCGGCTGAGTAAAAAGAATTATTATCATGCATTCTTTGCTGAAAATTTAAACAATATGAAGAACACCTGGAATTGAATAAATAGCTAATTAACGACAAAAAGAATAGAAAACAAGTCATTTCTTCCCTCAAACGTTTGACGTCTCCTGCATGAATGCTCCGTGTAACATCTGTGATTTCTTCACTAAAGCTAATTCAAAGCACGAGCATGAGACCAGGTTAGTTCTTCGTCTAAAAATTATCATGTCCAAACTTCAAGACTGAATCTAAATCAAGATTCTTTTTCCAGGTTTGGAGCTAAACTTTGGAACGCAATTCCTAACGATTTCGTCAACTCTCCAAAGGAGCTTTTAAAAAAAATTTTTTCTAGACTTTTTGCTCTCGATAATGGAAGCAGAGGACGATTATGTTGATGTGCCCATTCTCCTACAAAAAATGGCAAATTTTGCATCCTCGACTCAATGCACTAATAATCGATAGGTTCTGTTAGTAGTAAATTTGATAGTAATATCATTCTGTAAGACTATATATTTTGTAACTTTAGCTTGTTTTTCTGTAATTCTTATTTATCCACATAGTTTATTTAGTTACTGTACAATATTATCTGTTAACGTTATGACTGCTGTCACCTTTCCTCTCCGCCCCCCTCGTCTAGCTTTTGCTATTTGCGGGCGGAGAGGGCAAAATGAGTGGTGGGACAATTCTACGCAAGGGAATAAAACGTATAATTGCAGCTGTAACAGGAAGGGTATCTTTGGTGATGCGGCAACGTAATATAGATAAAGATTGCAGAGTTTTATTTGGAGATATTTTTATTGTACCTTTCTTGGGTTCTGCTTTGGGACTGACAGCAATGTGCAGCCCGGGGTGGGGAAATTTGGTTGCAATTGACTGGAATGATTTGCCCATGGGAATTTGACTGCAAATTTTTTAAAAATGTCAAATCCCCACCCCATGCCCTGCCTGCCCCCCGCGCCGGCTTTACATTGACTTCAATATTTTTCGACCTTCGAGCACACAGTTGTGTCCCCACCCCTCACCCCCTAATATAAAACCTGTTGTTTTTAGTTACCATAGTATAGCTGATTACACGGGCAGCGCCAGAAAAAGTCTTAAAAGTAAAATTCGATGAGAGACAAGCGTTGCGGCAGTTGCAACAGTACGGGTCAGGGGCACCCAACGACAATTTTCGGAAGAATATCTGTTCGGAAGACGATTTCAGATCTAGAATTTTCGAAACATTTCCTGTAAAATTTCTTGCTTGCCTGCCTCTCCTAGGATTTTCGAACATCCAAAAAATGGTATATTTGCCTATTTTTAACGGATTTTTACCCTACAAAGGTCACCTAGAAGTTTCGGGAGCCTTTTTTCTGGCTGAAATTTTCGAAAAGGTAAGTTTTGATCCCTATAATTTTCGGATCACTAGACTTTCAGCTAGGAAATCCGAACAGACGAAAAATGTTTAGGGGATAAAAATATGCCTATATCTACCGTTTAAATACTAAAATACGTTTAACAATGCTATGTTTAAGTGGTTTTGAACTATATTCTCGTTGGGTGCCCCTGACGGGTACAACGGCTCACGGCAGTACGTGTTTAAAATTTTGATGTTCAGTTCTCCCTTGTTCTGAGGAATTGCGGCAACCTGTTTACATGAAAAAACTTACTAGCGTGTTTTCCATTTCATCTATGTTAGTTTCATTTGTTTGGTGTAGTATATAAATGTATTTCTCGTCGAGCAAACTTCGCGTAACCGGCCACCATAGCTAACAGCATAAATTTTCTTATATTATTTGTTCTACGACAAGAGATAATTTAAGTCATAAATAGGCTTCCCGACGAAGTGCTTGCTTTCAAAGGGCGAACGAATTTGTCACGCAACGTAATGTACATGTTACAAAATGTCCTGTGTTAGAAGGTGGACCGGTTTAAACAGCTTATTACAAAGTTATAAACTTGTAGTATTAAAAAGGCTTATAAAAATACAATCCGTGTTGTGGAAAGAACCGAAGTTGAAATGGTTGTTTTGATTGGTTTGGTGTTGACATATAAGATTCTACGATGGAATCGAAGCGTTCGCCCGACAATGAGTTAAAAAATTAAAAGATAACAGTTGCATATGTGTATATTATCCGATATTCAAGCGCTAACAAACATGTGGAAGGTTTTCCAGGGCAATTTTTCAGTTGTTAGCCTAGGTATGTAATAAAACATGTTGCTCCTTAAATTGATTTAAGTGCCAAAACAGTCTTCCCGTTTCCGTTTCTCTACGGGGCACTTTTTGCGGGCCGCGGACAAAATTTTCACACAACAAAGTATAAAGGATTTGCTTTAAGACCATTATAGTTTTGGCTTCAAAGTTCATGTACCAGTGAGCTCTATTTACTCTCTCCTTCTTTGCTCTTACGATCTTATGAATATTGAAGACCATCACCGCAACTGAGATACAATTGATTGTTTACTACCGGTCCAGCCCCCCAGGGGCAACCAACGTCAATTTTCGGAAAATATCTGTTCGAAAGACGATTTGAGTTCTAGAATTGTCGGAACATTTAATTTTTTTGTTGTAAAATTTCTTGTTTGCCTGCCTCTCCTAGAATTTTTTTTACCCTAAAAAGGTCACCTAGAATTTTCGGGAGCCTTTTCTCTGGCTGAAATTTTCGAAAAGGTAACTTTTGATCCCCATAAGTTTTGGACTTTCAGCTAGGAAATCAGAACAGATGAAAAATTGTTAGGGGACAAAAATATGTCTATATCTACTGTTTAAATCAATACTAAAATACTTCTAACCACGCTATGTTTAAGTGGTTTTGAACTATATTCTCGTTGGGTGCCCCTGAACCCCTAATCTTTCTGCATGCGGCAGCACTTAACTTGCAATATGAAAGGATAAAGATAAATCAAACTGTTAGAAAGGTGAGACTATAAACTGACAATTCGCTGTTTTCTTATTGCTTGGGGAGAAGCGTGAAACTCCAACAGAGTGCACGCGATCCCTACGCTAAAACCCTGTAAGCACAGGCTAGATATTTTAAAGCTCTTGGCCCGAACTATGATCATAACAAAATGTTAAATCCAGTACTTACTTCAAATGATAGGTCGCCCGCCGACCGGATCCAAACAGGTCATGATCAATGACAAAGTATACATAAATAACACATGCTGAACAAAGAAATATCAACAGCCAAGAAATGCGATTGATAAAACTGCGACCGAAAGTTTCCATGCTTGTTACAGTGGAACCTTGATATAACGCAATTATATATAACGAAGTCCTCGATATAACGAACAATATTTTTTACTCCCAGTAACATAATAATTAACTTTATTTATCCATCGTTTGAAAATATGTACAATGAATTTACATCATTAAAGTGAAAAAATATATATTATATATTATGAAATGCTACTAAATGACTGTTTGAATAAAACAAAAGTAACTAGTAAAAAAAATACAGATCATAAAAGGAGTCTTGCGAATCTTGCTATAAACGAATTGTCTTTGCGTTCCCGACTTTGGTATTGCTACTGAACCTGATTTGAATCTTAAGTTATAGCGGTGGCTGGTATTTAGCTTAGTAAGAAAATTTGATTTGGGTGGTTAATATGCGATTCACAATTCTTTCTAATTCACGCTTTGTCGCTACGTTGAATCTGTCCTCTTAAGTCGGAAGGGATGTTCTTTTTATCCCGATGATATCTACTGTAGGCACCTGTTTTGTATAGACTGCTACTCTTCTGCAAGGTACTTAGGCAAACCGCCCCACACTGGGGACGCTTCGAGAAGTGGGCGCATTTTGGTTCAATATATCGTGATGCCGATCGCTGTAGGTAGGTTTGCTTTCCTACATTCCCTTACAAAATACCGTGATCTCTTGCCAGCTTCCGTTACTGTCTGTTCAACATGGTAATTCCAACATAGGTTTTGTTCCTTGTGTGGCGGTAAGCTTGAAGTTTTGTATTACGCTTGTGGAGCGGTAAGCTGTACGCGTTGGAGGTAAGCTTGTAGTTTTGTACAGTCCGCCTGTGGGGCGTCAAGCTTGTAGTTTTGTATAACGCCTGTCTGGCGGTTAATATTAGGGAGTTTACGCAACGGCGAAGGCTACGGCTTCGAAAACGTCACTTAAAAAGTGAATTTGCGCTGCCTCAAACTTTATCGCACTTGTTCCATCTCCTTTAATTTATCAAATGTTGGCAAATTTTTTTGGAGTTGAATTCTAAAGGACTGCATCAAAGTTCTGAATAACCTAGAATAGCAAAAATAAAGTTGTTGTCTTTTGTTCCCGTCCTCCACAAAACGTGAAATTAGGCAGTTTCACGTTGTAGTCGTGCAACGACGGCAGAGAAATGTAAAAAAAAGCGTGATGCACGTGCAAAGTTGTTGTTTTGCTTGTCTAAACCTATTTCTTTTTTGCCGTTCTCGTTGCTGTCGTCGTCTTCGTGGTGTAAACTCCCTATTACTCCTGTGGGGCGGCAAGCTGGTAGTTTTGTTGCCTGAGTGGTGTAAAGGTCGTAGTTTTGTATTACGCCTGTGGGGCGGCAAGCTTGTAGTTTTGTTGCCTGAGTGGTGTAAAGGTCGTAGTTTTGTATTACGCCTGTGGGGCGGCAAGATTGTAGTTTTGTTGCCTGAGTGGTGTAAAGGTCGTAGTTTTGTATTACGCCTGTGGGGCGGCAAGATTGTAGTTTTGTTGCCTGAGTGGTGTAAAGGTCGTAGTTTTGTATTACTCCTGTGGGGCGGCAAGCTGGTAGTTTTGTTGCCTGAGTGGTGTAAAGGTCGTAGTTTTGTATTACGCCTGTGGGGCGGCAAGATTGTAGTTTTGTTGCCTGAGTGGTGTAAAGGTCGTAGTTTTGTATTACGCCTGTGGGACGGCAAGCTTGTAGTTTTGTTGCCTGAGTGGTGTAAAGGTCGTAGTTTTGTATTACGCCTGTGGGGCGGCAAGATTGTAGTTTTGTTGCCCGTGTGGCGTCAAGATAGTAGTTTAGTATTACGCCTCTGGGGCGGCAAGCTTGTAGTTTTGTTGCCTGAGTGGTGTAAAGGTCGTAGTTTTGTATTACGCCTGTGGGGCGGCAAGCTTGTAGTTTTGTTGCCTGAGTATAAGAAACTAACTTTAAAACTTACCTCCTCCATTGGTGCTTCCGCCATCAGAAACACAGCCGTAGAATGATCGACCATTAACTAGAACATTTCCACCTAGATGAGTTGGTACCGATCAATTTATACTGATGTGTACTTTTCTACTCTTGCTTTAGAAATCACACCAGATTACCTGCAGCCTGATGAACAAGAATCACTACAATCAACGATAGTTTCTCAAGTAAACCTTGATTACTTCAGTAAACCTCCAATGTTTAGCTTTCGAAAATACGAGTACGAGATTTCAAGCCTCACCCCAAATCTTCTTACGGACTTAAGTTGATGGTAGACTCTGTTTTTCTTTTTTGTGAAATGCTGTTTGAACTGTGACTAAAACTTTGTAATGAAAAGCTTTCATAAGCAACTTTTGGGATTACCCAGCTGGACTTTTCATTTGTTTTTAAGCTCTCGTAAGCGACCACTCGGAGTCCTATTCAACTAAATCGACACTTAAGTGACACTGCACACTGCTCTACTGGTTTGTTGATAAAGATCTTGGGATCTATTTTGCTCTAAAAACTGGACATAAAGTTTAGCCATGTCCACATCAGATTTTAAGACAGTCATTTAACATTAATTTCTTTTGTTTTCTCTTTATAGTTACTAATGAGTTTAGCGACTGGCCTCTATTTTCTCGCCATGCGGTTGTTTACGAGAGCTCATTCTTATAAGCATCCAGCTCAGACTAAGTTATGACCTCTTTTTTGAATTTCCAAGGTGGTCGCTTATGAGAGCTTCGACTTTATTATTAGTAGTCATTTTCATTGTGACAGTTAGGAGTAGGGTTGATTAGAGAGGGGGAACAGACTTGAGTACAAAGAAAACCAAACCAATGGCCGGAAAGCATGGGAGTCATGTTAGAATGTTAATATATAGAATATTAAGAGGGGGCCTTATAGAGAGATTGTGGTACTTGAAACTTGCATTTTACTTACTGGCTAATAAGAAATTTAGCCCCAATACAAGGTTAAATGTAAAGGGGTAGGAAAAGACAGAATAGCATAGCAGGGTTTTTATTAAAGGTGAAACATTACAAGAGAATACTTCGAAAGAGGCTCCACATCTGAATAAAAATAATCATTAGCCGACAGAATTCTCCAGTCTCTGATACCTAATGAACATCCAGGCATAGTTAACACACTTAACTGTTCAATTTTCATCAAAACAGGCATTTAAGAAATAGACAAAAATTTCTTTTTGTCTTTAAGAATTATGATTTCTAACATTTTGATAACATTTCTATGGTCTTTAAGAGCATAGATGGTGGAAAATTGTTGTATGTTTGTTTTTCATCCTCCACTTCCGGCAAAATTTTCTTGGAAGGAAAACAAACTGCACCATCGTGTCATTTCCATGGTCTCTTCTCTCATAGACTGTAGACTGTAATACTCTTGTCTCATGTTGCAAAAAAGAAAAAAAATACTTACGTGTGATAAGCCTTTGTACTTAAGGCATTGCTCTAGTAGCTCACGGGGGGTGGGGGGGGGGGGGGGGGGGGACGTTGCCTTACTGTTGCTGTTAGGTGACTATGAAATCTCAGTTTTTGTAAAGATATCAAATGCTGGGTACCCTTCTCTGGTTTTATAGAACGTTTGGCTACCTGCAGCTGTAGAATTTTAAAAGAGGAAATCCTTGGACTACTGAAAAAAATGCATAGCTTAGGTAAGGGTCTGTTTTCATACTCTTGCATTATATTGAGCGTAATCTGCAAAACAGGATCACATGCCATACAACTGCACTTGCTTACCGTGATGAGTTTAAGAGGCAATTGGTTCACTAGCGTGAATGAAGACGCACCGAAAGAGGCTGTTCAGCATTTTCTCTTTTTGTTATTTGCAGGTGCTGATACCTAACATATACCGAGATGTCTTTCTTATTTTCACAGATTCCCATTCCTTGACTGAAGGCAGTGCTAAAGGCGTTGCAGTTATAAAGACGCTATGGACTTATTGATCACTTGCATTGTTTCCCTAACTGGATTAATATACAGGAGCAAAACTGGTTGGTTGACCGAGCTATATTTCAACGGTGTGGGGATTGGGAATTAACAATTAATGTCACTTAAAGAATATTATAAAATAAACAATGAGAGAGCATAGAAATGTATGGGCACAAGCATGAGAATGTGAGCTCTGTGAATCCATTTTTCTGCCCCATACTGTACTTTGACAACAATGGTTTTAAGGTGAAGTAAAACTTTTACGCATTATTCGACGAGCTCGAACAGGAACATATCGCAAATCCTTTGCCACTTGCCATCCAGTTTCGTTTTTAACTTTGTTAAGCTTGTCAATCCCAGTTTCTCTTAGTTTCGCCTTACGTTTTCTCCTCAGATATGCGAGGAAATCATTCTCCGTTCTGACTAAGTTTTCACAGAGGCGCTTTGAATTTTCATCAAGATCATTTCTAACTGAATAGCCCTTTACAAATTTGTTATGATAAGCTCTTTGGATTCGAGTACCATTGATCAAGCATAATTGCTGTATTTCCTGTTTTCTCTGACGAAAAGTACTCAGTTCCTCATAAAAGCTTGGTCCTTCTTTCTTTACTCTTCTCCAAAACGTCGCGTTAAAATAATCGAATAACAAAACGTCTGCTTTATTCCATCGCCTTATATTTTCTTTAACTCTTGCACTTAAACGAGTAGCTTTTTCCTTGTCTTGTCGCTCATTGAGCTTTACGTACAAAATGTCCTCTATCTTCCAACATAGCAATCTCTTCATTAACAGCAGTGACTCATCAAAGTAGTCCATAATCATGACAAGATCAAATTCATTGTCTAGGAACTGAATGTACTCTTTAACGGCTGTGAGATTTTGGAAATACTCAAAACTAAATCCCAAATCAAACATCATGGGATTTCGTGCCAAATACATCATCATATCCTTACGAGAATGGTTATAAGATTGTATTGGTTTATCTAGAAATTTTTCCAAGGAATCGAGCGCAACTCCCAAACCAAACGATTTTCCCAGCTGAGCAAAGTTGAAAACAGACTCGTAGTTGTCTTCAGGGTTTCTGAGAATTGTAACGTACTTGCTAGTTTTTCGTGGAAAAAGCCAGTTCATTGGTTTCTTATTAAATCTTGCATGACTGCAGAGTATATCAGGAGCTTTGCCAAACATACGGAGCGGATGGAAAATGTGAAATTTCTCAGGCCAGCCAAGAATGGTGTCAGCCCCTAGAGCAAATGTAAGATTCCCGGCGTCTCCATAACGAAAGAAGATGTTAGCCATGGTGCTTGATCCAGTTTTGTGCGTTTTAAGAAACAGAATCCTTTTTTGTGGGAAACATTGATCTTTGTTTAGAGCCGCCGACGAAAGATCAGTTGTGTTAACGTATTTGCTCCTGGTAAGAAATAGAAAGAAACAAAATTACTGGATCATGCGTAGACTGCAAAACAGTTGTTGTTGTTGTTGTTTTTTTTTTCTCAAATCGGTTCAGACCTCTTGAATACGCAAACATACGGACTGTTTTGCAGTCTAGACCATGGCTTGGTCTGAGTGCGTAGGTAGTGTCCGAATACACCGAAATATCGGTGGAGCTATCAGTGGACACTCCAGTGTGGTTCCCTATCAGAACTATAAGGGACACTCAAGACCTTTTATTGGTCAAAAAAACTGTTCTATAAGGAGCAAATATAAGCAAATAAGGAGCAAATGTAAAATGTGTGTTAGGTCTCTCCTGGGTGGTCCATGGGCCGATTTATGGCCGTTTTATGGGTTGTGCAGTAAACGGTTTTCTCTATATATAAGGCTTTATAATAGAGAGAAAACCGTTTATGTATCGGTCAAATCGAAGCTTCCACATGGCCCAACCCCCCCCCCCCCCGGGCATACCCCGGGCATTTGACACCTTTGCCGTCCCGGGGAGGAGGGAATTTGATTATCAGAGTCTTCCAGGGGGTGGGGAATTTGATCCCCATGCTTTAGGGGTGTGGAATTTTGTCAGCACCCTCGATTTCATGTAAAATCTTTGGCGTGGCGAGCTATCATGGGGGACGCGGTGTTAGAGGATTTTCGTGGAAAAAGATTGTCCCTTTGTGGCCAATTGGTTACGAGCGTGAAGGGCTTAAACAAAATTTGTGCCGTATTTGAAGTATTAAAATTTTAAATTTTTTAATATTGGATTCAGGCTTTGAATGCATGAATGTATTTTATTGTTGTGTTTACAATGAAATACAATACCGATAACGGCGATTCAATACAAATAAAATAAAATAAAATAAAAAGCTCAGGTCCACTACTTTCACCTGCCGTAAGTATGTTAATTAATAAGGTGAGCGATGATGCATGTCAGTGAAATGGTCATGATGTAGTAATCTCAACAGGTGGGTTGTTTTTATAGAACGCTTTCTATGTTGCATGACGAAGAAAAGCTGAGCATTCAGTGACCTTGTAGCAGCGATTTCCGCCGTTTTGCACGAGACTTTTGTAAGTACGCTAACAGTGTTTCTCAGTTTTTGTCGACAACTGAAGGCGTTTCCGCCCTCCTTCTGTCATTTTTGCGCCTGTGAAATGTCCCGGGGGTGGGGGCATTTGATCACCTGAATGGACCCCAGTGAGGGGCATTTGAACGGCATTTTGGACAGTGTAGGGGGGGAATTTGAACAATAATTTTCAAAAAAGTCAAATGCCCGGGGGTTTGCCCGGGGGGGGATGTTGAAGCTTCGATTTGAGCGATACATTACTGTATTAAACGGCCATAAATCGGCCCATGGAATACACAGGAGAGACGTAACACACACTTTATCTAAGGTAAGCTGTTTTTTTATTGAAATCCTTTCATTTTCGTAGGTTACGGAAACGATAGGTTTCTTTTCCATATAAATCCTTATACAGTATTTCGAATGTTATGCAACAATGTCGATGGTCGGTTATGCTTATATTTCGAGCTTGGGCTACCTGTCGTTACATGACTAAAGACAGAACACGCAAACAAAATATTCCAGTCATAACACAGAGTTCTCTTTACCTCGCATACAAAAACAGGAAATGTAAGTCTTTGGAGTCGTTCTATATTGGGAATTACGCTGAATTTGGGTTGATTTAGTCCCTTGATTTTAGATTCAGAGTCCCTAAAACACGTCCGCAAAATGTTTTCAAACGGGCTTATTGACCCTAGCAACTTGACCTACCGTTATTTTAACTCATGATGGGACCCGTTGGATTCATTTTTTGAAAATTACGTATTGTGCGCTGTCACTGAAAATGGTGAGTAAAATATTGAGATTTTATAACAAGTGTTCTTTTTACTGACTCGAGCGGGATATCTCATATCATTCATGCAACGGATTGTCTAATCGAAAGGAATTATTCATTCCACAGACAATGTCACAGTGACCTTTCAGGAGTGTCAACAGTGCATCATTGTTATATTATTCAATAATGATAAATCAAACTGTTAGAAAGGTGATAATAATTCACTGTTTTCCCCTTGCCTGATGAGGAGACGGGTGAAACAAAGTGCCTGCGATCCACGCGCTAAAACCTTGTAAGTCGTCGATCTTCCCAAATTATAAGCTATTCTCGATCTATGATACAACAAAATGTTAAATCCAGTACTTACCTTAAATGATATCTCGTCCCTCGACGGGATCCAAACAGTTCATGATTACTGACAAAGTATACGTAAATAAAACAGCCTGAACAAAGAAATATTAACAGGCAAGAAATGCGACTGAGAAAACTGCGATGAAAAATTCCCATGCTTGATGTAAATTCTAAGACTTGCGCATTGTTGTCAAACCAGTCGTCAGTGGCGGCCACGTGGCACGCAAAGGGTGATAACAAATGACAAAGAGTCATAGAAATTTGAATTTAATTCATTAATTGTGAAACAGATTTTCCTCTCGGCAGCCCCTCCTCATCGCCTATGAAATGTGGTTAATCGTAAACCGTCGAAAGACCAAAAAGTCAGAATGCTAATATTTTTAGCTGTCAACCGACAAGGAAAAGATTAATGTAAGGGGCCAGGGGCCTGCATGCTTGCTAAAGTAGTGTTAGTACCCTTGTAACTGGCTCATGTTATATGAAAGGATGGAAGGAAGGGGGGTAAAAGCCTTAGCTTTGTTGACCTCACTCATCTCTTCGCCCCTACATCCAAGACTATGAGCAGTCTCTTGTTTTTCTTTAGAGCACGCGTGAGGGTGAGCGGCGAAGCCTCGAGGAACGAGGGCGAATCCCGATCAAGCGAAGAAACTATCAATCGCTCCTCCTTTTTAGGGACTGTGCAATAATTACCTGGAGGGGGGGGGGGGGGGTTGGAAAATTACGGGGGAGCATAGGAGAAAATAACAACAAGAGAGAGGGGGGGTTGAATGTAAAATTTAATACATACAGGGGGGGTGCATTACTTTTTCATTCCTTTTTGCAAACTGGAAAAGTAGTGGAAGAGGTATTAGAGTTCAAATATAAATACTAAAATTGGAATAAAACTGACAAATTTATCAACTCTAAGGTGTTCTGATCTATGAACTTCTGTTTTCTATCTGTCATGCAGTAGGAAAGAAATGCCTCGACTGCCTCTGTTATATATGTTAAAACAGTGCTACTTTATTTGCTCTAGGATTTAATAGAACGGGAAACTTTAATTAAAAGTTGCACAAGTAGCACTATAATGTTATTCAATGAAAAAGAAAGATGCCAATGTTAGCACACATGGCATCATAATTTAGCAGAATGAAAAACCCAACTGTTGAAATTTTAATATCAATACAAAGTTTACAGTATGGTAAATAAAACATGTAAAAGATGTAAAAGCGCTTACCAACAAGCTGCTGAAAATGTATCTAAAGCAAAAAGGTCTTAAGATAAGTGGAAGCAATGCTGAGTTGATTGATGGAGTTCTCACCCACGCACGCGGGAACCTTAGTGCCAGAGATGCTGTAGAAGATGAGGAATCTCCCAATTCATGCGAAGACGACACATGCTCAGAGTCTAGTAATTCTGATGACTCTTCAAATGAAAGACCAGGGGCGGATCCAGGAAGTTTTTTTTAGGAGGGGGTTCACTCGTCTCTTGCTCTACTTCAACACCAATAAACCACATACTTTTTTTTTGTTTTTTTTTTTTTGAGAATACCAGTTGTATTAAAAAAACCGCAGGTCGTCTCAGGGGGGGTGCGCACCCCCTTCACCCTCCCCCTAGATCCGCCCCTGAAGACATACGTCGAAGAGTCCTTTGAAGTGATGTTTGCACCGGAGGAAGAAATCCAACAAGTAAAGTAGGTATGAGGGAATCAATGGGAGGAGACTTTTTTCAAGAGGGGGGGGGGGGGGGGGGGGGGGGCAGCCTTAATATTATCATTATGTGAGGGGGGTTGAAATTAATTTTTGCTTAATGAGAGGGGGGCATGACTTAGTTTTGGGGCATATTTCACCCATTTCCCAAGCTCCCCCCACTCCCCCCCCCCCCCCTCCAGGTAATTATTGCACAGTTCCTTACCATTAAATTTGCAGGATTTTTAACTTCTTTTTCGCTCAAAGAGCGTAACTCCGCGCCGAAATTCCCTAAGCTAGGGGTCTATTTATACGCTCACTTGTGCTGGTTCGGAGAAAATTTTGACACCGACAACACGCGAGGAAGAGTGACAGAATTTTTCTCCGTGAACTCGCACAAGTGAGCCGACTCACAGACTACACCTCTCCTTCGCAATCCAGGGCCGGAGTCATCCAATGTTCCCCGGCCATGGGAAGGACCGTACATGGACGAAACGGAAATTGCAGTTGGAAAAGCAAATAATTCGCACCGTTTCGTTTGAGAAGCTTCAAAAAATAATACCTTTGTGGCCGGCCCTTCTCCCGCCATGTCAAACTTTATAGTTTTGTTTTTATGCACACGATTTCCACCAGGGTGGTTTGTGCTCCTGACAGTACCTACACCCCCAAGTCTTATCAAACCGTAAGCACGGTTTATTTTTTTGACAACAAACCTCTGGAGCTAGGGTACCCCAAAACAGACTTGAACCTCCTCCCCGGAGAGAGCGAAAAGCCTGCAAAGCTCTGGAACGAGGTTACTACATTCTCGTCCCCAGAGCCCGTCGTTTCTTGGTCACGTGCAGAACGATAATCAAAATCGAAACTAAAATGGCGGAAGGTCGTTTTCTCTCGCATCTTCTCCAAACATCGCAAGAGTTACTGGCTTTGGGGACAAATCACGCAAACCTTCTTTCAACAAAGTATCGTGAATTTGTTCTACATAATCCGGATACTGCTTCCAAGGTCGAATCTATTTTACGTGCGTTATCGTATATACTTCCCGGTAGATTTGGTGCTTCGGAAGCTCTCGCCGAACTCGTGTTTTCTTCATCGCAACTTCTGACACTTTTAAACGATGGCATTTTGCGTGATAGGAAAGATTGTAGTCAAGGTGGGAGTCAAAGTTCCCCAAAACACCGCGTTTTGCTTTGGTTAACTGTGGTTGAATATTTGGAAGTGTTTATCGAGCTCGGCGCCTTTCGTTTGTGGGGTGAAATTGGCAAGTGGGTTGTGGTGCTTGTGTTGCAGATAACAAAGGCCGCACTGAGATTTGTGTTGCTATTCAAGTATAACTCAGGTGTCCAACGTACGCCACACATTCCTCCCCTTGATCGATCAAAGCTGGTAACGCATGAAGATGAAACTGATAGGGAAAATGGTGAAGAAGAAGAGGCAGGAACTTCAGCTGGGCGACAACATGAAGACACTGCTGTTTCACCAGGACCACTCTGGAGGGGAGCCAGATCAGGAAGACTCATGAGGTCCCTCAATGCAACACCAACTGGTGGCTCACGGACTTGGACACTGCCAAAGGAATCCTCCACAAAGAAAAGAGCAACTCAACCAACTCACCTCTCTTCCAAAAGACTCTTTGCAGAGAGCCTGTACATCTCTAGACCTCTCGTTCATATCGCCAGTATGTTTTTATGTGGACAGTTGTCATGGAAACCATGGTTGATATCTTGCGGTGTGGATGTTACATCATTAGCTCTTATGGGTGACTTGAGTGACTTAAATGATGAAGAAAAATCAGAATTATCAAGAAGGACATTGCTTCTGCTCTTTTATTTCTTGAGGTCACCATTTTATGATAACTACTCAAAGGTGAGGATTCTTGGTTTTCTGAAGTTTATGAGTGACACTATCCCTGGAGTATCTTTAGTAGTGGCTCCTCTATTAGACTATCTTCCAACTTGGCAGAAGATTTATTTCTACAATTGGACTTCCTGAAGATTTTTGAAGGTTAGTTAAGGATGGTTACCTACTGAGAATTCAACAATAATGGTAAGGGTAGGTGGAGAAAGGCAACAAGGGGCTCTTGATCTCAAATGAAATTCTCTCTGTGTGTGTCAGAGGTAACCCCAAAACCATTTTTTTGGACAATCAAGCTGCAGCTGAAACTCTCCTTGCAACCACAATTGTAAGCCACCAGCTTTAGTTACGACCACCATGTGAAATGCTGTTTGAACTGTGACTAAAACTTTGTAATGAAAAGCTTTCATAAGCAACTTTTGGGATTACCCAACTGGACTTTTCCTTTGTTTTTAAGCTCTCCTAAGCGACCACTCAGAGTCCTATTCAAATAAATCAACACTTAACTGACACTGCACACTGCTCTACTGGTTTGTTGATAAAGATCTTGGGGTCTATTTTGCTCTAAAAACTGGACATAAAGTTTAGCCATGTCCATATCAGATTTTAAGACACTCATTTAACATTAATTTCTTTTGTTTTCTCTTTATGAGAACTTTACTAATGAGTTTGTGAAGCTTTCGTAAGCGACTGCCTTCTATTTTCTTGCCATGCAGTTGCTTACGAGAGCTCATTCTTCTATAAGCAACCATCTCAGACTAAGTTATGACCTCTTTTTTGAATTTCCAAGGTGGTCGCTTATGAGAGCTTCGACTTTATTATTAGTAGTCATTTTCATTGTGAGAGTTAGGGGTAGGGTTTGTTAGAGAGGGGGGGCGTAATGTTGAATATTTCAAAGGCAAGGAAGCTTAACCCTCTAAATCTTCCACTTAGCTTTTCTCCTAACAATACAACTGTAATTCATCATACATGATCAGTAGAAAAGTTAGGAAAATTAATAAATGATCACCAAGGGAAAAATAGTGTGATCTTTTATTAAATTATCTCAACTAATTTTTTAAAGAAATGTTTGGTGGTAGGCTAGGATACTTTTTATTAAATATTGGCACTTAAAGGCTTAAAAGCCCACTTTTTGATACATTAAAATTCTAACATGGCTCTGAGGCTTTACGGACAAAGTTGTAAATTTTTCATGACTCTGTTGTCTTGCAATTCCAAGAAGAGACTTGAGCGCAAAGAAAACCAAACCAAATAACTTATAGATAAATGGCCAGAAAGCCTCGGAGTCATGTGAGAGAGATTGTGGTACTTGAAAATTGCATTTTACTTGCCTGTTAATGTCATATGTAAATCTTGAAGTCTCTGACAATTTTTCCAGCTGCATTGTAAGTCAAACCTCCAAGTTGCAACCATTTTGGTGACCATGGTGCCTAAAATTTTGCAGCTGGCGATTTGATTTGAAAAGAAGTCTTCCTAAACTAAAAGAGTCGGTTGTCAAGTGGCGACAGAGCCAAAACTTTAGCTTGGAGGGTTGTAAGTGTTGGTTTCTCCAGCCACCCACATGAGAATAACTTAGAAAGATGTCATGTGCAAATGTTCCTGTTGAACAAGAAAGCCTAGAAAACAGCTGACATTTTGCAACGCTACTGCTGGTTTTCCCACAAAATGACATCTGAGAAATGAGCGCAGAAATTCCATTTTGATGACGTGTCACTACCCAGATCTGGGAAGTGCCTCTGATTGGACGAAGCAAATTTTCATCTGATCAGAATCACTATCCAGATCTGGGTAGGATCAGCAAATGTTGGCTGTTTTCTCAGGCTAATACGAATCTTAACTCCCAATACAAGGTTAAACGTAAAGGGGTAGGAAAAGACAGAATAGCATAGCAGGGTTTTCATGAAGAATTCTAGTAAGGAGAGAAAGGTGTAGCATTACAGCAGAATACTTTGAAAGAGGCTCCACATCTGAATAAAAATAATCATTAGCTACCAAACATAAGCTAGAGAATTCTGCATAGTAAACAGAATTCTTCAATCTCCGATATCTAATGAACACCTTGGCATAGTTAACACACTCTACTGATCAATTTTCATTGAAACAGGCATTTAAGAAATAGAAAAAAATTTCTTATTGTCGTTAAGAATTATGATTTCTAACATTTTGACAACATTTGTGTGGTCTTTAAGAGCATAGAGGGTGGGAAATTGTTGTATGTTTGTTTTTCATCTTCCATTTCCCGCAAAATTTTCTTGGAAGGAAAACAAACTGCACCATCATGTCATTTCCGTGGTCTCTTCTCTCATAGACTGTAGACTGTAATACTCTTGTCTCATGTTGTAAAAAAGAAAAAAAAATACTCATATGTGATAACCCTTTGTACTTAAGGCGTTGCTCTAGTAGCTGACAGGGGGGAACACTGGTGGTGGGATGGGGTCCCCTGATGCCTTATTTTGTTCTTGGGTGACTATGATCTCTCAGTTTTTGTAAGGACATCAAATACTGGGTACCCTTCTCTGGTTTAGAACATTTGGCTGTAGAATTTTTAATAGAGGACATCCTTGGACTACTGAAAAAAATGTATGGCTCTGGTAAGGGTCTGTTTTCAGACTGTCGCATCAGCTATGTGGTACTAGTCCAGGGATATGAACAACAATCAAGTAATTCTATTGTTGAGTCCAAGTGACTTACATTTGATTGACTCTGTCTGTCAGCAGAGTCTTTCTTTTGTTGGCTTAATTTTGGTGTGCTTGAGAAAGGCTCTGCATGAATCGAGTAAGATCTCTGTTGAGCGTTTGCAGCATGTTGCTAGGATATAGTTTCAAACCCAGGCCTAACAGCCATTTGCATTTGCGACAGCAGGCTCAGTTATGACCATCAGTTTATTATCAGTAAACGGATGTTCGGACTCGAAAAGATGATAGAACGCAAGATTTAGAAAAAAAAATATTTCTAGTCCAGGACCTAGTTGTTCGAAGGCCAATAAAATTAGTGCTAACCCAGGGTTAAATTTCAATCTCGGTTTCTTTTTCTTTTGTTCAAAAGCATTTCCCAGGATAATTTTCTCAATTTTTTTAGAGCATTCAACTAACAAATTATGTGCAAAAAGAGTTAAACTGAAGTTTCGTTTTAAGCTTTCATATCTGAATTCTAATTTTACACTAACCCTGGGTTAACTTAACCCAGCTTTGAACAACCCAGCCCACAAGTTTGGGCTGCGGCGACCTTAAAGGTTTGACATGATTCAGGCAGGGCCCCCTTTTCTCTTCCTCACTCAAGAAGACAACAGGGGACTTTGCTCACAGTGTTGTTAGTACTATAAATTTAAAATAATGTAAACTGTAAAGGAAATTTAGAATAATTTATAAACAATATTGTTTTACTGAGATAGATGAGGATTATTATTAACATTATTAGACCAGGGTAAATATAAGTTTATAAGTGAATTATATAGGTAAGGTGTGAGTGGAATATTCTATTATCTTTTGTTTTTCTTATTTTTGTTCCCCTATTCTTGCATTTATTAATGTTAAAAAAATTTCACTGTCTCTGTCATGACTTTTGTTCTTCTGTGTGAGGGTAGTTTCTCAAAATGAAAAGGGTTGTAACTTTGCAGTAATGTACCCCGGTCTGGACCTCCTCCCTCCAAATGCACCCATTTGAGCCTAATTTTTTAACTAACAATGAAACTGCCTTGATGCGATCTTCTAAAGTCCATCAAAATCTGGCTGCATAAGAGGGTGTTCATCAATTTTTGCCATGGGGGCGGGGGGGGGGGAGGGATGTAATTGGTGTTTAGAGTGGGGAGGAGCACAGTTCTAAATTGCCGTTTAGAATTTTATGATAGCATTAATTCATATTAAGTCTGAAAAACTGACTGTATAAGGGAATGCTCATCAATTTTTGCTATGGGGGAATTTGTGTAGAGTGGCAAGGTGCAAACTTTTAAAATGCCGTTTAAAATGGGGGATACTTTTCTCTAAGATGGCATTAATGCGATCATCTAAAGTCCGTGAAAAACTAGCTGCGTAAGGGAATGTTCATTAACTCTTGTCTTGGGGGAAGGGCTACTGTTAATAGGGAGGGGCACATTTCCAAAGTGCAGTTAAAAATTAGGGATACATTTTTTGTATCATTATACATTTCTGGGAAACTGCCCACCTACCCCTTCCCTAAGGCAGCATTAACACTTACTTCTCACTAGGGCAAAATGTTGGCTTATGGGAGGGGTAGGTGAGCAGTTTCCCAGAAATGTATAATGATACAAAAAAAGTATCCCTAAGTACTTCGCATAGTAAAAGATATAGTCTAAAAAAATAGCCGACATTTCCTGACGCTAAGACGGATTTTCCCGCGAAGTGACATCTGAGAAACGAGTGCAGAAATTCCATAGAGGTGACGTGTCACTTCCCAGATAGCGGGTCAATTTAATAAAACTTTTACATGTGTAATTCAGAAGTGTGGGCATTTGTTTTGGAGTTTGAAAACAATAACTACACTTGTAAAAGTTTTATTAAATTTACCCCTGGACTGTGCTCCTGATTTGTTGAAGCAAATTTCTCAAGCAGTGCGACCAATCCAAAGCACCACCCAGATCTGGGTAGTGACACGTCATTAGTATGGAATTTTTGCGCCCGATTTATACGAAGAGCCTCTGCCCCCAGGTCCAATCCCTTACCCTTTTTTATACTATTTTTGACAGAAAAGGTACCCCTTTCGTATAACTTCTATTGACAAATGGTACACCTTTCACGTACATAGTTTAGAACTTAACATCCCTTTTAACACTAGCTGTATATGCACTGTCTTTGAAATACGAATAAATCACGAAACGAGAACGTTTTATCGACTTTTTTACAGCCAAAAAATGCATCTGTTAGCCCTTTTGGGCCTTTTTACCGGCCGAAAGACAGATTTCTCTACCTTTCATATACGTCAGCTTGTGGAATTACTCTCCTTTCATACTGACTTGACGCCTGAAAAAGGTACCCCTTTCGGGAGGTGCCTTCTCGTACAGCCCATTATTGGGAGTGTCCCCTGGGTCCTCGGTCAACAAGGCCTATCAGGTCCCGGTTCTTCAAAAGTTAGATTACTTTATCCAACGCGTAAATCACTATCCAACGGATAAGTTGAGTATTAGGGAAACGGATTGCGTTATACGGTGGATAGAGATTTATCTGGTTGACAGCGTTATCCACCTTTTGAACAATTGGGCCGGTTTGTCCCTACAGGAAACGAGAACGGAAAAAAAGGAGCAAATTGATGTATTGGGGGAGGATTTTTTCATCACTATCAGAAATTAAGGGAATTTAAAACAAACTATGGTACAATTGAGAATGCCATAAGATATTTTTATTGTAATTAACACAAAAATTACAAATCTAACTCGCTGTGATTCCAAATTGTACGCCTAGCCGTGGATATCTCCCTGGGGTTACGCCCTAAAAAATTACGGGGGAGCTCGGTAGAAAATTTCGAAACCACCCCTAAAAAGAGTTTAAAAAGATACCTGATTTACCTTTTATTGGCGTGACTAAAATTCATGTTAACCCCAAAAAGGAAACAAAAAAATCACTTGAGTAACAAATAGTTCCCACCGTTTCTCGACTCGATTCCCCAAAGGTGCTATGACAGCTGTGATAGAGCTCTTTTTTTAAGCACCCTTAAGCAACGGTGCCACTTCATCGGGAGATCTAGCCTCCCCGCAGACGTACTTTGGGATTCGTTCGTCACGCATTCATTTCTCCCATGAATGCGTGACGAACGAACCCCAAAGGACGTCTGCGGGGAGGCTAAGGGAGATGAGGATCCCCGTCATTTTTATGTGGGAGTATTCACCGGGAGATATCTCCGCCCTCACTGTTATAGAATACCCTATAGTTCAGTTTATTCAAATGTGATCCTAAAAACTAAATTCTATTTCAACGGGATTTTAATGAACCTTGCTTTAGTAAACCTTAAAGGTTTAGTGTCAACTATTAATACAAAAAAAATAGAGATCGTTAGATTCTAAGACGAGAACGACTACGAGGACGACGGATTTTCTCAATACATTAAGTAAGGCGTCAAGGCATGAAAACGCGATGGCGGTGGTCATTTCGTCGGGTTTTAGCGAAATTGTTGCACTGTTGATGGAAACAAGTTATCAGAAGTTTGATCATTTTGAAATCGGGAAAGGGTTTGACGGAAATAACCGTGCTAACTAATCTAGGGGAAAAAAAAGGAAAATGAAGCTTTCCGGGGTGTGTCTCGAAATAAAACCTTGAGTTAAATTTGTCAAATTTCGTCCTCAAACATAAAGGTCTCCAACATCGTACTGCATGAAGCTCCGTAATACGCCAGGACACTAAGGCCTTGTTTACAAGGAGGGAGGGTAACCCTGGTGATAGGGTTACCCTAGCAAGAGGGTTACTCTAGCACTCGCACATTTGTTTATTGTTTGCGCGACTTGTTTACAAGGCACGTAGACCATAGGGTTACCCTAGCGCTAGGGTAACCGTACCTGAGTGCTAGGGTTACCCCAGCAAGAGGGTTACCCTAGCTACCTTGTAAACGCTCTGCTAGGGACAACTCGCCTACCCGGGACAACTTTCCTACGTAATGCGTGACCAGTAATTTTGACAATTTGAACGGAGTAATCAAATTTCTGAGGTAGATTATAAACATGTGAATATATAAACGGTATTTTCTGCATACGATGATAATATTTTCCAGTTTTTTCGTGAATTAAACGTGTTTTTCATAGAGAACTTCAAGTTTTATTCAAATCTTGGACGTTACAAAGAATGTCACGCCTGACGAAATACGTCAGTCATATTCCAGTAAAGCTGGTAAAGTTGACCCGAGTGATAGGGTAGCCCTACCTGTGAAATTTGCTTCTAAACCAGAGCTATCTTTTGCCCATTTGCTAGGGTAACCCTAGTACAAGGGTAGCCCTCTCTCCTTGTAAACAGGCTCTAAAGGAAACCAGATTCGAATTGGCTTAACCTATCAAAAAATATTCTAAGGCAAATACTATGTAATGAGCTAAGTAAATCAAGTGTAAATACGAATGTAAACAAATAATGTGCACACTCAGTAAAGAAAGTTACTCGTTTGATGTTGGTCCACAGCACGGCTCGGCCGTTAGGGAAACTGACACCTGTGTGGAATGTAAATGTCAAATTAGTCAACTAATAATTTATACTTGGGGTACAAGGAAGAGGGCTATTAAAAATTAGCATGGGGAAGAAGTGAACTTTTTTAATCTTTGCTATGACTCTGAGATAAGGCCGAAATCAGATTGTATTCAGGTTTTGTTTGTTGAATAAGAGAAAAATATACCGATTATATTTAGGCTTTTATGGTTTCAGTTATAGACAAGTAGAAAGCAAATAACGTTATATTTCTACCCAGGAATCAACACCACGAACATCAAGTCGTAGATCTTTTAGAATTTATTGAAATAGCCCCCACCACCCCCACCCCTCAGGGGGTGTCAACAAGTATAGTTGTTCATTTTTCTTCTATCTTTACAAAACTAACAGCTGAGAGGTTATCCAACACAATACCTAGAATTTAATTTGGTTTTTGATTTATTGTTTTATTTTTGTCTTTTGTCTTTTTAACGACAAAACCTCCACCTAGCACAAGGGTTTCCATAAAACAACTCATTGTAAATATTCATCTGTAAGGGTAACTGTCCTTAGAGCGATCAAAATGGAAGTTTCGTGGATAGATAGGGTCGATAATCTACACTACAACTAGGTAGTTTTACCATGAATTACATTTGATAAAAAAAATAATTACCTCAGGCGAACTGATCTTCATCAAGTTCATCATCTGCCTCTTTGATGGCTTCTTTAACGGTGGCTTGTATTTCTTTTATTCTTGATGGATCTTCTGGGGGAAGTGCTTTCATCAGCTCGGACTCAATCTGCTTGATTCGTTTTTCAACCTTAACGTGATACTGATCTTGAGCCTCCCACACAAGCCTTTTTATCGCCTCTTGGGCTTCTTTGCTGCCTTCCAAGAGCTCATTCTTCATCATCTCGATTTTATGTCGATCCTTCTCTGGATCCAATGCGACCAGATGGCTAAGACTGGCCAAACGGCCCATCAGGTGATTGCGGGATATTTCCACGTACATGTTGGAAATCGACCAAACCACGTACGAAGTTGTGTTTGCTTGGTTCACTTGTTCGTAGATGACATCTCTCATGAAATCGGTTCCGGCATAGCCGTTGGTTAATGCTCGCTTTTGGCCTACCTTAGCGTACTGAACAAAGCTTGCAATACTCTCATTCTGACATGCCTTAATAATACTAGTGACAAACTGGAAGAACTCCACCAGTTTCTGCCACTTTTCACGAAGAGAGGCAAGGGCTTGAAGACCAAGCCTTAGCGTCTTTCTAATTTCCTCAAAATCAGCAATCTTTTCTGGGCTGAATTGTGCAAGTTCCTGCAATACTTCACCCAGCTTTTTGTTGCTTTCTTTCATTTCTTGGCATGCTTTGTCATAGCGGTCCTCCTGTTTTTCCAAGAGACCCCTTGCTTCAGCGACTTTAAAGCGTGCATTTTCGACAACTGTGTTGGTCAAACCAGAAGAGGCGGAATTGGCAGCACTGGTTGTTGTTTTGACTTGCCTTGGTGGTTTGGTGTAAAATGGATTTCCTCCTGAATTTGCTTTAATTTTTGTGCAAAACTTGCAAACCTTTTCTTTTAGGACTGATGCTTCCTTGGCCACTGTTTCCATATCTTTCGGTTGAGAGGAAATTTCATTGGATAATTCTTCAGCTCTTTTGCAGATCTCCAACCCTTTCGAGAGTAGCTCCGCCAGTTTCTTGCCTGAGGCGCTGTCCTCTTTAGCAGAGAAATCTTTATTTAAACTCTCCATCCAGAGCCTCATCGATTGGAGCTTTCCAGATAAGGTTTCTCCAGCCCCACTTGGGTCTTTTCCTCGGGCCCCAGACTTGAGGTGTTCAACCAACTGAATAATCAGTTGTTTCAACTGATCTCCTCCAAGGCTGACTGTATGCATTTGCTCCGTTCCTGGCGAGTCCTCCTGCGAATTAGGGTTAGAGGAAGGATTCCCTGACTTGCGGAGAACGGATGAAGAACTGCTGGAAATCAAATTTGTTATCGTCTCGACAACATGCATTCCAACAACCTCCATTCCGCTCGGCATAGAATCCATAGCCCTCTCAAAATCTCGTTTAGCTTCACGTACTTGTTTTTCGAGTTTTTCTTGCTGTTCCTTCATATTAGCTGCTGCTTCCCGGACCGTCTTTTCTTTTATTAGGGCAATTTCTCTTTTCTTTTCTGTTACTTCTTGTTCCTTCTGATAATAGCCTTGGGCTGCAGAGGAGACCTCACTTAACTCATTCGTCAGTTCCATGACAAATTGGAACTTCTTTTCAACTGCTTCCGCCAAAGATAAACACTCTGATGAATGTCTCTCAATCTTTCCAAGTTCTATTGGAAGAATATCTTTGATGTCCTCGTCAGTTCCTTTGATGAGAGTACGAACAACTTTCTTGACTTGATCAGGGATTTGAATGGAGTAGAGACGGATTCGATCCATGTTCTTGGGGAAAAAATTAAAAGTCACAGTTAGCTGATGATGTAGTTGGTCAATGATAGTAAAAGTCTAAATCATGATTAAGTAGTCACAGTAAATTCTGAGTGACACGTTGTTTTAGTGTAAAACAAAACAAAAGTAAGTTGCGTGCGACACACTAAATACAGTTATAAGTCAGGACAGTATCGTCAGTTAAAAACCCTTAAAATAAGATTATCTTAGTTAGAGACCATTAAATATTTTATACCAAGAAGATGGGTTGGTGGTTTTCAGGGTTGGCCCACAAGAAAATGGCATATAGAGGGGGCCATGCTTAGAGGGACCATGAATCTCCCATTTTTTGAAGTGGGGAAGTTAAGGTAACTTTCATAACGTATCCTTAAAATACGCTCAAAGACTAGGACCTATAAGGTCTAAATACTTCATCTTGTTTTCCTAATACCTCCAAAATCCAATCCAAAAAGGTCAAACCAAGTAATAAGCAAGTAATAATTCCCCCAAAAATATAAAATCAAATATGACGGGGTTCTATTGTAGCATCAATA
>OZ037775.1:11773449-11865949 GCA_964035525.1 Porites cylindrica | reverse complement strand
TGCTAATTTCCACGAAATGCAGGAAGAGTTATAATAAACAGTGGACAATCACATAAAGTTCTCTATTATTTTATGTATACCAGTCCGATAACAAATAAGTGCCATGCAATTTCTTTTAACAATTCGGACAACTGCGTCTTAACTCTGATAAAATTTCTTACCTTCAAAGTCATTTTCTGAGAATAACCATCACTGAATAGCAGTTTGTTGCCATTAAAAGCCATATTAAATCATTTTTAATAATAATTTAAAAAAATCTGCCAACCTTATCACGATTGGGAGGTTCAACAATATTATTAACATACTGCTTTTGCCTGATATTCTCTGGAGTACTGCTTCGACTTGTACCCTGGCTCCAGGGGTCTGTTCTCAAAATACCTAGGATTATAAAATAAGGGTCATTGTGGGTCCGTGCACACTTCGGCCAATCTAATTTTCCATTTTTCCAACAAAAACGGAAAAAGGAAATATTACTTATCCTTATCATATTTTCATATTTTAAAGTACAGAAAAAAATAGAAAAAAAGAAAATGGTCAGCAAAATTGATCATTTTTTCATTTTTCTAATTTTGAAGTCCGCTTCAAAAATACAAAAAATACTGTAAACGGCTAAAAGCGATATTTCGCTATTTTTTATTTTCTTGCTATTGTTAGAAAATGAGAAAAATGAAATAATCTCCGATTTTTAACTCATTTTTCTATTTTTCCGTTTTTCGCGAAAAATAGAAAAACGGAAAAATGAAAAAATCATATTTATTCGAACCGTTTTTTCATTTTTTCCATTTTGTTCAAAAAATGAAAAAATAGAAAAATAGTATACCTATCGCCTAATTTTCCATAATTCCATTTTAACAAGAAAAATGAAAATATGATAAGTGTTGCGAACAATTTTCCATTTTTCCTTTTTTTTGGATAAATAGAAAAAATTTAACGATAGACCCTTTCAGACAGTTTTTCATTTTTTATTTTATTGAAAAATGGCGCAGAAAAGTGAGAAGTTATGAATATTTTAACGGTGAAGAAAGGAAAAACCTAATTCGTATCCACTATCGACTCACTGATTTGGTTAGAAGATTTACACATCTTACACGGGGTCGGCGGAGATGTGGGGGAATTTGGGGGGGGGGGGCGGCTTAGTTTTCGAGATGCGGACGTAGTTCCATTCTCTTTTGATCTCGATTTCCACTGAAGGTTTGAGTTGTCGGGAGTCGACTGTGGATGAAAGCGGCGGGAAAACCGTACCGTACCGGTCGTGGAAATGAAGAATATGAGAAAGGGTATGTTAGAAATTATTGCGTCATTGTGGCGGGAAAACCCGTCACGTGATCTGAAAACTGAGCTTTTTGTTAGAACTGTGTAGTCGTTCGGAGATGTTGAGCTGAACAGGTGTGTGGATTGAGTTTAGATCATCAAGTTTTGCGCGCATTGATGTCGATGAATCCTTTAAGTGTAGAACAGAGTACAGAATTCTAAAATATGAACATGTGAAGAAATAAGCTTTAATGGAGTGAAGAATAAAAGCTACAGAGAACTGATTATATATACAACATTTGGTTACATGGTCCTTCGCAATCGCCGGATCGGCGAAACAAGTTTAATCAATTAATCGTCAAGAACAGGATTACAGTAAAAGAAGAAAAATATGGACAACGGAAAAGCAAAGAGAATTAGAAATGCCCACAGAGCTTTTGTGGAGAAAACGATGGAAGGTGCGACGAGGATTTTAGTCGAGCAAACTGCCGATCACGTGGAAGATTCATCAAGGGAAAAACTGATGGGACTGAAATTCACCCTCAATGAAAGACTGGAAACTATCCAAAAGCTGGACGAAACAATTCTGGAAAACAGTAAGGGGAGAGACATTGAGAAAGAAGTCGAGGATTGTGGTGAGTTTTGTGCAAAAGTTTACCGTATTTTGGCTAGAATTGACTTGAGTTTAGAGGATGCTAAAAATAGCGCACACGTGGGAACTTCACCAAGCTTCAGTCAAATTAATAACAATGTCAAAAGCAATGAGGGCGCGAAAGTGAAGCTACCTAAACTAGAACTAAAGTCATTTTCAGGCAACTACGAGGAATGGCGGAGTTTCTGGGACACTTTCGAATCTGCGGTTAACAGAAACACTGACATTTCAAGAATCCAAAAATTCACCTATTTGAAGAGTTGTGTGACAGGCGCAGCCGAATCTGCAATTACTGGGTTGCCTCTCACTGAAGATAATTACGAAACTGCCATTGATATACTTAGAGATAGATTTGGTAAACCACAGCTGTTGATTTCTAACCACATGGACGCTTTGTTGAAATTGCCAGTAGTCAGTTCAGTGCATGAAACGAAGAAACTTCGTGATTTGTATGACAAGATTGAGATAAACATTCGAAGTTTGAAGGCACTAGGCGTCGAATCAGAGTCCTTTGGAAATTTATTAGTTCCAGTTGTAATGGAGAAAATTCCTTCTGAGTTGAGATTAATCATAAGTCGCATGTTTGGCAGTAAAGAAACTTGGGACCTTGATGTCCTGTTAAATGCACTGAAATCTGAGTTGGAGGCAAGAGAAAGGTGTAATGCAGTGAAAACAAGTAGTCCAACCAATTCTAACCCTAGATTTGATCAGCATAAGGGAAGATTCAAACAGCCCCTTTCCTCATCTGCACTTTATGCGGGCGGTGAAGAGTGTACTCTGCAATGTGTCTTTTGCAAGAAAAATCACAAGTCCATCACCTGTAGTACCATTACTGAACCAAAGGCTAGAAGAACTATACTGAGACGAAGTGGCAGGTGTTTTGTTTGCTTGAAAGCAGGGCATATTGCACCGGGTTGTCAGTCAAGGGCCAAATGTTTTAATTGTGGAGCTAGACATCATGTGACTATCTGTGAAAACCCTAGGAAGCCTGTCCAACCTAGTGGTTCAGGAGCTGAATTAGCATCACTTAGTAGATCTGAAACTTCCCAGGAGAGATCCAGAGATGTTGGAACATCAACAATGCATGTTGGCAGCAATAATAACTCTATACTGTTGCAGACTGCCCAAGCCTTTGTTTCTAGACCGGATAATCAAGAAACTGGAATGTATACTCAAGTCATTTTTGACTCTTGTAGCCAGAGATCTTATATAACCTGCAAGACACGTGAGCAGTTAAAATTGCCTACTGTTGGTAAGGAAACCTTGCTAATCAAAACATTTGGTGACAATTCAGCATCTGTAAAGGAATGTGACATTGTGCAACTGTGCATCAGAACAATAGATGGAATGAGTGTGTACGTCACTGCTTACGTTGTACCAGTAATATGCAGTCCAGTATCGAACCAAGAAATTCAAAGTGCAGTAGAATGCTATCCATACCTTCAAGGGCTACAGCTTGCATGTGGAGCTGTTAATGGAACAGTTAGTGTTGACTTACTAATAGGAGCAGATCACTACTGGTCTTTCTTTACTGGAGGAATAATCAGGGGAGATCCTTCTGGACCTGTAGCTCTTGAGACCAAGTTGGGATGGGTACTGTCAGGACCAGCTGCAGTTCCAGCATTGACAGAGTCATGCACAGTTAACCTAAGTGCTACACATGTTTTGAAAATTGAGTCAGCTGACATCAGCCATGTGCAAGATGATTTGCAGAAATTTTGGGACTTGGAAACCTTAGGCATAAGGGACACTGAAACTTCAGTTCATGACAAGTTTTCAAATGAGATAAGATTCACTGGTGAAAGATACCAAGTCAAGCTACCATTCAAGAATAATCATCCTATGCTGTCAGATAATTATACAAATGCATCACGAAGGTTGGCAACTGTGATTAAGAAGCTTAAGACCCAACCAGAAATACTGGAACAATATGATCAAGTGATTAAGGAGCAATTAGAAAGTGGAGTAGTTGAAGAAGTACGGCAAGATCAAGTCCTAGAACCTGGAAATGTGCACTATCTCCCACACAGGGGAGTTGTGAGACTTTACAGAGATACAACAAAAGTTAGAGTTGTATACGATGCGTCATCCAAGGTGTTTGGACCAAGCTTAAATGACTGTCTGCATGTCGGACCTTCATTAAATCCTCTTCTACTGAACATTTTGCTGAGATTTAGAGTTCATGAAGTTGCTGTAACTGCTGATGTTGAGAAAGCATTTTTGAATATTGAGATTGATCCAGAACACAGAGACTTTTTACGATTTCTATGGGTAGATGATGTCGATAAAGAATCACCTGAGATTAAGTTACTTCGCTTTACAAGAGTTGTATTTGGAGTGAATGCTAGCCCCTTCATTCTCAATGCTACTATCAGACACCATGTTAATACATGTATGCTGAATGACAATGCACTTGCACTTGAGCTTTTGAAGTCTTTGTATGTAGATGACTTCATTTCTGGGGCCAAGGATGTGAACAATGCCTTTTCTTTGTCGAAGGAGATAAAACTCTGTCTCAAATCAGGAGGGTTCAATATGAGGAAGTGAAACAGCAACTCAGCAAGTCTTTTGCAATCACTGAAACAAGATTCAGCCTTCAGTGGAGACTTTGCTATAAACAGTAAAGAATGCGTTCAAGAGGAAGATGAGAGCTTCTCAAAGTCAGTTTTTAAGCAAGGTACTGAGAAAGAGCAGAAGGTCTTGGGAATGCTTTGGAACCCTAACCAAGATGAACTGATCCATGACTTGACTAAGATATTGGAGGGTGTGGACGTTCAGCCAGCTACAAGGAGACTGATTCTCAGTACTGCTACGAGATTCTTTGATCCCTTGGGGTTAATATCTCCAGTTATTCTACCCTTCAAGATTATGTTTCAAAAACTGTGCAAGGCACAAAGGGACTGGGACGAGTTAGTGGATACCGAACTCAACCAAGAGTGGTTGTCAACTTTGTCAGACCTAAGACTAGCTGGAAGAGTGAGTTTTGAAAGGTGTTATGCTGAAGGTCTCGGTGGGCATGAAGTTAAATCGCTCCAACTTCATTGTTTTGCAGATGCGTCGGAAAAGGCGTACGGAGCCGTTGTTTACATGAGAGTAGAATATGAGTCAAGAGTACAATGTGAGATTGTGGCGTCAAAAACCCGAGTAGCTCCGTTGGATAAGCAAACCATACCGCGTCTAGAACTGTTGTCTAACCTTACTGCGTCAAGATTAGTGAAGAGTGTGAGTCAAGCTTTAGAAAACGTTGTGAGAGTTGATGACATAGTCAATTGGACGGATTCTATGATTTCCTTGTGGTGGATTAGGAACACTGATAAGGAATACAAGCAATTTGTGGAGAATCGCGTGAGCGAAATCAGACGAAATGCACCGCCTGAGCAATGGAGGTACTGTCCTACGTCAGAAAACCCGGCTGACATTGCATCAAGAGGAATTAAGGCCACTGCACTCAAAGAAAGTAGTTTGTGGTTACATGGTCCAGAATTCCTGTCTAAGGAAAGCGCCTACTGGCCAGTCCAGCCTGTAAATGTACAAGCCAAGGAAGAGTTGTGCGAACTGAAATCAGCCAAACCTACAGTCTCCAGCTTATTGAACACGTGTACCGAAAAACAAGAAGCAAATCTGGAGAGTATCATCGATCCTGAATCCTACAGTTCCCTCACGAAGCTCATAAGAGTTACTTCACTTGTGTTGCTATTTGTCAAAAAATTGAAAAGAAGAAGGGACGGATCAACTGACCAAGAAGAATCCTTGCAAGTTTACAAGCAAGCTGAGAAGAAGTGGATTAAACACGTTCAAAAAGGGTATCCTGAACAGTGACAAGTACCAGCAAATGAAGTCGACTCTGGGACTTCATCAGGACAGTGAAGGTGTAGTCAGATGTCAAGGAAGAATAGGTCTGTCGTCGTTACCATATGATACCAAATTTCCTGTGCTTCTGCCTAGAGAACATTGCTTTACGAGATTGGTGATCCTCAAGTGCCATGAACAAGTCATGCACAATGGAGTAGCAGAGACACTGGTTCAACTGCGTTCAAAATACTGGGTCGTTAAAGGGAGACAGACAGTTAAGAAGATATTAAGCAAGTGTGTAGTATGCAAGAAACTTGAAGGTCGCCCCTATGGAGTGCCTCCTACCCCTCAACTACCTGAATTTAGATTGTCTGACGACTTCGCATTTTCAAGTATAGGAGTAGACTTTGCGGGTCCCATTTTTGTCAAGGATGTGTACAACAAGAGTAGTGTTATGAACAAGGCATACATTGTGTTATATACGTGTGCCTCTAGTCGCGCGGTTCATCTAGACCTTGTCCCGAATATGTCAACTCAAGCGTTTGTGAGAAGCTTCAAACGGTTCACTGCTCGACGAGGTGTACCAAGGCTTGTTGTATCGGACAATGGTTCCGCTTTCAAGAGTGAAGAGCTCAAAAGGTTGTTAGCAGAGTATAGCATATCCTGGAAATATAATGTGGCATTAGCACCCTGGTGGGGTGGATTCTTTGAACGTCTCGTTAAATCAACAAAGCGCTGTCTGAAAAAAGAGTTTAGGAACAGCTCGAGTCACTTATGAAGAACTGCTTACAATCATTGTCGAGACCGAAGGAATCCTGAATTCAAGACCTCTAACTTATGTGAGTGATGAGGTGCGAGATCCTCTTACACCGTCGCAACTGGTTATTGGTCGTCGCTTGTTGAGTTCAAACGGAAGCGCTAAACAACCAAGTGGGGGAGATCACACTTTGCGAGATCTTTCAAGACGTGAGAAGTACTTGAATGCTGTACTTTCACATTTTTGGAAACGTTGGCAGAAGGAATACTTAACAGAATTACGTGTTCATCACAACTGCAATTCGAGTAACAGGAAGCCAACGATTAAGGTCGGAGATGTTGTTTGCGTCTACAAGGACAAAGCGCCGAGACAACTTTGGAGTATGGGAGTCGTCAAATCTCTCATTACAGGACGAGATGGTTACCACAGAGGAGCTGTTGTAAGAGTGCGTAGTGGAGATCGAGTCGTGGAAATTGCAAGACCCCTAAATAGGCTTTACCCTGTAGAAGTCGAATCACAAGTGCGGGAAGAGCGTCAGAACAGAAACACTGATTTCCCTATTACCTTCGTGGGAAATGCCGAACAGGAACATGTCAGTGAACATTAACATTAAGTCAAAGAACAGCGAACTCTTTTCCTTTAATTTGTTTTTTTATTCGTTTCGATGTTGATTGACCCGTGTCAATCAAGGCGGGGAGTGTGTTAGAAATTATTGCGTCATTGTGGCGGGAAAACCCGTCACGTGATCTGAAAACTGAGCTTTTTGTTAGAACTGTGTAGTCGTTCGGAGATGTTGAGCTGAACAGGTATGTGGATTGAGTTTAGATCATCAAGTTTTGCGCGCATTGATGTCGATGAATCCTTTAAGTGTAGAACAGAGTACAGAATTCTAAAATATGAACATGTGAGGAAATAAGCTTTAATGGAGTGAAGAATAAAAGCTACAGAGAACTGATTATATATACAACATTTGGTTACAGGGTACGAGGGAGGAGGAGAAGGTGTGATAATTGGTACGGGAAAAGGAGGGGGGTAACTCAACGGTTTTCATGCCAGCAACACTATGGTCCCAGCACAAAAAAGGCGGTTCGTGAGAGAGATTAGTATAGGTAATAGCATGATTTGTAGTGATATTTGGCATAAATACCACGAGTGATATTTCAAAATTGTTATACGTAACTTCACGAGCCGATAGGCGAGTGAAATTTGAGACAATTTTGAAATATCACGAGTGGTATTTATGCCAAATATCACGTACAAATCATGCTATTATATGTTTATGCTACTACCCGCAAAAGGTTTGTAATTTTCACATGTAGATATTTCAAATTAAGCTGAAATACCACTGCTCTAAGCCAATCAAATTGCAGAAATTTCTCATGTAGTAGTATAAAGGGGAAAACAAGAAGGTCGTTGGACACAAAATAAAAAAAGAACACGCTAGAGAAGAGGTCAGACGCTTTTAAATGTGTGGCTGGCCTCCCGTAGTACATACAACAAGAGGAGTTGCTAACAATCAACACGAACGTCCCAAACGTAGTTTATTCACAGGTCCTCGGTACAACACATTCTTTTTACTCCTTAGTTCTTGGATCCTGAGTCCCGAGATAACAATCTGACATGACAAATACATGATAGGCTAAATACGTGATTCGTAAGTACTAAACTTCAAAATGTCGTGTGAAATACTCTCTTGGGATTTTCCGTAAAATGTTCTTTTAACAGTTCTTACCGTTTAGGCCGTATAATGTCCGATGGATGGCGATAACTATCCAAAAACTTGAACAACACGAGAAAGGGCTAACATGGCGGCCGCTTACTAAAATCTGGTGCGGCTGCTAAGCTTTTACAACATACCGCTGACTGCGCAGCGCTGCAGTCACATGGCTCCCCTAATTGTTGCCTAACAATTACTTAAGTTAATGTCCATACTAGACAGTTAAACAAAACAAATGTTCATAAAGGCGGTCACTTGTGTCTTCTACACCTGTCGGGGCGACTTCACTGAGTAGTTGGCTCCTCGTTGGGGAATTCCTCGGTCTCCCTGCTGCTATCACCAACATCCGCTTCATCTGCAGAGGGTACCAGTAAGACTAATTTGTGGATTGGTCTATCCAGGAACGTAGGTGGCTTTCGACGTCTGCCTTGGTTGTCAAGTTCTCCATCAGCTTTCACAATTTTGACTTTTCTGATACATCCGTCTTCGCTAGGGTAGACTTCTACGACTCTAGCGAGTGGCCATTGGTTACGTGGTCCTTCGTCTTCCTTGGATACGATTACATCTCCAACTGATAGATTTCGCTTTGGATACATCCACTTGTTACGAGCCTGCAGGCTATGAAGAAACTCACGGCGCCATCTAAGCCAAAATTCGTTCGCGAGATATTGTACTCGGCGCCACCACTTGCGGGAATATAGATCTGCTCGCTGGAACCTTCCAGGCGGTGGAAGTACAACTTTAGCTTTCAAGGTAAGTAAATGACTGGGCGTAAGTGGTTCTGGTGCCTCTGGGTCATTTAAGTCGTTCGTAGACAAGGGTCTGGAATTAACAATACACTCTGCTTCAGTCATGAAGGTTCTGAACGCTTCGTCGTCCAACTGTGTGCCAGCGCTCAGAAGTAACGTCTCCAGTGCACTACGAACAGTTCGGATTAACCTTTCCCATGTGCCACCCATGTGGCTGGCATGAGGTACATTCATCTGAAATGGTATCCAATCACATCCGTTCTCCACTAAGTACTCTTGCACCCGGTTCTGATCCAGTTCTTCTAAGGCAGCTTTTAGCTCATTCTTCGCTCCTACAAAGTTTGTACCCTGATCACAGCGGAGCTGTCTGACTGGACCGCGTCGGTTGAGGAAGCGACTAAGTGCGTTGATGAAGGAACTGGTACTTAACGAGTTGGCTGTCTCCAAGTGAACACCTCTGCTGGCCATACAGGTAAAAATAACTCCGTAACGTTTAACTTCACTCCTCTTTTCCTTGATCGGGAAAGGTCCAAAGAAATCTACAGCACAATACGAGAAGGGGGCCGAAGGTTCAACTCGATCCACAGGCAAATCAGCCATCTTCTGAATTTGCAGGGGGCCGCGCATTTTTCTGCATGTAACACACTTGGAAATACAATTTGACACTGCTGACGATCCACCAACAACCCAGTAGCCTCTCTGGCGCAACTCATTTTGGGTGATACCTCGTCCCATGTGGTTCACTTTGGCATGCCAGAATCGAATCAGCAAATCTGTAATATGACTTTTACGAGGAAGTATCACAGGATGCTTCGTTGCAAATGGAAGGTTAGCTCGTCTCACGCGGCCACCAACGCGGATAACACCGTTTTCATCGAGAAATGGATCCAAACGATATAAGCAACTAGACTTCTTGACGGCTAGATTTCTTTCTCTTGCGATCTTTCTAGTAGTAAGCTCTCCAACTTCCTTAAGTTCCTTTAAAACTTGCATCTCGTCATGGAAATGTTCACGTTGAACAACCTTAAGAACTTCCCTCTCTGCTGCGTGAAGTTCTGTAAGTGTGACTGATACCTTCGGTAATGGTCTGATGCTCTCACCACCCGTTTGTCTCGTCAACTTCACTTCTCTACTTGCCAGTTTGCTCTTCAGTCGTAGACACAAAGCTATTGCCTTCAGCACATGCTGCCAGCTTGACATGTGGCGCAAACGGCTTGACGTTAACGGTTCAGGGGCTTGAGTAGCTCTGCTCTCTACACGAGATGTGAAAACGGCTGCTTTCCTTACTTCAGGATCACTTTCGGTCACTTGAAATTCTTCTATCTTCTCAGGCTGGAAAGTTCCACTCTTCCAAAGAAATAAGGGTCCAGTTAGCCAGTTGGTTCCTTGTAATAACTGTGACGCTGTAAGGCCTCGCGAGGCATGGTCAGCAGGATTAAGTTCAGTGCTGACATACAACCAAGAACTCGGGTTAGTGACGTCACGAATCTGCTGCACACGATTTGCCACATACACATGAAACCTCTTAGCTTCGTTGTTAACATAACCAAGGACGATTTTGCTGTCTGTCCAGAAATGTTCCTTAATGTCCGTGTAAGACAATTCTCGACGAAGAAATTCACTCACGTTTGCTGAAACAGTAGCTGCAGCCAATTCTAGCCTCGGCACAGTGATTTGCTTTAACGGGGCCACTCTAGATTTCCCAATGACAAGGAAACAGTACGCCTTGTCCTCCACATTGATTAGTCGAAGGTACGAGCACTGTCCATAACCCTCTACACTAGCATCTGAGAAATGATGCAACTCGCTGGCTTTGACCTGCCCAAAGTTCTCCGGCTTAAAACAACGTTGAATTTGCAGCTGATCGAGATTCAGAACATCCTGACGCCATTTCTCCCAATGAGTATACAAACTCTCTGGAATTGGGCTGTCCCAATCAAGCTTGTCTCGGCACATTTGCTGCAAAACTTGTTTTCCTTTCAAGGTAACTGGGGCAACGAAACCACTAGGATCGTAGATTGAACTGATTGTGGAAAGTACGCCACGTCGCGTTAGGGGACGGTCACGCAGCTCGATGCGGAATTGAAAACTGTCATTCTCAATGCACCACACTACTCCTAAGGCACGTTCTAAGGGCAGTGGATCAACCTTCAAGTCTAGCTCCTTTAATCCTTTGGCGCGATCTTCGGCCGGAATCTGTTCAAGAACTTCTCTTTTGTTTGATGAAATTTTGTGCAGTCTCAGGCCGGCCTTGGCGCAAATGCCTTGACTTGCTTTTATCAGTGTAACAGCTCGCTCCACGGTAGGGACTGATTTTAGTCCATCATCCACATAAAAGTCCTGTCGTATAAACTCAGCAGCTTCTTCACCAAACTCTTTCTCCCCATCATCTGCTGCTCTCTTTAGACCAAAATTTGCGCAGCCAGGTGAACTACCAGCACCGAAAAGATGAACCTTCATCCTATACTCAGTCACTTCATTTGCAGGATTCCCATCCTTCCACCACAAAAAGCGCAGGAGATCTCTGTGTTCCTCTGACACCATAAACTGATGAAACATACTCTTAATGTCAGTCATAAACGCAACATTTTCTTGTCTGAATCTGCACAGGATCCCCAGAAGAGTGTTCATGAGGTCGGGTCCTTGTAACAAGTGATCGTTCAGGGACACCCCTTCATACTGGGCCGAACAATCAAAAACAACCCTGATCTGGTCTGGTTTTTTTGGGTGGTAAACACCGGTGTGTGGTACATAGTTAACCATTCCATCCTGAACTCCATGGCGGTCCGGTGGTACCTCTTCTGCACACAAAGCAATCACATCTTTCATGAATAAGCGATTATCTTCCAGAAACTTGGGGTTTCTCTTAAACCTTGCTAAAAGTTGGTGCCATCTCTTGACAGCTAGTTCGCGGTTGAAGGGTAGAGACGGTTTGTCTGTCTTCAAAGGGAGAGGCATCTCGTAGTGCCCATCCGATCTCTTCACAATACCATTCTCAAGGATGTTGAGGAATCTCCTGTCTTCAGCTGAACAGGGCTTGGTATTTGCAGAACTTTCTGTAAAGTCTGACTCAAGAATCTTAATAATCTTCTGTGGGTTGATAATCTCTTTCACCTTTGTCGTAAAGGCAAAGTGTTCATGGGTTTCTTTGACCATCACCTTGTTGCACACTCCTTCCTTATGGTTGGCTTCACCTGTAGATTTGCACACCTTGCCGATTATACCCCACCCCATTAAAGATCTTTGGCCGTAAGGGTCGTCTTCACCTCCCACTAGGACTTCTCTGGGTCTGACGATACTAGGGCAATTATTGCCAATCAGCAAGGAGATTTCCACACTTGGATTGTAGGGCATGAGCTCGTCAGCAATAGGACACAGATGTTCCCATTTCCGGGCAACACTGGCTTTTGGAATCTGCGACCGACTGGCTGGGATGATATCTCGCTTGAACATCATGGGTAGCTTCACAGCATGCTCCCTTCTAAAATCCAACACCTCAACTCCACAAATACGGTTGCTTGGTACATGTACATTTCTCTCTTGCACTGTTGTCAGCAGCAAGTCGGTTGGTGGGCCTTGCAAGTCCAATTTTTCACACAAACTTTGCGACACAAAACTCACATTGGACTGGTCATCTAGCACTGCATATTGTAAGACTTCTTTACTGGGTTGGCTAACTTGTCTAACCCAAACAGGTACAATCATGGCATGATCCGAGCCGCCCTCTTGCTCTGGGATGGTACAAACATTTGTACAGTTCGTAATACTTTCCTTGGGAGTTTTCTGAATATGGAGACATGTAGGGTGATTTCCAGAACACGTGCGACATTTAAGTCTGTTCTTACAGGAGGATACTTGATGTTGACTGCTAGAGGCACATCCAAGACAAAGAAATTTCTTATAGAAGAAGTCCTTCCTTTCCTTGTGCGGCTTCTCTGCAAACTTTTTACACTCGTCTAGCTGATGTTCTTCCTTGCAAAACAGACATACTTCGGTCTTTTTCTTCTCGCTCCTCCCTTGCGAACAGGTTGGGGGTCTCTCCTTTTCACCTTGACCCTGGGCAGTCACGTTCTTGCTTGGATCCAATACATGAGTTTCGAAGGAAAAGGCCTCCTCGCCTTTTGGTGAGCGTCTGAATGGTCCTCTAGGCCTAACAAACTCTTTGGTTTTGGACAGCTCCTCAAGTTCGGGAATGTTCGCTCTCTCTGCACACTCTTTCACAAATGAAGCAAATTCAGAGAAGGTAGGGTAAGTACCATTTCCTTTTGAGACTCTACACTGTTGTACTATTCCTCTCCACTTATTCTGAATTTGAAATGGCAACTTGTTTAGAGTTTTAACGTTCTCCTTCGCAAAGTCTAAGACAGCAAGACTAGGAGTAGTTTCTCTGGCGGCAATTATCTTTTGCAGGAAGTCAGAAAGATCTCTTAGGGCCTCCGCATCTCTTACGCCAATCTTAGGCCAGTTCTCCAGTTTGTTCATAAAGGCTGTCCCTACTACATTGCAGTTACCATACCTTTCCTTTAACAACTTTCTCGCAGACTGATAGGCATCTTCAGTACCAATTAACATATACTGATCAACAACTTGTTTGGGCTTTCCTGAGATGTACTGATGTAGGAAGTTCAATTTTGTCTGCGCGTCCATTGGTTTGGAATCAATAAGGGCACTGAAGGAACTGTTCCATGTAGGATACTCCAAAGGATCTCCACTAAAAACTGGGATTGAAATCTTAGGCAGTTGCCCTGAGATTGCTAGTTGCCTGTTCACTAGGTTCTGCTCCATAGTAGCTGCCACCAACATACTACTTGTTTCCACTAATTTGTCCATACACTTTTCTAAGACGACAGAGTGTGGTTGAAAGGGTGTGGCACTGGGGCTTAACGTACTGTGCACTCCATTTTCTACACGCGGAAGACTGAAAGTGGGTTGGGCTCCATTTAACTGAGTTGAAGAGTAGATAGGTTCTTGCTGACCAGGAGAGAGATCACTCTTACTTGTGACTGGAATTGAATTAAGGAATTTGTCCATGTCCTTGACTTTATCAGCGGGGGGAATCGAGTTTAGATCCTGATCATCAAACAGTTCTACTTTATCTGCTGACATGCATACATTAAGCTTT
This sequence comes from Porites cylindrica, assembly GCA_964035525.1. Classification (NCBI taxonomy): domain Eukaryota; kingdom Metazoa; phylum Cnidaria; class Anthozoa; order Scleractinia; family Poritidae; genus Porites; species Porites cylindrica. The sequence continues at coordinate 11,851,909 of OZ037775.1, read as the reverse complement.
GCTTGATTCTGAGCAAGTTCACTTTGTAATCTTAGCTCTTCCAACTTTCTTTCTTGTTCTAATTTGGTCAACTCAGTCTTTCTGTGTTCTAATCTCAGTAACCGTTCCTTCTCTATATAGGCCAGTTTAGCCTTTAAGGCAGCTTCCTCCTTTTGTAACTGAAACCTATCTTCTTCAACATTATCATTGGAACTTATTTTTGACCTACTACTTTTCTTGGATGCTCGACTGGACCTTTTGGATGCTTCAGAGATTGAATCATCCACGTGGTGTTCGACAAATTCCAGAAACTTTATCTCTGATCTAATGTCACACTCAAAATTTGACCATTCTCTGCCAACTTGATCAACCATTCTTTCAATATTTTCCACATTCTCATCTGGGTTCGCAAAAACCTTAATCTCTTCAACCATGTCTTGAAATTCGCAATACAAAATCTGAGCTTCGCTGAATTCTTTCTTAAATTCTACTAGTTTAGTTGACTGACCTCGCTTCAGTAGAGTACCTCTCATTCGCTTCACCAGTTCACATTTCTTAGTTTTCAAGTTACTTGTTCTCAAGTTGAGTTGATACGTATACCCTTTCTCCGTCAGGAAACGCTTCCTTGATTCATCAGTTTCTTCTTCCAGCGCCACATTGACCTGGTCTTCGGGTCTTGCTTCTTTGTTGACGGACATGACTGCTACACGAAGATCGTCTAACGATTGTTATTGTGGCTGGCCTCCCGTAGTACATACAACAAGAGGAGTTGCTAACAATCAACACGAACGTCCCAAACGTAGTTTATTCACAGGTCCTCGGTACAACACATTCTTTTTACTCCTTAGTTCTTGGATCCTGAGTCCCGAGATAACAATCTGACATGACAAATACATGATAGGCTAAATACGTGATTCGTAAGTACTAAACTTCAAAATGTCGTGTGAAATACTCTCTTGGGATTTTCCGTAAAATGTTCTTTTAACAGTTCTTACCGTTTAGGCCGTATAATGTCCGATGGATGGCGATAACTATCCAAAAACTTGAACAACACGAGAAAGGGCTAACATGGCGGCCGCTTACTAAAATCTGGTGCGGCTGCTAAGCTTTTACAACATACCGCTGACTGCGCAGCGCTGCAGTCACAAAATGAAATAGATGCTCAAAAGTAGACTGCTTAGCCTGCCGAAATAACGGATCTTGCCGCAGAACGGTTGCTTTAGGATTGCAAGAGTAAAGTATAGTGAATTATTATTATGGAGGAGAAACATAATGAGGCGCCTAGTATACACTCGCGGGAAAGAATATCTTAATGCTCTGGCCCATACATTTGCTCATACATTTTTTTAAACGTGGGATAGCGACGATCCACCGGATAAATCACTATCCAGCGTCCTGATAATTTTTTATGTATTTTAGGGAAACCAATGGTGTTAATCACTTTATAGTTATTTATCCAGCGGATAGCGTTAACCACCTTTTCAGCAACTCAGCCCTGGAAAGAGGAGAGCAAAGACCAAGTATGGGGTAATGTTCCACAATTTAAATGCAACAGGAATACTTTATGGTGACGCAGTGTTAGAACAGGTCACAGAGTGAGTCCTAAGTAATGAGGTAAAGGAATCAGCTAATCAAATCCAAAAGTGAACGAAACTACGTTCGCATTCCGAGAACTAAAGGACCCCCCCCCCCCCCCCGCCCTCCCCATCCCACGTCTCCGCCGACCCTGTGTAAATCGCCTTACAAAACTAGTAAGTCTAAAGTGAAATAGGTTTTTCTTTTCTTTATTAGTAAATGTTCATGATTTGTCATTTTTCTTTGTTATTTTTCATTAAAACAAAAGATGAAAAATTGTCCGTTTTTGTTTGTTTGTTTGTTTTGTATTTATTGAAAAAATGGAAAAATTATTCGCAACACTTGTCATTTTTTCATTTTTCTTGTTAAAATGGAATTATGGAAAATTAGGCGATAGGTATGCCATTTTTCTGTTTTTTCACTTTTTGAACAAAATGGAAAAAATGAAAAAATGGTTCGAATAAATACCATTTTTTCCTTTTTCTGTTTTTCCATTTTTTGGGAAAAACGGAAAAATAGAAAAATGATCTAGGACTCGGAGATTATTTTATTTTTCTCACTTTTCTAACAATATCAAGAAAATAAAAATAGCAAAATATCGCTTTTAGCCGTTAACAGTATTTTTTGTATTTTTGAATTTAACTTCAAAATTAGAAAAATGAAAAAATGATCAATTTTCCTGACCATATTCTTTTTTTCTATTTTTTTCTGCACTTTAAAATATGATAATATGATAAGGATAAGTAATATTTCCTTTTTTCGTTTTTGTTGGAAAAATGAAAAATTAGATTGGCCGAAGTGTGCACGGACCATTGTGCTCCGGTTTGATATTTTAAGACTTAGCGCCTTGTTATCGCTGACTATTAACTGGAAAAAGAAACCACTGGCATCCACAATATACTATCAATCACGAATAATGTTATCTTGTGGAGAAGTACCGGAACAAATGCGTCAAAAATATTAATGTCATTTCCTGAATCGATATGAAGCACTAAAATGAAATTCGCTTGCGTTGATTACAAACCCGCAGAGTCGGTTCAAGCAGAATATGAAATTACAAATATACATAGATAAATTCCGATAAATAATGATAAAAGATTGTGATTTTGCTAAAACAGTCGAATATCTCTTCTTGTATTTCTTGGAATACTGTTAGTCGATGCATGACAAATGTATTGAATGTTAAATTTATCAAAATCTGACTTTGCGACTTAGGAAGTTCAAAGGACCAGGTTTTGTTTAGAATTTGCAATGATTTACCAGGAAAATACTTGAATTTCATATCCCTTTAAAATGCAAACTAGCCTTCTGGATCGATCTATTTCTACCATCAAAGCGCAATAACCCAAATGAGACGCTGTGGGAGGGAAAATGTCATATGTAATTAGCGGTCGTTCGTGGGTCGTACGTGAAAGAAATTAATTATACCACAGACGGTCCACAGTATCAAATTTCAAGGCTTTAAAAACACTGTCGTGCACGCAGTTTGCACGTGAAAGATGCTAGACTTTGCATACGATAAAATATGGACTGGACTGGAGTGAAAAAACATGTACTGGATAACGCACGGAGTGATAAAACGTGCTTGATAAGCAAAAAAGTTTTTTACCCATCCAAAGTTCCATAATGAACGACACTACGCGTTGGTCGATTGTATCTTGTCTAAATACCGTTTAAATATCATGAATGAACTATACGATACCCGCCAAGCTACCCTCTTAAATTTCTAAGAAGCAAAACGTTGTACGTGTAACTTACGCGTAGTTATCACGCATGTTTTATCATCTCATGTGGTATCACTCCAATCCAGTCCATCTTTTATCATATGCTTCCCCTTCTACGGTTCGTACTTGAAAGAATGCAATTTGTTTACGAGATTAAATTTCTCTGTATTAAGATTTTAAAAAGTCGCCACCATTAAGAACATCTTCAGTCTGTTCAATGATACTATTATCGACTATCGAGCGCATACTGCTCCTCTTTTCTCCAAATTGGAAATTCTAGATATTTTCCACGTAAATAGGCTCGATATTCGATCGATACTGCTAAATTTATGTTTCGCTACCACAATAATATGCTGCCTCCACCCTTCCTCAATCTGTTTTTGACAAACAGTCTAGTCCATAGATATGACACAAGAACATTCAGTAATATTATCAAGTGCATTCCTGTCGTACGAACATCAAGAAATTCACAATCCTTTACAAAGGACCTAGAATCTAGAACTGTCTTCCTGCATCTATTACAAACTTTTCAAGCTTTTCTATCTTTAAGCGGACCAAAGTCTACAAATTGCTGGAGTTTCTATTAAAATAGTTACTGAATTAGTTAAGCCGCACTTCTCCGCAGCCCTTATTTCTTATAACATTGTGATTTCGGGGTGGCTTCTCCTATAGGCCTGGTGGTTTCGTGAGGTCTCCTCGCCTAACAACTTGCTGTATCTTTTAAAATTTGTTGTAACATTCAATATATAGTCATTCTTGACTATACTCAATTCAACCCGTTAACTCCAATTCATCCGAGAGATTTATCTTCAAAATTTCCGGAAAGACTGGCCTCTAACGAAAAAATTCCGTAAGCTTTCTCAGTCTCGAATGCCTGCGCTTCTTTCCAGTTTCAGAATTACCAATCAAGTCATGCTAAGGGTTTTTTAAAATACATCTAATAGTACTGTATACATTATATACATAAAAACAAACAGTTTCGGCAAAAGCATCATGCAAATAAATCAAATCCATTCAGTTCAGTTCTATCCTACCGCAAGTCGAATATCTCTTCCCAGGTTAATCCAATAGCAAACAAAATCAAGTCGCTCACGGGTACATGGAAATACATCCACCCACTGAGTTCAGCGTTCACACGCTGCTTTTAGGCAAATAGTTGATGATAATGATGCAAACCTCTTCATTGAGGCGTTTCCTATTTATACTATCGGTCGCAAATAATTTTATCTTGTGGAGAAGTACAAAGCGGACCAAATGCGTCGAAAATGTCATTTCTGAATCGATCTGAAGCAACAAGACTCGATGCTTGCTTTTATTATTACAAACCCGCAGAGTTAATTACATACTATAACTAAATAAATTCCGAGCCAAAACTTAATGAGAAAGATAAAAAAGTAAATACTTCTTTTTCAAACATTGGGATGTTGCTAGAACATCTAAAACAGTTCACAAGTCGAACACCTCTTCTTATATTTCTTGGAACTACTGTTTCCGCTGTTAATAGTTGATGCATGACAAATGATTTTGCCTGTTAAACTTTACATGAATGCTGACTTTGCCGTTCGCCTCAGAAAGTTAAAAGAACAAACCATGACTAGTTTAGTTTAGCAGGAAAATACTTTTACTTCATATCCTTCGATAATGAAAACAAGCCTACTAGATCGATCGACTGTGGTTCGTACGTGAAAGAATTCGACTTAATCTAATTATACCACAGTATTAAATTTTAGGGTTTTACAAACACTTAGTGCACGCAGTTTGCACGTGAAAGATGTTAGACTTTGCATATGATAAAACATGAACTAGACTGGAATGACAAAACGTGGCTGGAGTGGTAAAACATGCGTGATGAGGCAAGAACTGACGTTTTTTACCCATCCAAAGTTCTGTAATGAACGATACTACGCGTATAAGTCAATTGTGTCTCGTCTGAATGCCGTCAGTTTTAAATGCTATGAATGAGCTATCCAATACCCGTTAAGTTACCCTCTAAAATTTTTTTTAAAAAATAACCTAGTAACTAATTTCCAAAGCTTATTAAAATTGTGGATCAGATCAGAAGGAGACTTTAAGGGCTCATCTTGGCAAATATTCGATCGGACTCGCTGGAAGTCATTTCGCGAGAGTTTGGGATCAGAGGGGGATGGAAATTGTTGGCAAACGGACTCAACAACAATCAAGGAATTTTGAATCAAACCTCCTTATAATGGGCTCTCGATGTCCGAGAACCAAAAAAACATTCGTGCCTATAGCCAATTAAACCCGTTAACTCCAATTCATCCGAGCGATTTATCTCCAAAATTTCTGAAAAGATCGGCTGGTTTCTAAGAAAGAAATTCCGTAAGCGTCCTCCAGTTAAAAAATTCGATCCCCGTGTTGCTTTAATCTCAGGTGAAATCTCAGGTGTATTCTGTCCGCCAAGATGTCTCAGACACTCTCACACTGTCTTGCCCACTTCCCTGTGATCGACATTTCCCACCTCAAAAACACTGGCAACAGAGAACTGACTCACCTGTTACTTACCGTTACAATTAACGAGCAACACGATCTCTCCTAATCTGCGAACCCAGATGAATTTTCACTATTACTTAGGCATGCAATGCCAGGCCGAGCCTTCGAACCTAGTGGTATTTTCTGTTCTCGCTTCTCGCTGCCCTAGCTGCCCAATTTTCCTCACACTGAGTCGCTTCTTGACCAAGCGAATAACGAGATCCCTTTAAAGTTTGCTGATCTCGATAACTTTACTTGTAGTCTTTTGGCGCTACGCGCAAGTTGTAGAGTTACCGTTGCAAGAACATATGTGTGGTGTTACCGTATCTGTACCTTACGACAACTCACAAGACATAATCTTGTTAATTTCGTGACGTTACTAAAAAGCCTTGATTACAGCTTAGGTTTTTGACGATTAAGCGAGATATGATAAATTCAGTGACTCTTGGTTCGCGATAAAATCAACTGACAGACACATTCCAATGTCCCTCGCTTGTTTTCAGTTTTAGAATTAGCAATCAAGTCATGATTTAAGGGTTTTAAAATGTATCTAATACATCTACGACTATCCACTGTTGCACCTCAGCGTAAAACCCAAACATTTTGTGCCTTTACATGGATTCTGTTTTTGATCTAAGCTCCTTCGATTCAGAGGGCAACATTATTCACGACCCAGGGGCAAAACTGATCTTTGTCTCGGGAACCCACAACCACAGTTAATTTCCACAAAATACCATTAAAATGGAGAACATAATGCTGACTATATATAGTCGGCAAAGCATTATAAATCAAATCAAATCCATCCAGTTCAGTTCTTTCCTACTGCATGTCGAATATCTCTTTTCGTATTTCTCGGAACTGATAACGAAATGCTAATCGTCGATGCAAATAACACCTTCTAAGACAAGTAATTTTTGCTTGTTGAATTTAAGAATGCTGACTTTGCCAATCGACTGAGGAAGATCAAGGAGCAACCTACGACTATTTGTAAATACAATGTATTAAGTGTCAGTTTTGTTTAGCAGGCAAGCATTTTGGATACACATCCATGCAGATAATGAAAACAAGCCGTGGGTGATTTTATGCCTAAAGCACGAAAGGCTATGTCATGTAATCTAAAATTAACTGAAGTTTGCTTATGGAACTTCAGTCTGATGCAACCTGATCAAAAGAGGTTATTTTGTTCATTTCGTGGCGTAACTGAAAAGCACTTCGCTAATTATATAAGTTTTAGGTCAATTAACAAAAAAAGAAACTGAGTGCAATGTTGGAGAGTACTAGCTATTAATAAAACTTTCACCGCTGCAGAAGAGCGAATGCCAGCCGAAAAACACTAACTAAGCGAACAGCACAAACCTGTAAAAGAAAACTGGTGCTTGAGATAATTTCCACTCTTCCGTCGTTAACTTTGAAATTCTCAAATGATTTGGTCTTAGTCTTGGGGCACTGATAATGCCCCTCTGAGACCATCCCAGCCACGTGACATTTTATTGGCAGCCAATCAAAATTGGAAATATAGGCCAAAAAAGTCTTTTTAAAAGCCTGAATATGATTGGTTTGCTATAAGCAGAAAGTCAAATTGCTAACACATTCAAGTAACAACAAGCTTTTAACATCAGACCATATTTTTCAATGTCACTGATTCGTCAGCCACACCAATCATGTTTAAGGTTTGAATGAATCAGATGAATATTAATTTCGTTCTAGACTGGTCATTTTAAAGGTGGGGTGATTTTAAAATGAACACAGATTAGAGAGAGGCCTTGCCAGTTTATTTCAACTACTTTTTCCAACACAAGCTGAGTGAGTTATCGAAGAAAGAGAGGAGTTGTTCGAGTAGCTCATTCTGTCAAAGGTTTGTGACGAACTATATTTAACTTAATTAATCATTGATCTTGCTCTCTACGAAATTTCGGGCGCGTATATAGAGACTAGACGGTGTTATGAACAAGTGTTCATGTTATGTGGTGGCTGAGAAATTAACTTTATCTGATCTTGCACGTGATTTTTATTTCATCATTCAAATTTACTTTGTCCAAAGAGGCGAAATTATGAGGAAGACGACGAATGAACTTTACACGCCGACACAATTCGCCGGGGGAACAAGCTGAAAGAACTTCATCGGGAGTTTAGAAGTCTGTATTTTGTCTCGAGTTTACACCGACCAACTCAACTTTTCTTACGAACGAAATTCATGTATCGTAAGAAAGCGCATTCAAAGCTCTTCGGCTACCTTTTTTAAACACAAGTGGATATTTACTTTGTGTCGCAGTGCTTGATAAATCATACATAATCATACGCTCTTTCGGGTAGCAACGTTTTTCATGATTGAGAAGCAACACTGCCAGTGACTCCTGGAGTCACAACCGTTGCTGATCTCGACGTAATACAAGAAATGTTTCCTTTATAATCAGTCGACAACATAACGTATCTATTTGCTATCAATCATAACAAATAAGTACCGGCTGCAGTTTCTTTAAATATTCAGACAACTGCGTCTTAACTCTGATAAAATTACTTATTTAAAAACCATTTTCTGAGAATAGCCATGATCATTAAATCGTAGTTGACTTGAGCTGCGAGTATGCTAGAGTAGTCTGTTGCCATTTAAAGGCATATTAATTGATTTTAATGATTAAAAAAAGTCCTCCAACATGATCACAATTCGGAGGTTTAACACTATTATTAACAAACTACGTTTGCCTGCGATTCTCTGGAGTACTACTTCGACTTGTACCCTGACTCCAGAGCTCCGTTCTCAAAATAACTCAGATGAGTAAACCTAACGGACTAACGGTGTTCCGGTTTGACAAATTATAAAAGCTTAGCTTAGCGCCTGGATGTCGCTAAATTAGGTAAGACTGGAAAAGAAACTTCTTGGGCTTCCACATTACAAGTTACTGCCCGGCTTGTTGTGTTGTGCTAATTATTAAACACAACTATAGAGTGCAGGCGTTATGAGCGCAGACGCATTATTGTATTTTACACTTAATGCCAATATATTCGAGTGAATTCTGTGCATTTTTTGGGTCATCCGCCATGAAATATATGTTTATTGATAACAGGCTTTTCAGTTTGCAGACCTCCAAAAATACAAATTTCCAGCTATCATTTCCGGGAAAAAATGATTATTTCGCCTAAAGTTATGACAAGTCTGTATTTAAGGGTTATTTACTAGTAATAGTTGACACCAGAGCCGCCCCCGCTTTGTACGTTGTCGGTCAATTGTATCCTTGGTCTTTGTGTAGCTCTTTGAAATATACCAATTCATACTGAAGGTTTTTACATATACAACATACAATAGGTGAGATAAAAGCAGGAAACACAAGATCACCTACGTTCTGACTCAGGTCGATTTACGCAGTTTTTCACTCTCGCGTTCTAGTCAAAAAGGCATTTTAAATGCCTTAAGTCTTAAAAGACTTATACTTTGCTTTAAAAAGGCTTTTTAGAGGTACCTGTGAAAAAGGAATACAAAAGCACAGAATTTAACAGATTTAATTGTCGGGGAATTTTTGTTATCGTCTACCTTACTGTCATTTTCCTCTTCTGTAGACATGACTTCAGCTGGTTCAGAAAGTGACGTAGAAAAATCAAATATGGCATGCTTGTTTAACGGTGAGTAGCGTGACTGGATCCAGGTCAATAACAAGTAACGAAAGTTACATAAGGTGGGCTACCTTGATTTTTTCAGATGAATTCTGATTGTAAAATTAAAAAAAATTGCCATGATAGTAACCTAACCTACGAAAGAATGAGTAAAATCTCCAAAACGTTATATCTGAATGCCCTTTCTGTTAATACCTAAGCCATCAAATACTCACGACTTTTTCCGCAACATCATTATCATGCAATGTGCAAAGCCCGTGTGGCCGACGCCAGATTTTGTTCATTGAACCAGCAATTCAAGTTCCCCTAGTGTAGTATTCAAAACTTCGCGTGCATATGTAGTTTGAAAAGGCCGTTTTGAAGGGTGATCATTATTTTATATCTTTTCTCGAACTTGTAAAAGACTATTTCTGTGGTTTCCATTTGACGTTGATATTTTGGTCCACCTTCCTTGCTTAGCGCTTCTCATCTTCTCTTGAACAGAGTTCTAACATGCCTTTCTTTGTTTCTTCTTTTTGTAGCACTTTCTCCTCTCTCGTTTCTTAGCCAGGCTTCATTTCTTTCGCCTTTGATTTGCAGGATCATCCAGCGCTTTTTTCTCCTACACCGAAAAATCATCTCGAACACTTCATCTGTATTTTGTATCTTTTACCTTTTGCATAAGCATTCTTTAAGTCACCAATGGCGTTTCTCAACATCATGATATTAGTATCCTCGATCGGGTTACCATTCATTGCCATTTACATTCGTTAATATCTATCTTAATGCCCGTGTGTTAGTCGACAGTTTTTCAGCTTGTCCACTAATCACGACTACCTCATTTGCTAGGCTTTCGGACCAATGAATCTATTAACCGTTCGGGTACAAAATGATTGAGGCTTGTACCTCATGACTTAAACTCATCCTGTGTGATATTGCCTGTGGTGTATAAGGAGAGTGAATTCTTGGTGTACCGTGTTAATATAATTGGGCATTAACAGAACTGTGATGTCTTGAGGGATTGTAAACTCTGTAAATGGATTAAGCTGATGTAGTTTGGGCTGATTTTCCTAATACAGGTTGGCCAAGTGAATCAAAAGAAGTCTCTACACACTTTACAAGCGGTCTTAACTTCTTGAAAGAATTTTTACAGATGGCAGATAACACTCCACATAATATCAGTGCAGCTAGTCAAAGAATGATGCATGATCTTGTCAACAAAGCTTATGAAGCCTTTGTTCCTGCTCTGTCAGAGTTAGACAAGATAAATAAGGCGTTTGATAAAGAACTTCAAGTTACCTTGGTTGACGAAAAAAAAGCCAATGACCAGCTTACAGAAATTGGGGTAACCTTGAAACAACTACAAGAAAAGGGAAACACTCTACAACAAGATGTTCTTGAAGCGGAAAAGCAAGCTGAAAGGGAACGTGTTAACCTTAATGAAGCCATTTCTTTTGCAAAGAAAAAGGAAGATCAGCTTGAAGAGGCTAAAAAGAAAAGCGCACTAAAAGCTGTAGGAGGTACCCTCATTGGATTGGTTGTTGGCGGACCCGCTGGAGCAGTAATTGGTGCCGGTGTTGGTGGTACTGTTGCGTATGCTGATATAGAGCAGGCTAGAAAAGCAGTTGATACAGCCCGGGATGCCAAGAGACGCACAGAAGAAAGGCTAGAAGGCAAACGAAGAGATCTTCGCAAAGTAAAATCGGACCTGGAAGGATTAGAAAAACAACAGAGAGAGAAATCAGAGGAGTTGAAAATGATTGAGAGACGCATACAAGAGATAAAGCAAAGAAAGGAACAATCAGCAAGCTTGAGTGGCTCCGTCAAAAGTTTCTTCACATTGGTGGACACCACTACATCACGAACAGAAATGATGGCGAAGGAAGCAAATGGCGAGTTACCCGACATTGAAGCCATGATGGTTCCTTTGAAGGCAATTGCTAGTGACATCTGTGAATCGCTTACCAACAGCTGTCTGTTATCCGGACATGTTGACTTTAGTTTTACTGAGATCCAGAAAATGAAAGATATGTCATTGGGTGACATTGACCAATGGGCATGAAGATGTCACTGAAATTTTATTTTCGTTATCATGTAGGGCTTTTGCTGACAGTGCATCTTGTGGAAAGTGCAAACTTAAAGATTAGAAAATCAGAACAGCGCTTATTTTACAATGTCCTCTACAGTTTTGATTAGAAATTTGAATTTGACTGTTTTAAGTAGCTTTCTAGTTCACCACGGTTGTCTGTGATTGGATTTCTCCTGATCAGTTATCATGTCAACTTCGGTACACTGAGTTATTGGAATAAACTGCCAGCGGTGGAGTTCCTGCTTTGTCCTTAAATTAGTTGTTTCACTATGAAAAGGCTAGCCTGCGAACAGCAGACGTTTCTCCTCGCTAAACGTCCCTTAGGGGCGATGAGCGAGGAGAAACGTCTGCCCTTCGGAGGCTACGAAAAGGCCTGAAAACCTGCTTAAGAGCCGTTGTCTGTAAATATCCAGAATCCGGCGTCAGATCAAAAAATTCGAATTTTTTTATTTTACCAAAAAAAACCCTTTGGCATACTATTTTCAAAAACAATATTTAAAAGTTCCAGCGAAGCTCCGTTTTTGCGAAAATAGGAAAGCTGAGAATCAGCCTCAACCTGGTCATGCCTGGTCGAAGGCCCGATGGAAATTATGCAAATTAGAGCATTTCCAAAACGCTCGTACGAAAAAACGGAAGCTAATCTATAGTTCATCTTTACAAGATTTGTTGCACAATTCTCAAAGTTTCTTTCAAGCTTTTTTCTATCTTGATCTAGGCTTTCTTTCTGGCTCTTACACCCGTGCAAAGAAAGTAATGTTTCGTGCTTTGATGACACCGAGAATTCACCATATTTCAGAAGGCTATAGCATCAAGGGCATACATATTTAGCGGCTGTGAAAGGATTCTTTTGAAAGAACTATTCTTCCTGTTTGTCACGCTAAAAGCTTTTTTGACGACAATGTGTACGTGTGATTTGACGGGTTTCTCCATTTTACCTCCTTTTGCTCGCTCTTGTCTTACTGCCTTGGTTCACAATTTTTCACCCAGAAAAACTTAGTGTTTGGTTTCCATTGCAACATTTCATTCGAATTTAGACTGCGGTAGCCCTCGATAAGAAAATAAGTTTGAATACACTTACTGCGACAAACATTGGAAAGTTAATTTAGTGGTAATCTCTGTAATCACCAATCTGGCAGTACGATGCAGATCCGAATACTGCGGTGACCTGAGATATCAGAGAATCTCATTCCTCAAAGTCCTCGAATTTTCGGTAAAGCCCACTTACCTGTCTGCATCAATCCAGCGTAAGTGACAAAATTATTACATCCTAGTGGCGGGAAGGGGGTGGGGCGCGGGTTTTTGAGGGGGGTACAATTTTCTAAGAGGCTCGATTTTGGAGGGTCAAATTTGGAAAACTGGCCTTCTATGTAAAAGTCGTCAAACTATATTATGATTGAAGCAAATCCACGTTTCCGTCATGTCAAAAGTCGACAAAAAGATACGCTTTGGAGGTTCTTGTCAGCAACAAAATGTTACCCGTATAAAGGTTGGCCCAGGAACCTATCAGCTATTTCTCCTACCATGAATATAGTGTGCATGTACGCACATACGCCTATGAATACAGCTGAAATCTGGAAAAATATATTGATTTCTTTCATTTCCTGAAAGCATTTTTATCATTAAATCGGGATAAACATTTCGCGTTATATTGGTATTTTTGTGTCAGGATTTCCTTTATCCGTTTACTGATTAAGTGGAGTGAAATGGATCCAAATGTGAAGCCACAGACCTTGGTTGAGACGTTTGACCAAGACAACTCCTATTCTATCCCGGAGTATATGTAGTTCTCATAACTTTGTTAACTTGACATATCCTGTGTCAACATACACCGCTGAGGCGCTGAGCGTAGCTTCAGCGGCATGAAGAGACTGCAAACTCCTTTAAAAAGGACCACGACGTACGAGAAATTGAGTTCTCTTGCAATTCTGCATATGAGCACAAGGACGTAGTTGATATTGATGGCATTATAACAGGGTACACATCTCGCCCTTTGCTTGTAACCTCCTTGAAGGCATCATTGTTTTACCCTCCCTCCCCCCTTTTTGCCGTAAACACTGTACCTTACCGATAACACTAGAGATGGGTAAAATAAACTACTGATAACTGCATTTTCCTTCGTCTTTATTTACTGAACATTTCCTGCAGAAAACACAGGATATGGCATTTCCGAGACCCTAAATTTAAAGCTTTTCTGGGGGAGCATACCCCCAGACTGTCCCAAGTGTGAGGCGCCTTCGGCGCCCTAACTTTTCCCTTGCGTGTACCTTCAAAATCTCACGCTACGCTGCTGACTACCGGTATCTTATAGCTTATGAAATCAATGCCCAAGTATAGAAGAAGAGACTTGGTCTAGAAGGGGCTGGAGGCGGAGGTGTTACGCAACATCGAGTATAAATTTTAATGAGCATGAGCATGGTTTTACTAACAACAGCAAGGTTCTTTAAGAGGAGAATGTATTACTATTCACCTTGTCATCAAAGCGCGAAACATTACTTTCTTTGCACGGGTATAAGAAATAGAAAGAAAACCTATATTAAGATAAAATATAGCTTGAAAGAAAATTTGAGAATTTTGCAACAAACCTAGAAAAGATGAGCTATAGATTAGCTTCCGTTTTTTCGTACGAGCGTTTTGAAAATGCCCCAATTTGCATAATTGCCATTGGGCCTCCGACCTAGCTGAGGCCGATTTTCAACTTTCCTATTTTTCGCAAAAACGAAGCCTCGCTGGAACTTTTGAATATTGTTTTTGAAAATAGTTTACCAGAAGGGTTTTTTTCGGTGAAATTAGAAATATTCGAATTTTTTTTTAACTGGCGCCGGATTCTCGATATTTACTGACAACGGCTCTTAAATCTCCAGCCCAGGTAGAGAGATTTTTAGACTTCCAACAAGGCGTGTGTTGCATTAAACAAGAAGGAAGTGGCCGTATTTATACTAGAAGACGTCTTAAACGTCCAGACGCATCAAACGTGTGACTGTTAAATGCGGCTCGTTTTTATACTGGACGTCGTAAACGTCTGAGACGACTAATTCATTTGTTAAGTGCGTCGATCAGACGCACTTAACTTCAGACCGTTTGATTCGTCTGCAGTTTAATGCTGCTGCCTTATTTCCCGTATGTATGCAAGACGTCTTAAACGTCTCAGACATCTTAGACGTCCTCTAGTATAAATACGCTAATAACAGCCGACATTTCGCGACGCTACCACATTCCCCACGAAATGACGTCTAAGGACATTAGGGACGGACCATTAGAAAACTTATGGGGGTGCGGGCGAAGTACAAAAAAAACATTCGCCAAGCGAAATTAAATGAAAAGAAATTCTTGCACGCCAATTAATCCTAAAAAATATTCATGCTATGGCCTAAAAAAAATTCATACAAGGAATTTGACAACGAAAAAATATTCCTGCGGCTCGAAAATTCTCCTCTTCCCCTCCCCCCCCCCTCCCCCCCCCCCCCCTCCACCATAACTTTTCTAATGATCCGTCCTTTACTTCGCGTGGAAACTGGTGACGTTACGAAATGTCGGCTGTTTTCTCAGGCTGGCCTTTGTCTGACAGGAAAATACTTGCCTACGAGAATTTTCATGGCTGTTTTGGTATCAATACTGACCTTTGTAGACAGAAGAAGCTGTACAAACCTACAATCTTGGCCTCTAAGACCTCTAACGCAGACGTTCTTAGGGCTTCGTCACGCGTTCCTCTTACTCGAACGTGAGGCCGGAAAAAACGCGCTTTAATTGAGGGTCAATGAATTTAGCAGTAAAGTACTGATTGAGGACAGTATTTTACCTCTCCTAATGGAGAGGGGACCGCCATATTAAATGGTCTTCCGAGTCACGCCCAGGTTTAACTGCTTGCAGAGCAAAGGTAGTACATTCATTTCTCAGTTATGTTAAGACTCTGAGTGTAGGAGGGGCCTGTGATCGAACCGGCGACCTACAGCTCTGCAGTCAAGTGAGCTACCGAGTGAGCTAGCCCTGCACGGAAGCTAACTCCTTGCCGGTCTGGGGGACAGGATAATAGAATGACTTATCATGGGTGAAATATTTCGCTCACCATTTTGTCTTTCCAATGACTCCTTTCAATGATCAAGTCAAAATTTTGGGCATATACAATGTAAAAAATACCTCATGCTTATGACGTGAACACCGCAAGGAGGTTCTCAACAACTGTCATGAGTAAATTAAAATAAAAGATTTCTCAAGGTACTCTTTCAGTTAGTTGCTAGAAGTTCTAGATCGACGTTCAACCGCCTCATTTCATCTCTAATTAACTGTGTGTTTTGTTGGATACTTCACCCCACGTACATTAGTTACTACTCTTTCTTTGATACTTTGCCTTTTTTTCAAAATTCTACCCGAATTTGCACACGTGACGTTTGACTGTATCTTGACGACCCAGAACTTGCAGGAATTCAATTCAATTCAATTTTATTATTCACACTTTATAAAATACAAACATTATATATAGTAAGGTAAGAATACACTGATAAAGTAGAAGAAGAAGGAAAAAAAAAAAGAAAATTAATGGCTTGGGTAGAAGTGTACGGTGGTCAGAGGAGCTTAGCTTTCGAGCTAACCACCGCTACATTATGATTGGAAATACATAAGAAACGTGCGCTTGGTGCCATGGCAACTATGGACGATGATGCCAGCACTCAGGTTCTGTAAGACAGTCATATTACAATTGTTACCTTTGAGAGTTAACTAGAATTCGCTTATATTCTTTTTTGAACTTGTGGTAGCTAAGTGTTTTTATCTTAGTAGGAATCTCTTCCCAAGTTTTGGTTATGGCAAACTTAAATGTGTGTTTGCCGTAATTTGACCTTACACGTGATACATGAAAGTTAAGATTTGAGGCGTATCTGGTATTGTGTGAGTGAATATCAGACACCTTTGCAAGGTAGTTTTGAAACACTTCAGGGATATTGGCTTCATTTTGTGATATTTTGTGAGCTAGCAAGGAGATTTTGAGCCTAAAAATGGTATCTATGTTAAGTATATCACAGTGCTGCTAAGTCCGGAGACAATTTTGACAATTTTTAACAGAGCTTTCTCTGGTTGTTACGCCATTAACTGTAGAGCTACAATAACAGCGAAACAGCTGTCTGTGGCTACAATCCTGCTCTGTTTTGAGTTCTTTCGGAGTCGTGTTGATGTCTTGCAAAGTTAATGTTCACGTGGTACGATCAAAATTCTGCTTGCAGCATTTAAAATGTCTACTTGTTATCTTTTTGATCAGGTCTTTATAGATCCTAAGTTCTTCGGCATATTCGTTTGGGGTCCTTTGCAGTCATTAGCGGTTAATGCTTGTACTTCTTGCTAGGGTAACCGTAGCACCAGGGTTACTCTCCCTCCTTGTAAACAGGGTCTAAAACTTGACACTTCCTAGGTACACATTATTTTTTATGGAGGACAGTGTCGTAGATTCTCTCCCAAAATTTTGTTGTGTGTGTTCCAGTTCGCTTTTATTTTTTTCACTGATGCTTTTTTTCACCTTGCTGGGCGCCCCTTGCTGACCGCTAGCATTTCTCATTTTCTCAGCTCCGCTCTGAAATTTTCATGTTTCTATTCCAACGACGTTCGTCTACTTTGTTTGTAATCACTCGCTCTAGCTCTCTTCTCCGCGTGAGTGTAGACATCAAAAATAACGTCGAAAAAGAATCGACTTTATTGTTCTGTTTTCTCTCTAAAAGTCCGGTTGGCCATGGAATTTCCCGCCAAAAACACCTCGAGTTGTCTGTGGTGTCATACCTGTTGACTGGGTTATTTTACATTGGTATGCCTGTGGTGCGGACGGACGGACGGTCGGTCGGAAGGGCGTACGGTCACGCAATTACCAAAATTTCTCGGATGGATGGATGGGCGATCCCGCACCTATTTGAAAGATTGTTTTTGATTAGCTGGGAAAATAATAGGGATTGTCACATAACAATGCCGCTGTCCCTGAAAAAAATGGAAGTGCAGATTAAAGGGGACCAGTGAAATAAGAGGTTTACAACGGTGCAGGTCTACTGCGATGGATTACCAAATTTTCTTAGGTGTGGGC
The DNA here is from genome assembly GCA_964035525.1 of Porites cylindrica. Classification (NCBI taxonomy): domain Eukaryota; kingdom Metazoa; phylum Cnidaria; class Anthozoa; order Scleractinia; family Poritidae; genus Porites; species Porites cylindrica. The sequence goes on along the minus strand of OZ037775.1, from coordinate 11,834,409 downwards.
CTCCGCTCTCGCGCGGCTGGAGCACTGATATCATACGTTGGTAGGTGTCATTAAAGATATTCGACCTCCTTAACATCGATGTTACTTGGACTCAAACCAAAGATGCGATACTGTCATCTTTTCTGTCTTAAAGTTATAGACATGACCATGTTTAAGTCATTTTTGTCCTGGATATGTATTCGAAGACTTGTCACGGTTGGCTTTTCGCGTTTGAAGAATAGAGAAGAGTCATTACGTCACGTTTCACGTTCCCATGGTAGCAAAATTTCTTGATGACAACCGAACCGAAAATTCACTTAAAAAGTGAATTCGCACTATTTCAAACTTAATTGATCATATTCAATTTCATTTTATTTGTCAAATGTTCGCGAAATTTTCTGGGGTTGAATCCGAAAGGACCATATTTCAGTTTAGTTTACCTACTCCATAAAGCAAGCGCGTGAAATTAAGAAGTTTCATGTCGCAGTCGTGCAACGGCGACTATATATGTAAAACAAGTTATGCATGTGCAAATTTTCTGCCTTGCTAATATCAACTTATTGCTTTTTAACTGTTCTCGTTGCCGTGACCGTCGTCGTTGCGCGTTGCTTAAACTCCCCATTGTCGTGATCCAGAAATTTGCTACCATGGTAACGTGACGTCACACTTCTCCCTATTATATCCGTTTTTTGCCTTTTTAATTATATTTTGAACTCATTTACCTAAGTGTCCCGAGACACATGTCTAAGAAAACTCTGCCGTCCAAAGTAATTATTTCACACAAATCCTTCATCAACGGTAGAAAAATCATCAAGACACCAAAAAACGTTTAATTGAAAGTTGCTGAAGTTGCAATGTGATTTCTAGCTATTTCTATTAAATTTGGTAGAAATGATTTAGGCTGACTGCGTTGATGTGTCATTCAGTTCTGTTTTTCATTTTGCCTTCTTATAAACCCCAAGGAACATAAGGTGTCAAGATTAAACAAACTTGGCCTTCATGTTTTCAACGATGACGTTTTTAATTTAGTCCTCGAATATGCACTTGATTAACAGCCGGATCCTTGTTAGACGACCGAGAAGTCTTATTGTCTTAAGATATTACTGACGGTATAATTATTTTTTTTCCAAAAAAGCCTTTTTGTAAGACCTTGAATAGTAATGTGTTGGTTTTTACGTTTGGGTGTTGATTCAACCAAACCGTCTCATAATGACCCATTTAGTAGGGCTAACATAAATCAGCTCCTGTGGAATCATTAGGATGTTTCTGAGCTTGGTTTTTAGGTCAATACAACTGTATTCCTGTTAACAAATTTCTCCTAGTTCCTTGCCTCAATAGAAGAATTGACCATACTCACGGACTGTACTGTATGTATCAGTTAATATTACTTAGTGACAAGCTTTCATGGTACCTGTATTACGCGTTTGAAATGATTGGGTGTTTGAGTTAATGCAGCTGCTACGAGTGTAAATGTATCTCAAATTTACTCTTGGAAACTAATATGCATCAGTTGTATGTGTGTTTGGCTTTGGAATCCGCATTTTAATTCAGTCTCGGACAACGAAGCTGAGCAAATTCCCTTAAGTGAAAGTGTCTTTTTAGTGGAAAGTTCCATCAATACAAGGTTTGTAATAATTTTAGACTTTCATTGCTATACTTCCTCGTTGATTTGAGTTTGCAACTTCTTGTGAGTGCGTATTTAATTAATTTAGAACATAATTTTTCAACGTTTACGCCAACTGAAGCCGCCGAAAAGTGATGAAATTTGCTCATACTTTTACTTCTTTTAAAACAGTCTTCAGTTTTTGTAAACCTTGGCCCGGGAACAATTTACTTCTCGTTCTCCAATTGAGGGGGGCGGGGGTGGCCTTTGCCAAGATTATGAAAGAGTCGATATCATGGAATTTCTTCTACTTCCTCTCATTATATAGCTCTGCAAGAATATTTAAGGATCAGTACGAATCAAACCGCAAGGCGCTGAAATGACTCTTTTATCATGAAACTATCACGGAGAAAAAATAAAATTCAAATTTTCTCTACATAGAAACGAAAGAAAACCTTTAAAGCACTTTTCAAGATCGTTCATCATGCAGTAGAACGTGATGACTGAAAAAAATTCCTTAAATTGACTGTTTTTTGACGTTTTCTTTTTTATTATTCATGATTCATTGCCAGCTTTGTGGTGCAAAACGAGACCTGTTACAGACCGAGCCAAGATTCAAGTTCTTCTTCATCGATCCATCGAAGTTGTTCTAAGAAATTTTTTAGTGGAGTTAGCGTTTTCTATTTCTGCCGACAAAAGATAAATATAAACTAAGAAATATGGCCGTACTAAACGCCACTCAAAACACACAGCACACAAACACCTCAGCTGAACAAATACAAACAGACACGGCAAATTTAATAATTCGAGTGGTGTTACTCGGGAGCGCTCTCATTGGATGCAGTTTGACGCTTTTAGCCCTGGGAAAAGATTTCTTCCTTGGTAAAAACCCTCCTTCCGTATTGGTTAGTGCCCTGGTTTGGGTGGATTTCATTGGCGCTTTATCAACGGCAGTTCTTGTTTTCCATGGCTATGTCCAAGGACCAGAATGGATCATGTATTCTCCCCAGTGTACTTTGCAGGTTTGTCAGGAATACTGAGAATATGCATACAAAATGGTCAACGATAATAAAATAATTATAAGTTCTTATCTCAGCAGCCAGTTTGATTGGTTACGAACCTCGACGTTAAGTCACAATGGAGAGTTTAAGCTTCACGTATACGGCAAACGGTAAACGTCAGATTCAAATTGAGAATTTCTGAAAATAGAAAATGAACAGATAAAAGCTGCTCAAAACAATTCTTATTTAATATTCTTGGATAAAAAATTGCCTGAAACACTAATTTATGAGAAGAAATAATAAACAGTTAACGACCGATGAGCCACGTGGTGCAAATTTCGCGTTTGCCGTTGGACGCAAACGTGAAGCTTAACCTCTCTAATAAGGGATTGGGACGAGACGACAAAAAACGTCATTTTTTTTTCTCGGGCTTACTTCCTTTTTTATCGCGACTTGAGTGCTTACACTAATAGGTTTCGCGTGTAGTAACTTTGCATAGAAAAATAAGACTGCTCTCAGTCTACAAAGGCCCCTCTTCGCCGGTTTGTTTCCTTTCTCGTATTCCCCAGCCTCTGTTTAAAGCAAAATTTCTTTACTAGAATACTCATGCTTCAAAGCTAAGATAATTTCAACTTTTTTTGACAGGGATTCTTCACGACAGCATTTGGAATTTCTTCAGGCGCCGTTGTAACGTTTATGTCTTTAGAGCGCGCAGTGTCGCTTCACAAACCGTTTTTCTACAAACAGCATGCCACACCGTGCCTTGCTCGGGCTTTCTGTATATTTATCACGCTGTTCTGTGTAACATTATCAGCTCTTCCCTTCGCTGGGGTTGGACGATACATGTTAAGCAAAAGCTCCCGTTTCGTCTGTCAGTTCGATTGGTTTCCCGAGGATTTATCAAGCACAGTTTACATCCTTGCCTTAGGAACGAGTGGAGCCCTTCTTATCTTTCTTATGACTGCTTCAAACATCTTTGTGTTCGTCATTGTTATAAGAATCAGAAGGCAAATGCCAGCAGTTTTGCCGTGGGGAGAGAATGCGAGGCGCCACAGGCGGCGACGTGCCTTCCGACTGGAGGAGCGCATGGCAAAGTTTGTGGCTCTCGTTTCCGTTGTTTTTCTCGTTACTTGGTTACCAGTGACGGTAAGCAAAGGTGCATTTATACTTTAATTTATACGAAGAAAGCGTTTATATTTAGTTATTTATTTATCTTGAGACGAGAGAAGAAGAGCGCCCTCCCTCGTGCAAGAGACATGGCATGTTAGCAGGCTACGCTGAACTCTGAAATCAAGTCCGGTTTCCTGATATACGGACTGACGTGGGTTATAGTCATACAATTTGCGAATAGCTCATCAAAATGTTTTCCAGTGAACAAATTTCTGCCTCAAGAAGAAATCTTGATTTATTTTCAAGTAAACGTAGCTATCTGGATTCTAATTAGATCAGCTTAAAATAATTCGGTAATTTCGATTAAATTATTTGCCTCTTCAAGATTCTTGTTGAAATTAACGATGATGGCGAGTTTCCAGAAGACCACTTTCAAGACTGGTGATATAATATTAAAGTGGTATTCGACTACGAACACGCTTCAGACTCAAGGATCTGGTTTACCGCTTTGCAATCCAAATTGACCGGTTTATTCTGAAAAAGATGAACTGCTTACCCTTCAAACTAGCAGCGACTACATGTCGTCGGTTGATTTCAATTTGATGACCGCTTTCCTTGTTCCAGTTGTTCGAAGGCTCATTAGCGCCAACCCAGAGGAAAAATCTGAATCCGTGTTTCTTTTGTTCAAACGCATTTTCTCTATTTTTAGAGCATCAAAAGGTAGACCTATTAACAATTACCGGTAGACTGAGTTTGCTTTTGAAGCTTTCACATCTGAATTCCAAATTTCGCCAAACCCTGGGTTATCATAAGAAAGCCTTGAACAACCCGGCCCAGTTGCGGCAAGTTTTGATTGGCTGTCATACTACTTCAAAAAGAACCTGGAGCACTCTGACGTGACACAGAAAGATGGCAATGACAGATTACGGTCTAAGCCGTCCTTGCGAACACTCTCGTAAGTGACCAGCTCTAGTTGCGACCACCTTTGTGAAACCGCGTTTGAACTGTGACTTAAACTTTGCAATCAAAAGCTTTCGTTAGCAACCGCTCCCGTTAGCGACCGCGACCACTTTTAGGGTTGCCTAACTGGACTTTTCCTTCGTTTTTATGCTTTAGCGTAAGCGACCACTCAGAGTATTATTCAAATAAATCAACACTTTACTGAAACTGCATATACTGCGCTAATGGTCTAAAAAATTGGGCGTAAAGTTTGACCGTGTCCATATCAGATATAACGACTCTCATTTAACATTAATTCCTTTTTTTTCTTTTTCATGAATTATTAATGAGTTTCTGAAGTCCTCTTAAGCGACCACTCTCTCTTGTTTTACCTTGCTGTCGCTAACGCTAGCTCATTCTCGTAAGCGACCAGTTCTATTTACGGCCACTTTGATTGCATTCACATAGATGCCGTTTTTTTTTTCTTTGCAACCCAAGGGCATCATTTTTAACTCAACACTGAAAATGCCAAATTAGTGAAGGATTTTTTAGTATCATATACGGTCTTTGCCAGGCATTTTTGACACAAACTTAAAAGTTTTGTTTAAATATGGGCTGAAACATCCTTCGTAAACACCAACGTTTCTTGGGTGCATGCTCTTCTTCAGAGTATTATTAAAAAGCAGCGTTGTGGACGCACTCCGGTCCATTCCTAAGATCTCCTCACCAGTTCAACTGCAGGCCGAGGGCGCGAGTCGTTTATTATTTAATTCATTTTCCGTTATTATTCTTTTAATTCTTGTTTTTTCTTTAATTTTCAGATTCGCCTGTTCTGTAATGTATTTCGGGTGTATCCTAGCAACCGCCTTGACAGCCTCTCCCTCAAACTTGTGCTTGCTAATTTCCTTTTAGATCCATTCACTTACGTTCTTTTCAAGAAAAACTTCAAAAGAAACTTAAAACAATCCATCACCGAGCTAACTGAATTCATTGGAGACGCCAGTTTTAGTCAAAGGCTTAAAAAGCAAAGCAGCCGTGATAATAGCGGAAACAAAAAGGGAAACACATCTGGAGTTGGCCACGGACAGTTTGTAAAGACATCAATGTTTCAAGATGACAAACCAACCATGCGTACTCTAAATCTTGACACTGCGGCATAACGCTTAACTTGGAAGCATATAACAAAGTCAGTCATCTTAGCTTATTTAGAAGCTCCCACATCTGGCGACTCATTAAGAAAATCGCTATGGCGATCTCTACTACAGCCGTCGTGAATGCAGAGTCCTGGGGAGAGAACCTCACCGCAGCCCGCCAAATTTCAACTTTATCCAAAGAGAGACTACGGTCTTTCTCGCTCATTGATTTCGCTGTAAGCAAGTGGTAATGACCTCCTTTAGAGAAGCAAGAGATGTTATTTTTCTCTCTTATGATCAAGGATTAATCAGCTCGCAATGACGAGGCGTTTTTGATGCTGTATGATTCGCACAAGCCTCAAAACCTGGATTTGCCATACGACTTGTACATACCCGTAAAAAGCATTTGGCCTCGGTTAAGGATAAGAAATTTTAAAGTGGAAAAACGCAGGGAAGCACGTAATTACTGAAAAGCCAGAAGCCTCAAATACCTTTTTTGATACAGTGAAAAACAATCTATGATAGGTTTTAAGACCAGTGATTGTAAAACATAGGGAAAAAGTCGACTTTTTTCCTCACGTAGTAGCGACTACGCCTCAAGACAGGTCTTCATGTTGTAGGATTTGGCGCTACGGCGAAAGGTCATTTCCAAGGATGCGCACTGCGTAGTTTTTGGACTTTTTTATTCTGGCCACCGTGGTAGAGGTCATCGTAGCGATTTGCTTCAAGTCCCTAACGGCCTGTTCCAGGCTCCAAGACTAGAGTAGAGATAGTGAATGGGGAAGTTGATCGTGGAAAGTCGCGCGAAACCGTTTGGGGGCTGGACAGAGACGAGGATGTCTCCTCCATTCCCCCACTCTCCCTCTTTCAGTTTTTCCCTTGCTGTTTCCTCGCTATTTTTAGCCCTGTATCCTGTTTACAGGCTATTTAGTGCCCGTCCTTATTCACAAGGGAATTTCTCGTTAGTGAATAAATTATCCTTGCATGCGACACAATCACAGCTTAGTGTTTTGAGTCGATATTTCTATGTTACACTCCATTTGGTGGCGGTTAAAACTGTTTGAATTTCGATAGATCTCGTAACAAAGCTTCTCTAAGCAATCTGCGAACCACCTGAATCCCAGAAAGGAAGGACTAGGTCGTGGTTTAACAGAGTTGAATATTCAACCAACTTTTAGCAGGTGCCCTAAACACATACTGTAGCATTGGGTAACAACATTGGTTTAAATAAGGGCCTGTTTACATGGAGGTGTGAGACCCCATATAGGTGAGGTCACATGTGGCGGGTCACCTCACTTAACATGTAAACGTGATCAAATTAAAATGAAAGATTATATGGACAGGCAAATTACTCCAACTAAGCGGGTTACCTCACCTACCTGGGTCCCCCACCTCCATCATGTAAACAGGCCCTAAGAAGAGCGGGTTCTGTACCCAAGATGACTTCAGAGGCATTTCTGAGGTGCTTTAGAAGATTTGTAACTCTTCGTTCAAAGCCTTCTTTAGTTGTACCAGATAATGCCAAAACCTTCAAGAGTGCTTCTAAGGAGCTTGAGAAAATTACAAATTATCCCAGTGATGTTAAATACTTTGTCCAAGAGAAGATCAAATGGTCCTACAACTTAGAGAAGGCCCCATGTGGGGAGGTTTTTACGACGACTTGTCAGTCACTGAAGACATGTCTTAAGAAGACAATCGGCCGAACCAAACTTTCCTATGATGAACTTGTAACTGTTGTTACAGAAGCTGCAATGATCTTAAATTGCCGACGCATTTCATATGCCTCCTCTAAGGACCAGGAAGAACCCCTCACACCTTCCCACCTCATTGCTGGTCGAAGACTCAGCGCCCTTCCTGAAATAGACAGTCCTGCAGATGCAGATTTTCTAATTTCGCCGGACGACGTGAGCAGAAGAGGAAGACACCTTGACATGATTCGGACTCATTTTTGGAGGCGTTGGAGTGCGTAATATCTTCTTGAATTACGAAATGCCAACAAACCAATTGAAGAAGACGGCGGGATCAAGGGTAGTGTCCGTCGGAGATCTGGTATTGGTTCATGACGAAACCCACCCAAGATCTTATTGGAAGATGGGCAAGGTGGAGCGGCTTCTGATGAGCCAGGATAGGTAGAGTAGAGGCGCTGAGGTCAGAGTCCAAGGGAGGGGATCAAGCGGAGGGGGACTCTTAAGGAGATCGCTACAGTTGTTGTACCCATGGAAGTAAGCTGTTCTACAAATAAAGCAGCTCCTCAGCAGCAAGTACCTGGATCACCAGAACAGCCGACCCCAGTTCGAGCCAGAGAAAATAGAGAGAGAGTAGAGAGCGGCGTAGAGCAGCATGTCGTGGGAGAGCGAATAAGAAGACAGTGGATTGCTGAATTACAAGACGAAAATTAAGTTTCTTATATGTACTATGAACATTGAACAGTTCGTTTTTTGGTGGGAGACTATATTCACTGAGTTATTTTTTTCTTCCCCTTGGCTATTTGATGCTAGGTAATAGAAGGTGGACCACCCTTCATGATCCACGGGGGGGAGAGTCCGCGATGACAGCGCTAGGCCACCTTGGAAAGATCCAAAAAAGTGTTGTGTTTTCTTCTTAGAAAAACGTATGAGTGCGAACCTCGTGAGCCTGTCGGAATCTGGAAAATTCTTGTGAAACTCAGAGAAAACCTCCTCTTGTAACCTAGGAAACGAGCCTTTGAATACAGTTAAATACAGTTCAGTTCAAATTCGCCTACAGGACCATTAAAAGTTTCGTGAGTTCATTTTGTTTCTTCACTTTCACCTAGCAGCAAAAGCTGACAAAAAGATACAAACAAAACATTAAAACACTCGTATCAGTGAAGTTAAAGTACCGGTAGCATCCCTACGCCGTTTCTTCTTGACAACATTCCCACGGCGTTCGAATCCACCTTTTCGGTCGACTAGCCCCATAACATCTTATACTACAACCCTGCATAAAAGTCCTTGGAACAGTACTGCGATATTCATATTTTTCTGTCATTTGTCGGTTCCCCCTTAAAATTTTCTTGCAGTTCTCCCTCCCCCCACCTTATACAAAGTTGAAACTCGGAAAAAATTTTGGATACACGCTTCCAACATTGTTTGTGGAGTGAGGGGAGGGGTTGGTCCTCTGTGAATTGGAAAACGCCCCAGAAAGGCAAAAGTGTCCCAGGACGTTTGTCCATGATTGTCCGAAAAAGAGGTGCAAAGAAAAAAGGCAGTTTTGAGGGTTTTTCAAACCTGTAAGAGTGTTTTTTTCCGAATTCTGATGAAAGATCGTAATTGAACAAACCTTTTCCCAGCTTTTCGGAGTTTCCCGAACCTGTTTTAAGAATTCGCCTGAAACCAATGATATACACCCGAAATTGTAAAATCTCATAGCGCGCGCTTTATTCCTAAGGATAACATAACTTTAAACAAGACTCACGTCCGAAAATGGTTAAAGGAAGCAACGAGTTACTAACATTATGGTGTACACAGTAAGAATTTCGGCAGGCCAAAGAGCTAGAGTCATGGATATACGACAAAGCACGAGGTCTTTTCCCTGGTAATAACTTGCAGTCAGAGATGTCAACATTACAATCGCCAGTACTCAATATGAGTACGAATGTCAAAAAATCCAGCAGGCTTGGTAGAGAAAATAACAACGTTTTCCAAAAGATACAACGTCCCTGTCATTTGTACAACACAAAAAGAAGAAGCGGTTGTTTCATAATACGCCGGGTTCGTGGCAAAACAGTTTTTTGCTGACTTCTAGAGAATTGTACCGGATCATTTTTTGTTTGAAAGTGTTGCTAATATTTCTATGTGTTTATTTGCTAACAAAAATTACGTTGCGTGATATTTGTCACGAACTAAGTAAACAACCAAGTGAGTTTACTTTGAACTGATTTGCATATCGTGTGGCACGAAAGTTTTGCGGGAGTTTATTTTTGCGGGTTGGCGATTTTTTTGTGTCTTCCGGGAACTAATTTTTGCGATTAGGACTGATTGGTTTTTTTGGCTGGAAATAATTTTTACGATTTTCAGAAAGTACCCAGTACCCAGCATTGATAATATTTTCGTTTTTATTGAGTACGTGCAATAGAAACACATATTTTCAAACAATAAACCAGTATTTCGTTGTTTTTCACAAGTTGTGATTGAACAGACACGATTTCTTAGTAGTACTGTATTTTTGTGTAGCGAATTTAAGTTAGAGAATATTTACTCTGGAGTAAATTTTTGCGGGAAAAATGTTTGCGGTAATTTTTATTTGCGGGAACATATTTTTGCTAATCGCTGGAAAAACCGCAAAAATGGCACAAATTAGAACCCACAAGAATTTCGTACCACACGGTAGCTGGACAAAACGCACCAACAGTACTCACTCTAAAACCTTAATAATGTGTGCTTTTTCTATAGAATCTTAACATCTTAGGGCCGGTGTTCAGTTCACCATAGAATTAACATATGTTCTACAGTTTTCTCAGCACTTTAAAGCTTCAAAATTAGGAGCACACGAGACGTAGATTTGTCACCTGGTGAGATGTTGGCGGTAGTCAGCCTGTATGTCTCGAACAATTAAAAAAAATGCATATCAATGAGACAAGCATTCAATAGGACCGAAATTAAAGTCGAATCTTGAGACCGATTTTGAAAAATTATTAGAGCACTCAAGTTCTGGCTAAAGGCAAATTCCTGTGAAAGATGCGTTACAGTGTTAGTCCACGCAAAAACAAGAAGGTCTACAATTTTCCTATAAATTTAATGCACGCTGATGGGATTGAAGAGCTGAGATGTATTCATGCATGTTAATTTGTGTTACGGCGAGTTGCCTGTACAGTGTAGCTGTCAGCAGTGCTTTCATGTTCTTCTACAAACTGTTTAATACGGATAGCCAATTCACGCTGATGAGATTGAAGAGTTGAGACATGCATGTCGTGCATGTTGGCCTGTGTCACAGCCAGTTTCCAATAGCTATCAGTTGCGCTTTCATGTTCTTCTCCAAACAGTTTAATACGGATATTTAATGCATGCTGAAGGGATTGAAGGCCGAGGTGAAGTCGTGCATTTCGTGCTGTATTATATCGAGTTGCCTGTAGCTGTCAGCTGTGCTTTCATGTTATTCTCCAAACAGTTTAACACGGATAGCCAATGCCCGCTGATGGAATTGAACGGCTTTGGTATAGTCATGCATGTTGTTTTGTGTTGCACTGACTTGCCTGTAGCTATCAGCTGTGCTTTCATGTTCTTCTCCAAACAGTTTAATGCGCATAGCCAATGCACCCTAATGGGATTGAAGAGCTGAGGTGTAGTCATGCATTTTGTTTTGTGTTACACCGAGTTCCCTGTAGCAGTCAGCTGTGCTTTCATGTTGTTCTCCAGACAGTTTAATACGGATAGCCAATGCACGCTGATAGGATTGAAGAATTGAGGTGTAAGTCATGCACTTCGTGTTGTGTTACACCCAGATCAATGTAGCTGTCAGCGGTGCTTTCATGTTCTTCTCCAAAGAAGAAAGTAGTTGCCTGTAGTATTTGCCTTTCCCTTGTAGTTTGGCTGCCTTTATGGCGGAGTCGTAAACGTGAAAAAAGTTTTTTTCTTCACTCGTATTCCAAAAAAGCGAGTCAAGAAATATCTGTCCTTTCACTAGTGCATCGTAAACGCTGTCGCCTCTTTCGGAATCGAAACAGCTCTCTACTAGGCTTTCAATGATGTTCTTCTTATTTTCAAAGAATTCCATATATGCTTCCATTGAGTTCCCGGTGAGAAATTGTTTATTGAGCTTCTCAAAACAGCAAATGTAGAACGCGTTCAAACGACTCTCTCTCGACAGCAAGGTACCTCTCATCTCTCTTTCTCCCTTCTCTCTTGCAAATGATTGCAGGAGCCTGTGCATTGTGAATGTTCCCGGATTAGAGCTTGAGTCAATGAGAGACTTTCTTCGAAGGCTTCCTAATATCTTCCTGGCTTCCATACACCCTATGTCACTTAAAACGGCTGCAGCTACTTCCGTACTGAGACTCTCAGAAAGAATGCTTAAGGATATAATTGCATCTTTTTCTTGCATTGTGAGGTTCTTGAAAGAAGAGTCAAACAAAAACTGTAGTCGGTGACGAGTTGGGTGATCTGGATTGTTTAACATTTCAATAATACGGTCTTCTGTCGAGGACGTCATGAAGTAATCTATAATCTGGTGTGGTTGAGCGCTATCTTCAGATATCAAAGAACACATCAACTTCACCGCTAAAGGAACTTGTCCGCAGATTTGCGCGACTTGTGTACAGTTTGCAGCGCTTGCATTTGGAAGCAACTCAGAAACTAGGGTCATAGCAGAGGCTTTATCCAATGGCCTTATTCTTAAACCCTTATGACCTTGAAAATGGTGGTCCATATACTCAAGAGACTCTCTCGTGGTTACGACAAACGTCAACATTTGATTTCGCCCTAGAATCTCTTCGAGAAGTTGCATGACCTCTTCCTTTGCGTTCGGCGAACCACTTTCTAACAAATCGTCAAAGTTATCAAGGATAAACGCAGATGGCTTTGAAACATCACTGAAAAGTTGCCGAACCTCTTCATCGATGGACAGACGTTGACCAGAAGGTTGTTTTGTTGTGGTAGGTTTCCTGAGAAAGCTAAGAAACTTGGAAGCCAAGTTTGCTTTAGAAACCACTCCCCGTAATGACATCCAATAAACAGGCAGTCCTTGAGACTGAAGCGCATGTGCAACCGCAATGGCAACCGATGTTTTTCCGAATCCAGGTGAACCCCAGATTGACACCAGTCGGGTAGACTCGGAAGACACGTGTCGGATGATCTCCTCACGCTCACCCTGGCGCCCAGTAAAAATTAGGAACCACTGAAGGAAGAGGAGCTCCAAGGAGCGATGACCTCATACCTTAAGAAAAAACCGTAAAACGAATCAAAAGATATGCGCAAATATCTAAACAAATAAACAAATCGACTCACTTAAAAGACCGATCTAGTGGCACTTGACTTTCACGGAATTTAGAAATGCTTTTTTGGAACAAAGAAAAACATAGTCAATCAGCTAAGTGATGAAGATTTTAACATGGTTGTGTAGATGGCGAGGGAATAATCGATAAACTGCTAGCATCCTTCGTAGCCATTTCTCATCTCAAAATCGTCTGCGAAGAAGGCTATTCTCCTTCAGCCAGTTTAGTTTATCCATTATTGCCACGCCTCGACTTAACTGGCACGCAGTCTTGATTGGAGCGCGCAAGTACTCTTATAAACTCTTTAGTAGTTACTCCAATTCCCCTCTCTCCTAGTTACCCCAACGCCAAACAAAAGCACTCCACTCGTGTAATGTAGCAGGTAAGCATACTTATATGGCCAGCTATGCAAGCTTGGAGCCACTTCAAGCCTCCAAACGTTTGGTGATGTGCAAGGCCTATGTCTCTTTAGAAAGTACATATTTCTCTGATTATAAATGACAAGTGTTTCTGGGCAAGTTTTAATCCCTGTAAATGACCCAAAATATTTACTTTTGCATAACCTAACGCTTGTAGCATTTTAAGCAGAAAAATTAAAGCACTTAACCGGGACAGGACAGTCGGTAGAGCACTTGACTGCAATGCAGGAGTTCACGGGTTCGATTCCCAGGGCCGGACCAATACTAAGGGTCCTAAAATAACTGAGAAGTGTAGATACTGCCGGTCTTGCCCTGATAACCGGGTAAAATGGTGGGAGACATAAAAATAGTGTCCTCAATTAGTAATTTCGAGCCAAATACGTTGACACTCAAATAGAGTGAGTTTTTTTACCAACTGAACGGAAGTTCTGTTGACTTCCGTGTTTTGTCTGGCGCTAGGAACATGGAACTAGGTAGACGGACTCTAAAACCCCAGCGTTGATTAACTTTCACCGCTGTCATTCCAGTCTGTCATTTCTTACCTGAATTTTCAGGCTGTTTATCACGTTCATCTTTCCCTGATTTCAACTCATTTATCCTTTCCTCCAATCTAGCCATGACTTCTCTCACTGGCTGTGTCCTCTTCGCTCATCTGTTTCAAAACATTGATATCTGCACTTACACCCTCGAGAATCGTAGCGTACTCTGCTTGTGCTCCAGTAGCAAAATTTTGGTGTCTTCCTTGTTTGCCTCTTTTGTAGAATGCAATATCGCTTTTATCTCACAGATGTCTGAACTCACTTCCTCGAGAAATTTGATGTACGCTCGAGTCTCGTCTCTGAGTTTCATTTCCAATCTGCGAACTTCATTTCTGGGCAAGTCCGACTCCGTCAAGCCACCAACGGCGTCATGTTCGTCTCCAAACAGTTTAATGCGTATTGCTAATGCACGCTGTTTAGACCGAAGAGCTGCCCTGTAGTCTGTCATTTGGTGTTGTGTTAGACCGAGTTCCCTGTAGCTCCCAGCAGTGCTTTCATGTTCTTCTCCAAACAGCTAGTTTAATGCGTATTGCTAATGCACGCTGTTTAGACTGAAGAGCTGCCCTGTAGTCTGTCATTTGGTGTTGTGTTAGACCGAGTTCCCTGTAGCTCCCAGCAGTGCGTCATGTTCGTCTCCAAACAGTTTAATGCGTATTGCTAATGCACGCTGTTTAGACTGAAGAGTTGCCCTGTAGTCTTTCGTTTGGTGTTCTGTTACACCGAGTCCCTTGTAGCTCCCAGCAGTGCTTTCATGTTCTTCTCCAAACAGTTTAATGCGTACTGCTAATGCTCGCTGTTCAGACTGAAGAGCTGCTTTGTAGTCTTTCATTTGGTGTTGTGTTACACCGAGTTCCCGGGTGTTACGAAAACTAAGACCCTCGAAAACTAAGACCGAAGACCTAAGACCCGTCTTAGTTTTCGAGATTACGAAAACTAAGACCCCCTAAAATCGAATCCGTCGAAATATAAAGTCAAATTGTAACCGAAATAGGTCTGATCTGCCAAATTATATCATGTTAGATCCTTTCCACCGAGTTTTAGGTCAAATTTAACGGTAAATTTAGGGGTCTTAGTTTTCGTAATTTCGAAAACCAAGACCCCTCTTAGTCTTCGTATTTACGAAAACTAAGACCCCCACCAAAACAATCTCTAAAATTTCTACAAAGTCGAATTACCCCGAATTACGACCGTTTGAAGACTATAATCCGTAAGACAAACGAAAACTACTATCATACGCGTGCTTGACGATCCGCTTCTTCTGACAATTTGTAGACATACATTATCAATATTGCTGCTTTAAGAAGAGGATGTAAGCATACGTATAATTGTACACTGAAAATATGCCTTACCCCTATAATTTTGGTTGTTTATCCTTAAAGTCATAAAATTGGTTTTCCACTGGAGATGGATTTTTGTCTTCGTTGCGGGCTGACATGTCGCTGCGACCTGAATGCCTGATCGCTAGGTGGTCAACGGCGTTATCGGTTAAACATCACACAAAAATACGGATTTTTTTTTCCTTTTCTAGCCAGGTCATAGATAGAAAATGTAAAAAAGGAGAATATGCTACATTGCGTTTTTCTAGCGTTTGTTTTTATCGTTGCCACCCCGGGAGTTTGACTAATAGTCGCGGGTCGCGGGTCCAATGTCGCGGTCGCGGGTCCAAAGTCTCGGTCGCAGGTCCAATGTCGCGGCAGGGGAAAATGATTTGGGGTTCGAGGTAACAGCTGAGTGAGAACGACTTATATGAACACAATATAAAGGGAAAAAATCTTTTTTATGCACGATGCTCTACGGTAGCCAATTTACAGGTTACGGATGTTAGAGTCAACAAAATAATGTCTCAAGAAAAGACCTAAAAGAAAAAGCTGGCCGACTTTTGTGTTCACCGCAAGTTCATTTTGTTTTCTTTCTATCGGGCCCAGTTATGTGTAAATTAAGCTTTGAATACACTTATGCATAACAGTATCTGAGGCCCTGCCAGGGTAAATTCCGACAAGCGACATGACCCAAAAAGTAGCGACAGAGCCTAAAATGAAATGGCGACAAGCGACAACCTCCCGCTACCAAATTGCGACAGTGACGGCAATGCCGAGAATATGCGACAAAGGGTGGTTTGGCTAATTTATCACCAGTCTGAATGCCTAGAAGAAGTAATTTTCGTCAATTTTCCTTGCGCTTCAGAGGTTGTCTCTCGTCAGGGAGTTTCAGTAGACCCTCCTGAGCGCGTCGCGTTGGCCCGTCGCGTAGTCTTCATTTACGCAACCCCGCACAACTCCTGGGAGACCTTGGGACTAGGTTGTCCGTCAAATAGCTTAATTTACGCTCGCTTTACATCTCTTGTAATCACTACTTTCATATAGGCCATGACGCACCTTGTTTTCCCCCTCAGAATTTTGCATAACCAATGTTTCCAAATTCTCCAGGGTATTACAGTCGTCCCAAAAGAAATCGAAAACAATGGTTATGCAAAGTTTTGGGGGGTAAACAAGGTGAATTACGGTCTATGTGAAAATGGTGAATACTTTGCTTGTTTCTGAACTTCTCATATCCTTGTCGACCTCTGTCGGACGATGACGACGGTGGAGAGACCAGGGACCAGGTAACTTAAACACCGCACAGCGTAGACCACCGTTAACCGGCCTTCACGTACGATTTATCAGGTGAGTTAGTCTTAAAATGTTGAACGTGGATCACTTAGGGTGTGCTGACAGTGTTCCTTTAAGCGAATCCAAAAACGGATTTCTGATCCGAGATTTGCCGGATTTCGCGGTCGAAAGGAACGTGAAATCCGAAATTGGATTTGTGACCTTGGTAACCTTTCGCAAACGCGTGCAATATGCATGACAGCCTGAGCCTCTCAAGAAATGATGTGTTTTCTACTGTTTGACAAATTATGCGATTATACCGTGCAGAATTTTATGGTCGGCAGTTCGAATAACGACGATGGAACATAAACAGATCAAGAAAGTAGCGTGTTAAAGTTGAAAATTATCTAAAGGTTGTCGGCTCAGTTTGATCCAGTTTCGTAGCTCGGTTTTCTATGTAACACGATCGAGTGCCTATCGCGTCCAAGAGCGAGTTTGTAGAAAGATAGCAGTTATTTGTCCCTTTTACTTATTTGTGTTTTTAAGCAATCTTTAGCGACAAATGGTCAGCACATGGACATTTTACTGTACCACAATGAACAATCTTCTAGTGTTTTCAGATGTTTTACGGCAAATGGCAGCAATTAGGAAACTCTACGGGAATACTTCAACTGGAAGTACAGCTGGATCATCTGACTAATTTCGAATCCACTGTGAATGGAACAGCGTAGATGACTAATCCGTTAATCTGGATTCGGATTCTTCGGATTTCAAATCCAATGTGAATCCTTTTTCAAAAAGGATCCACCAGATCAAAAATCCGAATTTGGATTTGCCGAAAGGAACGTGAAATCCGTTTTAAGATCCAAATCCGTTTCTGGATTCACCGAAAGGAACACACCCTTAATTGTGAATGGCGATGTATAGGTGTTCTGTACGCGAAAGGTTAACTGAGAAATTGCTCAACTGCAATGGTTTCTTTAAAACTGATCGCTATCCCCCTTTTCTAAAATTCCGACAAAGACAAAGAATTTTCGTTCAATTTCCGACAGCGACGTGAAGCATTAATAAACACCGACACGAGACGTTTTAAAATTCAGACGAGCGACATGGGAGCCCCCCTGGCAGGGCCTCGTATCTGATAAAAAAGTTACCAGAAGTTACCATTGCTTTCCTCTTGTCTATGAATTGTTCACAAATGCTTAGGGGTTCATTTACTGAAAAATAGGCGATACACTTCATAGACTACAGATTATAAACGTTACAACAACTTAAAGCCCTTTTTAAAAGAAGCGAACTTGGGCTCAAAAAGCTACGAGTCTGTCGGTAGAAGAAACGAGAACTCTTATATTTAACAAATGTTTTCGGCAAAACTGAAAGAAAATGTAAATAGGCGCATGAAACTTCATTCAAGCGGTATTCAAGGCATGAATTTAATATGGAAACAAGTAATAATCCACAGAAAGGCGTCTGTTCCTCGAAGCAAGATTTTCGCTTAATGCTTTTATTTTTACAACTGAGACGGCAACCCAGAGTGTTCAATATACCTTCTTGTTCTCTTCACCTGAATGGCAACCAGGACAACCTGACAATAGGAAGCCATTCAATGTGCGTCTTAGTCAAATCTTGAAAACATGCATCGCAACTAAATGAGTAAGTAGGTAAGGAAATAAAAACGCCCGATATCATGAAGCTGAAAAAGAAAGTAAACCAGACACTGAAAACAGTAAGTTATGAACTCCACAAGAGCTAAGAAAAGACAATAAATTAGGTCAGTAATTCCAGATTCCAGGTACTGGATTCAAGTCTTTGTCAGTAGAACCAAGAGACTATGATCTATTCTCTCTTGGTAGAACTTGGATTCCGGATTTCAATCGTTAGTGGGAACAAACTCCTTTCTGTGGACAAGAGAGGATAAAGCTCGAGCTTTATCCCCTCTTGCTGTGGATTATTACTTGTTTCTATATTAAATTCATGCCTTCAATACCCGCTTGAATGTACTTTACTAACACTTCAAGCCCAACGTCTCTCATCCCCTTTCCAGTTATTGTGCAACGAGTTTATTTTGGGAGTTTGCGACCAGGAAGTTTTTCAACAGGTGTTTTCTTTATTTTTGCCGAAAACATTTGTTAAAATTGAAACAGTTCTCGTTTCTTCTACCGACAGACTCGTAGCTTTTCAGTGTACAATTATACGTATGCTTACATCCTCTTCTTAAAGCAGCAATATTGATAATGTATGTCTACAAATTGTCAGAAGAAGCGGATCGTCAAGCACGCGTATGATAGTAGTTTTCGTTTGTCTTACGGATTATAGTCTTCAAACGGTCGTAATTCGGGGTAATTCGACTTTGTAGAAATTTTAGAGATTGTTTTGGTGGGGGTCTTAGTTTTCGTAATTACGAAGACTAAGAGGGGTCTTGGTTTTCGAAATTACGAAAACTAAGACCCCTAAATTTACCGTTAAATTTGACCTAAAACTCGGTGGAAAGGATCTAACATGATATAATTTGGCAGATCAGACCTATTTCGGTTACAATTTGACTTTATATTTCGACGGATTCGATTTTAGGGGGTCTTAGTTTTCGTAATCTCGAAAATTAAGACGGGTCTTAAGTAGTAGAGGAGGGATGTTTTACTCCTTTTCTTTGAGGGGGAATTCCATTAACTTTCGGGGGAATAAATTAACACAGATGACGTCATGCTTCTCATTAAGATAGGATGATGTCATAGTTTAAATTAATGCCGATGACGTCACGCATGCCGTTAAGATAGGATGATGTCATAGTTTATTTTTAGCTGGCTGACGTCATGCATGTCATATAGATAGGATGATGTCATAATTTATTTATAGCTGGCAAGGAGCAAGTGACATCAGAATTTCCTAGAGTTGACGTCATCAAAAAATGTTGAGATCATAATCTATAAACAGAAAAGTGATTTTTATATAATCAGCTATTTGCGATAGTTTTCTTATTGGGTATTGTAGAAACTGTTATGTGTTCAAAATAAAAGCGGGCAAATTTTGTACGTTTTACCTTTGCAGATTATACTAAATGAAAAATCTTTAATCATTAAATTATTTTCACTTAAAATCGGTTTTAAGCAAAACCAAGACACGGACGTTAACTGAAAAATCTTTACTTCAAAAGAAGGGAAAAGGAGGTTAAGCGAATGCGAAATCGTACTAATTTTTCTGGCAAAACATGAAAACGAGGTCGAAGCTCAGCGAAGCGAAAAACTGCCTGTCAAGCAAAAATGTCAGTCTTTGTTTACTTGGCTCTGTAGAAAGTATTGCACAGGGTATGAAAATTCTATTGAAAACAACAGGTGGTTCTAAAGTAAACCCTAACTCTTTTGGTTCTTAAATAAAACCCATTCTTGTTCCTAATGAGTGGAGAGTCTATTTATAAAAATTTGAATAAGAAAGTGCGATTGCCTAGCAACACATGTCTTCTTATTTAGCGCTAAAAATCGGATATATAACAAAACACACACACATACAAAAAGTGGAGCTGAAAACTCTCTACTTCAATTTTGACTCACCATTACAAAAGTGTTTTCTCCGTTCTATCTCGAGGAAACTCAGCGCTTGGTGAGCTTATGGTCTTGTCAATTCACGCGCCGTTAGCGTTAGCCAGTTAATTATGCCGGTTAACAAGCCCAAAGTTGAATACAAATTAGTTCATCTCTACAGCTAGACCCAAGGGAGCACCTTGACTTATTATTGTAAAAACACAAACAATTAATAACTTAACAAGGATCAATTTAAACACGCGACAAATAAATTGACAAGACACGAGATACAGTTTTAAAAACTTTATTGAAAACCAGTGACAAAAAGAGTCGAATACACAGCGATTTGGAAGGGATGGAAATTAGACCTCCTCTTCGTTCTCCTCTTTAGAAGGTGAATAAAAACTGGTTTCCAACGTCTTGGCGTTTTTGTGTGTAATTAATCCACAATCGTGACACCGAAGAAAGCCCTCTTTGATGTATTTTCTCTCCTCGGGGATCTGGTGACCGCATATAGGACAAATCTTGTAGTTATCGTGCCAAAAGCATTTAGGACATTTCATGATCAATGTGAAGTACACATTAGAGTTTTCGCAATGTCCACAGGGACTTTTAGAGTGAAAGGTGGTGGACGCTTCAGGGCTACTACTTTCTGTTTCCTCACTATGATTTTCAGTGTCGTTGTCGCTCTCTTGGGTGCCTTCAGTTTCAACGCCATTCTCAGAAGCCACTTCCTCCTCCTCCTCCTGATTTTCAATATCCGATGAACTCTCCTCATTATTACTCTCATTATCGGAAGTATTTTATACATTTCGGTAGCCTTTTTCCTTTTCTATTAAATCACTTAACAATTTTTTGTTCTTGATTAAACCTTTATCGATTCCTAACTCTGCAAGTCCCTCTAGAAACGTATTCAGCGCACGAGGCTTGGTAAACTCATTGTTATGAGGGAGTAACACATACTCAACTAGCTCGGCGATGTTTGTGACGGGAATAGTGCGTTTATTTCGAAGTAAATATCCGCTGGGAGTCCAGAAAAGAATATCTTTGGACGCGGCCATACTATGCAGCAAATCAGAAGCACGCTTTTCCGACACTGCTCGGGAAAGATGACTCAAAACATCTTTTATTCTTGGTTCTTCATCCTCGCTTTCATCACCAGAACTTTCGCTTTCTTCATGTTCACTCTCGTGTTCTTCTTCAACCAAATCTATCTTTCTCTTCATTTTGATGAGTACTCGTGACAGACCGTAGCTTCAAATGAGTAACTTATAGTTTCGTTTCCTCTTTTATAGCATCAAAAATCCTAGGCTTGTAACAGGAGGTACCAATAAGTCTTGAATAAAACCATCGCCCTCTTGTACAAGGATTCGCTTCTTTGTTTTGTAAGGGACATTTGTTTCTGCTAGGTTTACTAGAGCATCCTTATATGGCAACACGTTCCGCTTATTTTCGTCGGGGATAAGAATGTATTCCTTAAGTATATTGTATAAGACTTGGACTAATGCATGTAGTTGTTGTGGACTGGCTGTCCGTAAAAGAATCTGTCGCTGATGAGCTGGACAAACAGCTAAGAATTGAAGAAAACCACGATTGTTCTTGACAACTTGAGACATTGCTTCAAAGTGAACTAAAGATGGCAGTTGGCAGTCTTTTATAGAATCTCGTTGAGAAAAAAAATGAAACGAGTGCGCGAAGGATAGAAAACAATAGAATGAGGAGGAGGAGGTGGAGGAGGCGGAGGAGGAGGGAAAAACAATAGAATGAGGAGGAGCAGGAGGAGGAGGAAAAACAATAGAAATGAGGAGGTGGAGGAGGCGGAGGATGAGGGAAAAACAATAGGATGAGGAGGAGGAGCAGGAGGAGGAGAAAAACAATAGAAATGAGGAGGTGGAGGAGGCGGAAGAGGAGGGAAAAACAATAGAAATGAGGAGGAGGAGGAGCAGGAAGGAAAACAACAGAAATGCTGTGGTGGTGGTAGTGGTGGTTTTGGGGGAGAGAAACAATAGAATTTTATTGCCTGAAAACCTATATAAATGCGCAACATTCTACCTCTTTTTCAGTCTCCATTTTGCTCCTGAGGAGTTAACATGAGTTGGCTCTGTTCTGTCTGCGAAAAATCCTTTAGTAGAAAAGATAATATGCAAAGGCACGTGATGTCTAAACACCGCAATTCTGGTCTTACCCCATTTCAAACAGTTCCAATATTTTCACAGAAATGTCAACGGTTTCGCTTCGAGCACCCTTTCACCTCCATGATTGACGGAATGACCGGGTCCGGAAAAACGGCCTGGGTTCGATTGCTATTGCAACAAGCTTCAGAGACCATTTACCCTCCCCCGGAGAGGATCGTTTGATGTCATTCACAATGGCAGCCTGCGTATACACAAATGTTAGTCGCCGTGCCAAACATTGAATTCGTCAAGGGAATTCCTACGCCTTTGGAGCAGGATTCCTATTTTGATGTGAACAAACGGAATTTGATCGTGTTTGATGATCAGATGATTGACGCTAGTAAAGATAAGCGAATTGTGAACCTCTTTACTCGTGGTTCTCATCATCGCAATCTGAGCGTGATTTATATCGTGCAGAATCTATTTCATCAGGGGAAAGGTAGCCGCAGCATAAGCCTAAACAGCCATTATCTGGTGTTATTCAAGAATCCACGAGACAAATTGCAAATCTTGACTCTGGCGAAGCAAATGTATCCCGGGCAGACGGATTTCTTTTTAAATCAGTACGAAGAGGCTGTAAAAAGACCTTTTGGTTATCTTCTGATTGATCTGAAAACTACTACCCAAGATAATTGTCGGTTGCGAACAAACGTCCTGCCCAGTGAAGAAGGCTTTAACCAAGCAGGGTTTCAAGAAAATATTCCTCAAGAGCTTCTAAAATATCTGAAGCAGCAAACTCTTTCGCCTGTCCCGCTTCTTCCAGCTATGCAAGAAATACAAGGCAACATGGATGACGTGCTTTCTCGAAACGATCTTCTTGACGATGAAAAACCTAAACGATACCTTCAGTTGCAAAACAGATACCTGGCTTTTAAAGAACAATTAAATACAAGAACACGACCGGGAGAAATAATCAGCACTGTTCCAGACTTAACATCAAGGACACAAGATTCTTCAACAGCAACGACAGCATTCTCGACTCCCCTCAACCCCTTTAATGTAACACCTGAATTAAAACAAGCGGCTGTCTCTCAAAAACCTGACAAAGAAAGCCTCACCCCTCCACCACCCTTAAATCCTGCTCTCCTGACCCCTCCTCCCACAGTAGAAACCCCATCACAACAAGGCCCGAAGCGCAAAAGGCGTCGAATTCAATTTGTAAATTATTTGGATGATCATAAAGCTCATGCCAAACAGCTGAAGAAACGTCGGCA
The DNA here is from genome assembly GCA_964035525.1 of Porites cylindrica. NCBI lineage: Eukaryota > Metazoa > Cnidaria > Anthozoa > Scleractinia > Poritidae > Porites > Porites cylindrica. The sequence continues at coordinate 11,811,246 of OZ037775.1, read as the reverse complement.
TAAGAAATTCAAACCTTACAAGTACTCCATGGGCGAAGAAGATGAAGATTAATTAATTTCCTTTCCTTCCAAATCGCTGTGTATTTGACTCTTTTTGTCACTGGTTTTCAATAAAGTTTTTAAAACTGTATCTCGTGTCTTGTCAATTTATTTGTCGCGTGTTTAAATTGATCCTTGTTAAGTTATTAATTGTTTGTGTTTTTACAATAATAAGTCAAGGTGCTCCCTTGGGTCTAGCTGTAGAGATGAACTAATTTGTATTCAACTTTGGGCTTGTTAACCGGCATAATTAACTGACTAACGCTAACGGCGGGTGAATTGACAAGACCATAAGCTCACCAAGCGCTGAGTTTCCTCGAGAAAGAACGGAGAAAGCACTTTTGTAATGGTGAGTCAAAATTGAAGTAGAGAGTTTTCAGCTCCACTTTTTGTATGTGTGTGTGTTTTGTTATATATCCGATTTTTAGCGCTAAATAAGAAGACATGTGTTGCTAGGCGATCGCACCTTCTTATTCCTATTTTTATAAATAGACTCTCCACTCATTAGGAACAAGAATGGGGTTTATTTAAGAACCAAAAGAGTTAGGGTTTACTTTAGAACCACCTGTTGTTTTCTATAGAATCTTCATACCCTGTGCAATACTTTCTACAGAGTCAAGTAAACAAAGACTGACATTTTTGCTTGACAGGCAGTTTTTCGCTTCGCTTCGCTTCAACCTCGTTTTCATGTTTTGCCTTAAAAATTTGTACGATTTCGCATCCGCTTAACCTCCTTTTCCCTTCTTTTGAAGTAAAGATTTTTCAGTTAACGTCCGTGTCTTGGTTTTGTTTATAACCAATTTTTAGTGAAAATAATTTAATGATTAAAGATTTTTCATTTAGTATAATCTGCAAAGGTAACACGTTCAAAATTTGCCCGCTTTTATTTTGAACACATAACAGTTTCTACAATACCCAATAAGAAAACTATCGCAAATAGCTGATTATAAAAAAAATTACTTTTCTTTTTATAGATTATGATCTCAACATTTTTTGATGACGTCAACTCTAGGAAATTCTGATGTCACTTGCTCCTTGCCAGCTACAAATAGATTATGACATCATCCTATCTATATGACATGTATGACGTCAGCCAGCTAAAAATAAACTATGACATCATCCTATCTTAACGGCATGCGTGACGTCATCGGCGTTAATTTAAACTATGACATCATCCTATCTTAATGAGATGCATGACGTCATCTGCGTCAATTTATTCCCCCGAAAGTTAATGGAATTCCCCCGCAAAGAAAAGGAGTAAAACATCCCTCCTCTACTACTGTCTTAGGTCTTAGTTTTCGAGGGTCTTAGTTTTCGAGGGTCTTAGTTTTCGTAACACCCCCGAGTTCCCTGTAGCTGTCAGCAGTGCTTTCATGTTCTTCTCCAAACAGTTTAATACGTATTGCTAATGCTCGCTGGTCAGACTGAAGAGCTGCTTTTTAGTCTTTCATTTCGTATTGTGTTACTCCGAGGCTGAAGTAGCTGTCAGCAGTGCTTTTATGTTCGTCTCCAAACAGTTTAATGCGTATTGCTAATGCACGCTGTTTAGACTGAAGAGCTGCTTTGTAGTCTTTCATTTGGTGTTGTGTTACACCGAGGTCACTGTAGCTGTCAGCAGTGCTTTCATGTTCTTCTCCAAATAGTTTAATACGTATTGCTAATGCTCGCTGGTGAGACTGAAGAGCTGCTTTGCAGTCTTTCATTTGGTGTTGTGTTACACCGAGTCCCTTGTAGCTGTCAGCAGCGCTTTCATGTTCTTCTCCAAACAGTCTAATACGTATTGCTAATGCACGCTGTTTAGACTGAAGAGCTGCTTTGTAGTCTTTCATTTGGTGTTGTGTTACACCGAGTTCCCTGTAGCTGTCAGCAGTACTTTCATGTTCTTCTCCAAACAGTTTAATACGTATTGCTAATGCTCGCTGGTGAGACTGAAGAGCTGCTTTGTAGTCTTTCATTTGGTGTTGTGTTACACCGAGTCCCTTGTAGCTGTCAGCAGCGCTTTCATGTTCTTCTCCAAACAGTCTAATACGTATTGCTAATGCACGCTGTTTAGACTGAAGAGCTGCTTTGTAGTCTTTCATTTGGTGTTGTGTTACACCGACGTCCCTGTAGCTGTCAGCAGTACTTTCATGTTCTTCTCCAAACAGTTTAATACGTATTGCTAATGCTCGCTGGTGAGACTGAAGAGCTGCTTTGTAGTCTTTCATTTGGTGTTGTGTCACACCGACGTCCCTGTAGCTGTCAGCAGTGCTTTCATGTTCTTCTCCAAACAGTTTAATACGTATTGCTAATGCTCGCTGGTGAGACTGAAGAGCTGCTTTGTAGTCTTTCATTTGGTGTTGTGTTACACCGAGTTCCCTGTAGCTGTCAGCAGTGCTTTCATGTTCTTCTCTAAACAGTTTAATACGTATTGCTAATGCTCGCTGGTGAGACTGAAGAGCTGCTTTGTAGTCTTTCATTTGGTGTTGTGTTACACCGAGGTCCCTGTAGCTGTCAGCAGTGCTTTTATGTTCTTCTCCAAACAGTTTCATATGTATTGCTAATGCTAGCTGGTGAGACTGAAGAGCTGCTTTGTAGTCTTTCATTTCGTGTTGTGTTACAGCGAGTTTGTTATAGCTGTCAGCAGTGCTTTCATGTTCTTCTCTAAACAGTTTAATACGTATTGCTAATGCTCGCTGGTGAGACTGAAGAGCTGCTTTGTAGTCTTTCATTTGGTGTTGTGTTGCACCGAGTCCCTTGTAGCTGTCAGCAGTGCTTTCATGTTCTTCTCCAAACAGTTTAATACGTATTGCTAATGCTCGCTGGTGAGAGTGAAGAGCTGCTTTGTAGTCTTTCGTTTGGTGTTGTGCTACTCCGAGGTTGAAGTAGCTGTCAGCAGTGCTTTCATGTTCGTCTCCAAACAGTTTAATGGCGGCTTCTTGATAGTTTTTTAATCTGGCCGCGTAGAGGTTTTGATCCGGGTGTTCACCACTTAAATGCGACGATAAATGTGTCACAAGGACGGTGTTGTGAAAAGTGAGCAACCCAAGAGTAATTTGAACCTGTCTTTCGATATTCTCTGCGATTTGGAGAAGTGTATTGCTTAAACATTGCTTGGTGTTAGCATCAGCAAAATTTCTTGTTGCTTTGCTTAACAGAAAAATAATTTCACATTTCAGTGGTTGACTTAGCAAGATGTCCGAGTTTTGTTGAAGTTTTACTTCATTGATAGATTCCTTGCTTTTGCTTTTCATTGACGGGATAATAAGAAGTTGCCAATCCCTCATTGCACTACAGTGGTGGATTGCTTTGTCATAGAAGGTCCTTGCACTAGGGAAGTCGCTAAGGGACTGAAAATAGACAGCAAGTATCTGAAAAATAATCATCTCCAGAATGCGTTTTTCTGCGCTGTTACAATTTTCAAGTGACAATAGCGCCTCTTTTAAGAACTGCACTCCATTATTCGTTTCTTCTGTAACAAATTGATAGATTCCCATATAGCACCAGTATTTGCCTTTTTCCAGGTTAGGAACAAGGGAAGCTGCAGCTTGAAGCTCATTCACTTTTGAGAGAAGATGTCTTGTCATTCCTTTTTGTCCCCAGGTCACCTCACCAAAAGCTCTAGAGGAAAGTAGTTGTCTGTAGTGTTTGTCTTTCTTTTGCAGATTGGCTGCCTTTATGGCCGTGTCATATATGTAAAAAAAGTTTTCTGCTTCGCTCGCATTCCAAAAGAGCGAGTCAAGAAATATCTCTCCTTTCACCAGTACATCATAAACGCTGTTAGCTCTATCGGAATCTAAACAGCTCTCTACTACACTTTCAATGATGTTCTTCTTATTTTCATAGAATTCAATATATGCTGCCATTGAGTTCCCGGTAAGAAATTGTTCATTAAGCTTCTCAAGAAGGGAAACGTAGTACGCGTTCAAACGACTCTTTGAATTCAGCAAGGTATCTCTCATCTCTCTTTCTCCCTTCTCTCTTGCAAATGATTGCAGGAGCCTGTGCATTGTGAATGTTCCCGGTTTAGAGCTTGAGTCAATGAGAGACTTTCTTCGAAGGCTTCCCAATATCTTCCTGGCTTCCATAGGCCCTGTGTCACTTAAAACGGCTGCAGCTACTTCTGTACTGAAACTCTCAGGAAGAATGCTTAAGGATATAATTGCATCTTTTTCTTGCATTGTGAGTTTCTTGAAAGAAGAATCAAACAACAACTGTATTCGGTGACGAGGTGGGTAATCTGGATTGTTTAACATTTCGATGATACGGTTTTCTGAGGGGGACAACATGAGGTCATTTATAATCTGGCGTGGTTGAGCACTATCTTCGGATATCAAAGAACACATTAACTTCATGGCTAAAGGAACCTGTCCGCAGATTTGCGCGATTTGTGTACAGTCTGTAGTGCTTGCATTTGGAAGCAACTCAGAAACTAGGGTATTAGCTGAGGCTTTATCTAATGGCCTTATTCTTAAACCCTTATGACCTTGAAAATGAAGGTCCATATACTCAAGAGACTCTCTTGTGGTCACGACGAAAGTCACCATTTGATTTCGCCTTAGAATCTCTTCGAGAAGTTGCATGACCTCTTCCTTTGCGTTCGGCGAACCACTTTCTAACAAATCATCGAAGTTATCAAGGATAAACGCAGACGGATTTGACACACTGCTGAAAAGTTGCCAGACCTCTTCATCGATGGATAGACGCTGACGAGAAGGTTGTTTTATTGTGGTAAGTTGCCTCAAAAAGCTATGAAATTTTGAAGCTAAATCTGCTTTAGAACGGACTCCTCTTAGAGAGAACCAATACACAGGCTTTCCCTGAGACTGGAGAGCATGTCCAACCGCAATCGCAACTGATGTTTTTCCGAATCCAGGTGTACCCCAAATTGACACCAGTCGGACAGACTCAGAAGACACGCGTCCGATGATATCCTCACACTCACTCTGGCGCCCAGTAAAATTAGGAACCACTGACGGAAGGGAAGCTCCAAGGAGAGCTGACCTCACACCTTTCAAAAAACGAAAGTAAAACTAATTTGAAGATAAGTGCAAATATCTAAACAAATAAACAAATCTACTTGGATTAAAGATTGATCTAGAATCTATCACATGGTGCCATGGACCGTTAGAAATGTCTTTCTTGGAAGAGAGAAAAACAAGATCCTTAAGCTAAGTGATGAAGATTTAAACATGGGTGCCTAGCTGGCTGGAATTAGCAATAGACTGCCAGCATCCTATGCAGCCATTTCTGATCCCAAAACCTTCTTGGCAGTTGACTTTTCCCCAGTCATCCCAAGCCTCGACTCTACTGGCTTACAGTCTTAATTAGCGCGCACAGGTGCTCTGAGTACTCTTTTGTCTTACTCAAAAGCGTGACAAACGAGGCACTCGAATCATGACACGTAGCACTTAAGCGTGTTTATATCAACAGCTACGCTGGCTAGGAGCCACTCCGCCTCAAAAAGTTTTGTTATTTGCATGGGGCACTTCTATAGAGAAATTACACAGCGTTCGATCTGTTTTTAAATAACAAGTGTGTGTCTGATCATGTTTTAACCCCTATTGATAATCAAAATATTTACTTTTACGTAACATAACGCTCATAACATTTTAAGTACAACTATTGTGACATTTAACAGCGGTAGGACTAGCCCGCCAGTCGGTAGAGCGCTTGACTGCAGAGCGATAGGTCGCAGGTTCGATCCCCATAGCTGGACAGGTCAGAGTCACGGTCTCAAAATAACTGAGAAATGTCGCCCTTGCAAAGAAAAAGGTTAACCTTTCCGTGGAAGCAGACAGACTAGCCTGCGTAGCAGGTGCTTGTAATTATAGCAGTATGGGCGCAAGAAAGAAGGCGCCCCGTTCTTTCTCTTGCTCATATTACTTACAAGATATCGTTTCAGTCAATCATTTTATACCTGAATATCCAGCTGGTGCAGCACGTTCATCTTGTCCTGATTTTAACTCATTTATCCTTTCCTGCAACCTGGCAATAACTCCACTACTGGCAGTGTCCTCCAGGCATATCTGCTTTAAAACCTTGATATCTGAACTTGCACCGTCGAGAATCGTAGCGTAATCCACTTGTGCTCCTGTAGCAATATGTTGGGTGTCTTCCTTCTTTGTCTCTTGCATAGAATGCAATAACGCCTTTATCTCACTGATATCTGAACTCACTTATTCGAGAAATTTAATGTACGCTCGAGTCTCGTCTGTTAGTCTCATTTCCAATCTGCGAACTTCATTTGTGGGAAAGTCGGACCCCGTCAAACTACCAACAGCGTCAATTTGGGCTGTCGAGACACCAAGGGCTTTAAACGCATCTTTGGCGTAATTTACGCGCTGATCAAAGGTCGCTTTGTCCATCTCAGAATTTTTCGGGTGGCAAAGTGAATTCCTAAGACGACGAAGCTGATCAATAGCAAGAGCAAAGGTCTCCGCCTTGTTTCCACCCGGGCTGAGCACATTTGCGTGGAAACTATCATGAGGTATAGCGCGCGGTTTCAAGTAAAAATCACTGAGTGTGGTGAAGGAGCCTGCGCTGGCTGGTAAGGCAAATGACCGCGCAAATATTGTAGCCTGGAAGAGATTGGTGCTATCCCAATCATTGTAAGACTGGTGAATAGGAACTTTAGTCTTACCACCTTCTGTAGTGGCAAATAAATTTCTCACAACAGGTGAATCATCCCAGAGCTGGAAACCAGGGCGACCTCCATAGGTGTTGTCTCACATGGTTTTAAAGGTCTTCCGTAAGACTTTTGGAAATTCATTTAATACTAACGAGGAGAACTTAAAAAAGTTCAGTTGCTCGTAGCTAAACGGCTGTAATGTCATCTCTGATGTTCGGTGATTAAACCCGTCAATGGAAGAACTAGAATGTAGTAAAAAAAAATTGGATTAATGGACAGATTTTAGCAGGAATTTCTGCCTGGAATAAATAAGGCACGTACGGGTGTTAAACGTAAATCTACATTCATATCGTTTCGTAGTTCAGGGATGTCGCAAGCAGTGAAAGTCAAATTAGCATCACCTGCGTATATTCGTGTGGTAGCTTAATCAATTATATTACAAAGATCATTTATATGTATTAGAAACAAAAGTGGCCTAAGTATTGGACCCCGGGGAACACCACATTTTATTACGGATTTCTCGGGGAGTATTCCGTTAATATATACAACCTGAAATCTGTTAAACAGATAAGATTTAAACCATTCTAACTGGCGGCCACGAGCTCCGATATACTCTAAATTTCGTCAGTAAGAGATCCTGATCCACTGTGTCGAAGACTTTCTTAAGGTCCAGAAATACAACTCCACTAATTATTCCCTTGTCTATGCTGTAGTTCAAACTTTTTCTTTGGTTTTATTTTTTTAAGCTGGCTTAAATTTTTCAAACTGGTGTGAAATTTTCAAACTGGTTTAAAATTTTTAAACACACCACTCATTCTCGTTTATTTGTATCTCTGCATGTAAAATACACTTGTGATATTAATATAAAGTGTCACACAATTTAGCAAGTGTTCATTTTAGTTTGATCACGTTGACATAATAGGTGGGGTGACCCGCCAAGGCGGGTAGCCCGGTCTGCCAGACCAGGTAACCCTTTCAGCCAGGGTCAAATTTTGCCATGTAAACGTTTCTAGGTGGGGTACCCCGCCTAGCCGGGGTGGGATTGGTGATACATTTAAATTTACGCAAAATAAACTTTGGTGGTGGCTTTGCATGGTTACCCCACCTTGGGCTCATTGTTATGCATTTATTTCAAGCGTGTGCATGAAGTACAACGACTGATATCGACATGTTTAAAGATATTCAAACTAGATAAAAGATGAGCACATAATTTTTGCGAGCAAAATGTTTATTCAAAAGTAACAAACGGGCTCTGAATCAAACCTTGTTTCAGTGATTTGGAAATCTTTTGAAATTTCAACCAAATTTAATACCAAACTCTTTGTACTGTAATGGGTAATTGGGTTACGAAGTGTAACGTGATGCTGCATACTGCTTTCCAAAGATGGGGCTTCCATATTTAGGCTTGTCGAGAGCGTGAGAGCGGATCGGACCGAGTGTGTCGGTGAAGCGGTCGGAATAAAAACTGTGCAAACTTGTCATAATCGTAGTATGTTTTATTCGCTGAACCCATGGAGCGTAACACTGGTGTCAGGAGTTGGAATAAGCAACACGAATATGGCCGATGAAAGCGTGGAAATCATTGTAAAAACTCAGGATGACGGCAAAGAGGACGAAGCTACCTCGCCAACAGCGTGTTCGGGGGCGAGTATGGACGATATCTTACAGGTTCTGCACTTGTTAGGAAAACAGAACAATGGAATAGAAAACAAAATCCAGCAACAGGTATTGAAAATCGAGTCTCAAGTACAGGAAATACCGCAGCGCTTCGAAGAATTGTGCACACGAGTAAATACGCAGGCAACTCAACTAAAGAGCGGGCTCAAATTACACGAAGATAAACTAAAAGTGAAAATGAACGCTTTGGAGGAAGAATTCACACAAAAGGTAAACTCTCTTGATTCTAAACAAAGTTTATTCTAAGAAGATGTTAAGGAACGACTTAAGGAAACACAAGAGAGCTTTAATTTGCGACTGGAAAAAGCATTAACGAGTTTGGAGGATAAACTGAGCACCTCGCCTTTCGCCGAGTGTTCGATGCAAGTGCAACCTCAACTCCTTTGAAATCAGGGCTTCAGCCTGAAACACCCAAGTTTTCATCACCATTCTCAGTCTGCAGTGCGGATTCCGAACATAAACGACCGGTTCAAAAACCCCCATCGTTTGACGGCAAATCGCGCTGGGAGAAATCGTTGCTGGAATGAGTCAATGAAACGACGAGCAAAAAGGGAACTATCTTGCGACGAGCCTTAAGGAGCCTGCCTTATCTCTCCTAGGAAATCTTTCCCCAAGCACTGGACAAGATTACAAGGAGCTAGTTCCGGCTCTTGAGAGCAGGTTCTGATCGGCGCACCAACAAGAACTTCTCGCTCTAAATTTAAGAGTAGAGTGAGACGCCGCGAAGAGGCTTTACAAGAACTAGCCAAGGATTTAGAGCGCTTGGTAAGGCCCCAGAAGGGATCAAGAACCTATTAGCAAAGGAGCAATTCACTGACGCGATCCTGGACGGAGATGCCAGAAGTCTGAAGCAGAGTCGGCCCCAATCTCTCTGGGCTGCTCTTACGCTAGCTATGAATCTGGAATCGTACTTACTAGCCTCCTGCCAAAGGGAATTTCCAGTTCGAGGCATTTAATGTGGTGCAGCAGAAGGGGGTTCAACTGATGAGCCTGATCGCGGGAAATCCCAGCGGGATGATGTACTTGCAAAAGTAAAAGGACTGCTCGCTCAAGTGGTACCCTCCCAAAGCTTCGGGCCTCCACAGTGCTGGGCTTGTGGGAAAAGGGGCCTCCTGAAACGAGGCTGTTGGAAGGTTGGAAGAAATAAGGCAAGAGATATGTAGAACCAGAATTTTTCCCAACCAGGCTGACCTTTAGGGGGCAAGACCGGCCCACTAAACAATCAGTATAATTCCACAAGTCATGTTGAGGGCTGGAGGACTGTCTCATAATGAGGGAAGTCTTATCGTAAGCAGAGACATCGAAGGAGTGATGTGTCCAGTGGTCGCTGAAACAGGCGCCAACGTCACAGTAGTTCGTCCAGACGTGTTAAGCAAGCAGACACTCTCATCTACGTGTCACTAACAATGTCCTCAAAACTGCAACAGGAGAAACAGCGGAAGTGTGTGGAAAACTGAGGCTTTGGGTCAGGATTGGGGGGACGCAATTCTCTCATGAAGTTTTGGTTGCAAATATTTCCTAGATGGTTATATTAGGCCTAGATGTCCTGATGGCCCATGGTAGTACCGTCGATACAGGAGCATGAAGCGGACGAAATGGAGCAGAGGAAGTTCCCCTTCATAAGCCTTTACCCAGCGAAAAAGCCCGCTGCTATAGAGTGACAGCGGCTGAGGACACTCTGATCTTACTTCACAGCGAGGCCATTGAGGTGGCTAAGATTATGGACAACGCTCTTTGCGAACCATGGGGAACAATAGGCCCATCCATCAATGTTATGCTCCCACCAGACGTGATGGTGGGTAAGACACTGTTCGATGCCCAAAACGATTATGTCCCGGTGAGGGTGGCTAACCTCTCTGGTGAGCCAAGGAAAGTTTGTAGCCGCACGGAGGTGGCAAGTTGTGAACCTGTACAAAGTGTCCTTCACCAGCAGCTCGAATTTGGCCCAAGAGACAGGAGGCAACTAACCAGATCACCTCAAGGACCTCTATACCCGAAGAGCTGGGGGATTAAGTGACGGACAACACCTTCAGCTGTTCGAGCTTTTGTGCGAATTTCAAGACAACTTTTCAACAGGACCGCAAGATCTAGGAAGGACTGGGTAAACGAAACATGTGATAGACACAGGCGCCGCTGCCCCTGTTCGTCAGCCCCCGAGAAGATAACCATTAGGACAACGCAAGGAAGCCCGTAAAGCTATTGAGGAGATGCATCAGCAAGGAATAATCGAGCCTTCTAACAGCCCGTGATGGTAGCCAGTAGTCCTAGTGAAAAAGAAAGAGCGGTACGCTAGGTTCTGTGTCGATTACCTCAAATTGAATGACCTCACCAAAAAGAACTCTTATCCCTTGCCAATGATCAACAACACCCTCGACGAACTCTCTGGTTCCTCGTGGTTTTCCACGTTGGATTGTAAAAGTGGCTACTGGCAGGTGGAAGTGGCTCAAAAGGACCGTGAGAAGACAGCCTTCACAGTAGGGAACGGACTCTGGCAGTAAAATGTAATGGCTTTCGGTCTGCGTAACGCACTGGACACGTTCGAACGCCTGATGGATACCCTCCTTGGGGACCTTAGGTGCTTAATCTACCTTGACGACATAATTTTTCACCCTATGACCTTTGACTTGGAGCTGAGACGCTTGAGACTTGTGTTCTTCCGTCTACGAGCAGTAAACCTGAAGTTGAGTCCTAAGAAATGCGAACTTTTTCGACAGAAAGTTAAGTTTCTTGGCCCTGGGTCTGTGAGGATGGAGTTACCACAGATTCTGACAAAGTAAAGGCTGTTCAAAACTGACCGGTGCCACACAGTGCTAAGGCTGTTGTGAGGTTTTTTGGCTTATGTAACTATTACCGCCGATGTGTCTGTTCGTTCTCCGATGTCGCCCGTCCTCTGCATCAACTTTGTGAGAAAGGCCAACCCTTTGAGTGGACAAAGAAATGCAATGATTCGTTTCAGCAACTCAAAGTTGCTCTTGTGTCTGCCACCGAGCTTGCGTACCCCCACAGCGCAGAACCCTTTCCACTAGACACTGATGCCAGTAATGTTGGCATAGGGGCAGTTCTTTCTCAAGTTCACTATGGCGACGAACGAGTCATAGCCTATTATAGCAGTGCACTCGGTAAACCTCAACGCAATTACTGTCCAACAAGGCGTAAACTTCTGGCAGTGGTCCGAGCAATTGAGAACTTCCACCCTTACCTCTATGGCAGAAAGTTTACTGTGAGAACTGACCACGCCTCTTTACAATGGCTGCTTTCATTCAAGAACTTGGAGGGACAATTGGCAAGGTGGCTGCAAAAACTGCAGAGCTATGATTTCTGTAGTGCATATCGGGCAGGAAAGATTCATCAGAATGCAGACGCATTGTCGCGGCGACCCTGCTTGGGGACAAATTGCATTTACTGCCAGCGTCAAGAGGAGAGAGAATTCCGTGAGGGTGACCTAGGTAGCAAGGCAAATGACGCTTTGCCCGTCGAAACGCCCAATCGTGTCGTCAGAGAGCTGCAGTCTAGCTCCAGCATTCCTGAGGAGGGGAAACAGGAGAAACGAGCAAAAAACCTACTAGAAGACAGCCAATGGACACCACTACAATCGCACACCAGAGTGGCCCGCCGTTGCCCATCTTGACTCGTCACCAAGGCATACTGGGCACAATGGGATTCCCTTTTTCTCAAGGAGGGCGTGTTGTATCACCGGTGGGAATCTCCTGAACTTGGTGAGGAGACATGGCAGCTTGCAGTCTATACAGCACTTCGCGCCAACGTGCTAAAACTACCCCATGATAGTCCAGTGGGTGGTCCCTTGGGATTGTCTAAGACCCTAGGCAAAGTTCGTCAAAGATTTTACTGGATCCACTGGCGCCGTGACTTTGAAGAATGGTGCTGTAGGTGTAACCTTTGTGCTTCTATTAAGGGCCCAAGAGTGAAGCAGAAATCACCCTTGCTGCTGTACAATACAGGTGAACCTATGGAATGCGTCGCTATCGATATACTGGGGTCTCTTCCCGAGACAGGGCGTGGTAACAAATACATTCTAATTGCAATGCACTATTTCAGTAAATGACCAGAGGCTTACCTGGCTCTCCCGAACCAGGAAGCAGTTACTGTTGCTGACGTACTAGTGTCTCAGTTCTTCACCAGATTTGGCGTGCCCGCTGAGCTTCACTCCGACCAAGGCCAAGTAAGTCTCGGGTGTTTCAGGAAGCATGCTCGTTGCTTGTAATCCATAAGACCAGGATAAGCTGCTTTGCATCCCCAAACTTATGGCATGGCGGAGCGGTACAACCGAACTTTAAAGAATCAGCTTGCTACTTTTGTTGAGGATCATCAACGTGATTGGGAGCTGCATTTACCTCTCCTTGTAAGGTCCTATCGATCAGCTGTTCACGAGACCACAAGGATCACCCGTGCCATTCTCATGTTTAGGCGCTAACTGCGTGCTCCCCTGGATCTGCTCATTGGCAGGCCACGTGAAGAATCTGAGAGCTAAAGTCAACTTGAATATGCACAGACACTACGAAAATCGCTAGAGACTGCCCATGATTTTGCCGGAGACCATCAGCAGGCCGGTAGCCAACGGGTGAAGGAGCGTTACGACATGCGTACTGTAGCAGACACCTTCAGCAGGGGAGAAATGGTTTTGAGCCGGCCATGGTAAGGGGCGTATGTCGTGGTACAGAGTAAACGATGTTGTGTACAGGATCCAACGAGGTGCTCGGGCAAAGCCTAAGGTGGTGCACAGGGACAGGCTTTGGAGGTACCGTGGCGAAGCACGTTCCCATTAGTTCACGGAAGCACCTAGAGAACCGGTCGAGGGGGTGCCCAAGGAAACGCCCAGCAAGGAGAGCCCCTAGCTAGTGATGGCAACAGGAATGCGCTACCCGCCGACACAGGAGGCGAAGAGAACTACCTCCAGATTCAGAGGCAACCGCTATATGGCCGGTGATGCCAATGTTTTCCAGGAGGGATCCAGGCGTTCTCAAAGGAGCAGAAGTACACCCCAGGGAAACAAAGACTTTGTTATGAGTTAAACACTTGAAGAAAGACACTGAGCTTACTCTGAAGTTATAATGTTTGCCGTATCAGCCTGCGAGCAAGCTCTCCATTTAATGCGTCAGTCAAAACCAACTTAGCCCAGCCAAATGTAATGCCCCGCAGTGGCACGGGGAGGGGGGGGGGTGGGCACAGCTGGATTTGACTGATGCGTAAGGGATATTGAGAGAAGTAACCTGCGAGTGGCACGCAAAAGGAGTCCCAGGAGCAGGGTGCGGGGAGAGCTGAGAGCTCAATCGCAAGTTCGCTTGCCACTCGAAATAGAGACGTTGCTACCAGTCCATAACATTTCTTGGTAGTCGTGCGCGTTCGCTCTTCAGTGAGCCACTGCAGTTTGTTTCACTCTAGATTAATTAATTACGCGTGAAAACGCAACAATCGTTAATAAGCTATAATTGAACAATCACTAATTGATCGTGCATGAGACACAACGAACGTTGGAGACAATCATCGGGTAAATATTTCCTTTCTATGGAATTGTAATTTAGTAGAATCCTTACTCATCATAATTGCTGTATTTTTGCTGTAGATTTCGAACGCGCAAATGTGTATGAACAGATATTAAAGAACACAGTTTGAAACCGTTGGTTACAGCAGTATATTTGTTGTTTACAACAAAACATTCGAAATCCGATGCAATAGGAGACCCAATACTGATCCTATTCAGCGACGGATCAAACAATGCTTACGGCGCTTGCGCTTACGTCAGATGGGAATTATCAACGCGAGAATTTGTCAGTTACATCATTCTATCAAAGAATCGCCTAGCTCCAGTCAAAAGGATGTCAATTGATCGCATAGAACTTTGTGGTGCTGTACTTAACAAAAGATTGAAAACCGTTTTACAACAACAGTGCAGGTATAAATTTCAAAGATATTACCACATTGTCGATTCCCAGATAGTACATGCTATGATACATAAAGAAACATATGGATTCAACACGTTCGCCGCAACACGCGTAGGAGAAATTCAAGAAGGTACCGAAAAGAATGACTGGTACTGGACTGAAAGTAAAAATAACATTGCTGATTGGTTAACACGTGGTAATAGACCAATCGACATTGATGTCAATAGTGGCTGGCAGGCAGGACCTGACTTTCTCAAACTTCCTGAAAGCGAGTGGCCGATAACTAAAACACCTACAACACTACAAAAACTACCGGAAACTATCAAGGTACTGGCATCTATCAATATTGTCAACAATATTGGGAAAGATACACTGGAAAAGCGAATCAACATTGATAATCATTCGAATTTTGAGAAGCTGTTAAGAGTGACAGCAAGAGTACTGGCCATGTACCAGAAGATACCGAGAACTACATTCAAGAATGTAACTAAAGTACTGACACCTGAAGATATTACAAACGCAGAACCATTCTGGATTTTACAAGCACAGAAGATTATGCACGAAGACTTGAAAAAAGGAAAATATAAACGCCTCTGTCCTGGAAAACGTAACGATGGAATATATATAGTGGGAGGACGTACTCAGCGATAGGTGGAAATGAGCTATAACAAACAGGAACTCATATTGCTACCCTATGAACATCGTTTCTCGAAACTCTATGCGGAACACATACATCAAAGAGGACACCTTGGGGTACTATCAACAGCCAGTAAAATTCGATCAAGATTCTGGATAATTAGACTACTGAAACTGGTTAAATACATCAAGAACAACTGCATTATCTGTAGAAAAATGGAGAAAAAACTGTGCGAACAGATAATGGGTAAACTACCAAAAGAAAGATTAAAACCAGCACCAGCATGGGATGCTACAGCTCTCGACTTTTCTGGTCCATTCAAAATAAAAGATGAAGTAAAGAAAAGAACAACAGGAAAAGCGTACGGATTAATATTCAATTGTCTCGCAACAAGAGCTGTTCATGTGGATATTTCGCCTGATTACAGTACCGAGAAATTCCTAATGTCACTAAGACGTTTCGTATCTTTTAGAGGCTATCCATCGAAACTATACTCGGACAACGGAGCTCAACTTGTTGCAGCCAATAAAGAATTAAAGAAAGTAGTAAAAGATCTAGACTCGAAATCACTTCAACAGTTTGGAGTAACGCAAGGTCTCAAGTGGATCTTCTCGTCAGCTGACGCTCCATGGCAGAATGGTATTTCCGAAGCACTTATTAAATCAGTTAAAAAAGCAATTACGTTAGCTATTGGCGAGAGTGTAATGACATTTTCCGAATTGCAGACTGTTTGCTTTGAGGCTGCTAACTTGATAAACGAAAGACCAATAGGTAGACACCCAACCTCACCGGATGACGAATCATACCTATGCCCCAATGATCTCTTACTTGGACGCTCAACGTCACGAGTACCCAGCGAACCATTTGTACAAACAAATAATCCACGACACAGATACGAATTCATCCAAAAAATTGTCGATAATTTCTGGAGAAGATGGACTAGAGATTACTTTCCAAGTCTCATTATACAACAAAAATGGCACACAATGAAAAGAAATCTTAAAAAAGGGGATATCGTCCTTATTCAAGATTCAAACCAGATCAGAGGCCAATGGAAACTCGGAAAAGTTTCGGAAGTGTTTCCAGGAGAAGACGGTATAGTTAGAAAAGTACACGTGACATACAAGAATCCTAAACAAGGGGAACCAGCTTATATATATAATGGAAGAGGATACATTACAGTCGAAAGATCAGTTAACAGACTGGTACTGCTTCTACCAGTGGACGAAAAGGAACAGCAATCTTACTGAACACATGAAATAATTTAATTAACCCTTAACACTGGACATTAATAATAATCGTAAGAATAATCAAACTCTGTAACTAAATTTTTGGCGGGGGGAGTGTTTCACTCTAGATTAATTAATTACGCGTGAAAACGCAACAATCGTTAATAAGCTATAATTGAACAATCACTAATTGATCGTGCATGAGACACAACGAACGTTGGAGACAATCATCGGGTAAATATTTCCTTTCTATGGAATTGTAATTTAGTAGAATCCTTACTCATCATAATTGCTGTATTTTTGCTGTAGATTTCGAACGCGCAAATGTGTATGAACAGATATTAAAGAACACAGTTTGAAACCGTTGGTTATAGCAGTATATTTGTTGTTTACAACAAAACACAATTTACGTCAGGAATTCCAAGGAAAACTTCAAGTTATTTACATAACGAGCAATGTCTACTATGGCTTCACGTCCCCATATTCACCTTAACAACATTGCGACATAAAAATTCCCCACATACGCATTATACACGACCGCCAAGTGCACGCTCCGATAGCGCCTTGTTACATATCTTGCTTGGAGCTCGCGCTTTAGTCGAAACACTTTCGGGAGTCTCAAAATTTGACTTTTCCGACAGTTTTGTGTCCAAGAATTCAGTGCAGGTACAAAACTTCACAAGCTGGCACTGCATAAGGGGGAAACTTGGTAGACTGCAGTGTGTTTTGTATTGACCGGAATTCTAAACGGGCGCTTTCATAAAACGATGTAAATCGCTAATTTCAGGGTTGACAGATTCTGCTCATTTAAATAATCATATCTTGCTGGCAAACTTCAAATTGCAAAATCTGCTCAATATATTACACACTGGAGATTTTGACCGATCATTTATTACCAAAATCACAGAGTGCAGTTTTCCATTCTTTCCGCAAATTTGGACACAAAATCACGATTTCCCAATTTGGTACAACTGTGGCTTGAACGTCCATTGTTTCACAATGTCTGTAAAATTTATCGAAATCGCCCCCAAAACAGCCGAGATATAAGCGTTTTAAAACATTTAGCACAAGCAAAATGGACCATTTTACAGTGTGCACTTAGTACCCTCGCCTTCGATTGAAGGTGAAGCTGAGGTTGACCGTGTTCTTATGAAAATTATGCTTGAAAAATACTAGTTTGCATACGAACAGCATGATTTACATGAGAAAGCAGGAATGGATGTATCAAAACAAGGTCAACTTCAGCTTCGTCTCCCATTTATAAATGTAAAAGGGCCTATTTTGCCTTATGAATTTATTCATAGAAATTAATTTTTAATGAGTGTCTTTATATCTAATAAAGACACGGATAAACTTTACGTCCAATTCTTTAGACAAAAATAACCCCAAATCTAAATTTTAGTGCAAGAATTAATCGATCTATATCAGAGATTATGAAGCCGAAAGTGAAAGAAGGTTCGCCAGGTTCTGATGTACTGTTCGTGTACGAAGCATCATAGTCCAACAACCCAGGTGACCGAGCTAACACCGCGGATTCCCTAGCTGCTCTTTCCCAGCAGAAATAAAGAAGTAGTTAAATTCATTAGGAAGAGTATCAGTGTTCTTAGTGTAGGGCATGCCGCATGATTTCTTACGGAGTGTGCGCTTTGGTTTTCCATATTGCTCCGCTATTGTTTTTGTTAGACGAAATTTCTTGGTTAAAGTAATCATAGACCGACCCAGGTCAGAGGCTTTCTTTAAAATAAGAACATTTTGTGTCTATGCATGGCGTAGAACAGAAGGGGAAGTTTACTTTGCAAAATGTCAAGGTAGAGACACCGCCGCATTAATAGTATCTCTCTGTAGATCTGGCAAGGATTTAATGAGACTGTATATTTCAAAACGTATGTATCAACGGGGCACTTGAAGCTGTCCACCGTGAAGAATACAATGAGCGTTGTACAAAAAAAAATTGTGCAAGCTATTTCTTAGACAGGAATAGAAAACTTACCTAAAGTCAGTAAACTCCGTTGATTTCACCTCTCTGATCAGGACACGCTTATGAATGGTAGCTCTGACAGTCAATAAATCGATACCTGCGTACCTCCTGTGAACTGCAAAAATGTTGAAAAAGGTTTCTTAGACAGCAAGGGTGACGCATTGGTGAGAGCACTTGCCTCCCACCCATGTGGTCTGGGCTCATTTCCCGGCGTCGACGCCATATGTGGTTTGAGTTTGTTGTTGGTTCTCTTCTTTTGCTCCGAGAGATTTTTCTCTGGGTACTTTCCCCTCTCCTCAAAAACAAACACTTCCAAATTCCGATTTGACCAGGAATCAGGTAGACGGAAAACCACTATGTGGATTTAATTAGGTACACTGCGATAAAGGAAAAGGCTCTCTCAAACTCGTAAAAGCCTATTAAATAGCGTCATTGTGTCGAGAGCCACGCAATGCCCACCTACAGATGAGTAACAACAGTTTATCCGAGTCACGCTGGCTGCTGCTTGTGGAAGTTTTCAGATATTAAAAAATGGATCAATAGGGCAATTAGATGGGATCAAAACCAAACGTTTTATGACTTTTGGTGTGCGAATGCTTGATCAGCAAGTTTCGAGAGATCAGATTTTTCCCCAAAAGTAGCTAAAAGTATAGCAATTTTTCGTTAACATGTACATAATGAAGCCCGCCAGATTCCACTCCAGCTCCCTGTCATGAAACTTTCGGCAAAGATGATAAAACTGCTCCGGTACTTACTTGGCTATTTATTCCAATCAAAGCTGAGTTGTTGTCGTTTGAAATGAAGGTGTTTGATGCACTTTGACGCCAGAGAGATCACAGCAATGTTGACAATGGTGTTTGGCTCCTTATTGGCGCTTTTCTCGATTCCTGAAAAAGAAATTGTTCAGCGTTTGCTTTATTACGCACTTAAATAATATCTTTCTACCCCAGTTGCACGGTTTAGTTCTCTCTAAGCTGAAACAAGCCACTGACCATGTTAGAGCAACGCCTTAACACCAGACCAGTACGAAACAATTTTGTATTCAGCCACTCATGTGTTTCCGTAGTCCCAATATCCCGAGTAGCTCACTCTCCTGGAGACAGGGACCGCGCAGAGGGAGGGCCTGGGGGAGCTTTAGCCCCCCCACTTTTTTGCAAGAATAAAAATAAATTAAACAAAAAATAATTTAACAAAAGTAACGGAGTGAAAAATAGCAAAAAATCGTTAATTCGAAAGTGACCAGAGTTACTGGCAAAGACAAACGCGCAGATAAATAGACAGAATGAAGCATTAGTCGTTACAATTGTAAAATATTTTTTCGCTTCTAACCTAGCAGAGGCAAACGTCTTTAAAAAAAGGATTCTTTTTCCTGCGGACCTCTCAGGAAAACGCGTTGTTTCGTAATTGATCAATTTCGATCCAAAGTAACAACTGGGTTTAGTTTATAAGGCGATTCTCAAACAAATTGTTTATTAGTTTCAACCTTGATTTTTGGAAGATCATGAAGTTATTGTATCTCTTGTTATTGTGCGTCCTGATTTTAGCTCGATCAGCGCGAAGTCCGTCTTTTGATGTCAGGCTTCACGGCTCGTTGAGCATTCCAATTGCAAGTTTTGTTGAACGCGGTCTGTTTATAAAAACATTTTGTCATCGAAAGTACTTAAACCGCAGAATTGTGTATAGCTCTGGTCATCAAGGAACATTCAATCTGGCGGTTATTACAAACAAAGAAGTGCACATGGTACACGGCAACATAAATACGAACGACGAGACTTCACATACCACTAGTAATGCAAAGAAGAGATCTCTTAAAATTTCTGATTACTTTTCCAAACAAAATGGAAAACCTTCTTTATCTGGTGAGTAAACTCTGCATAATTTTTGCTACTTTTTTCTGAATCTGTTCTATAATTGAATTTTCATTCACTAAATTATTTTCAGTTACCGTTTTGTTTTGCCGTGTAAATACTTTGAATGAATAATTAAACAATTATTGAACTCGGCTTTCGTATGATATGAAGATATACAGATCTCGGAGGGTGTTATCCACCGGGCTCATTCCTTCGGCTTTGGCGGATAACTCCCCCCCCCCCCCCCCGATCTGCATAACTCTTCATATCATACTCAGCCTCGTGCAATAATTGCTCAGGAATTATACAGCCTTGAGTTCAGAACATAACAATCTATGATATTTCAATTTAGTGATGGTGAATTTTCAGACCCGATAGCAACATCACTGAAGATGTGGAAAAAAATCAATAGTTTTATCGTTATTCGCATTCTCCGTCACTTTAGACAAATTGAATAGAAATCCACAGGCATGCCCCCCCCGTCCCCCCCCCCCCCCAAAAAAATTTTCCTTCACGCATTCTTCTTTAGCCCCCCCACTCGAAAACTTGCTGCGCGGTCCCTGTCCTGCTTCCGATTCGGCACATCTGCCGTCCCATATCATGTAAGTTTTACGTTTGCAAGATACTTAGCGGACTTCTTCCACAGATCTGTAGTTGAAAGACGAGCGCTACCAATGAACAGCCGTTAAAGAACGAAAAAACGAAAATTTTATCTTTCAACTTGTTTACTGTTGTTGATAACGCTCACCGACTCTTCAAGACTGTGGTAACATGTTTTAACGATGAAAGGCCTTAGAAGGGGTTAGGTATTCCATCCAAAAACATCTCTTACTTGTCAGAAGCAAATGGAACAGAATGAGTCTTTCTATATTTCATACTTTAACACACCTGGAGGGCAAAACAACCTCCTACATTAAATCAAAATTTATATACATCTTCATACATACATACTTTATTGGCTCGTCCCCACGGGGCTTTTCAGAGTCAATTTTACATTACAAAATTATAAACCAAGTACATGACAATAAGAATATAACAATGATAAAAGAAGACAAAGGTCAATAAAATTAATTAAATTAATTAAATAAAGCAGTCATTAAGAAGCTTTTGCCTGAGTAAACACTTGAATTCCGTCACGGATGGGCTAAGTTTGAGCGCAGGCTGCAACTCATTCCAGAGAGAGGTTGCTCTATATTGAAAGGTCCTTTGGCCGCTGGCAGTGCGGAAGAGTGGTATGTTCAAAAGTTGAGAATTTCTCGTATTCCTTGTCGAGACGGCGGATCTTCCAACGAGCTTTGATGTCAAATACTCCGGAGCACAACTCGTCATGCACTTAAAAACCAGAACAGCAAAACGAAAATAAAGTTGTTGCCTGATTGGTAGCCAGCGCAAGTCTTTTAGCAAAGGAGTTATGTGATCGAATTTTTTAGCGCCGCTCAAAATACGACAAGCGAAATTCTGTACTGCTTGGAGCCTGTCCAGATTAGTTTGAGTAGTATTGCTCCAAACAGAAGAGCAATAGAATAATTTACTAAATACTAAGGCATTTATAATAATAATTAGCGCGTGTTTATTAAAAATATGCTTAACGCGGTTAATTTGGCCCAAACGTGACATGCATGAGGATACAGTAGAAACAATATGCTCATTATATGTTAAGTTAGAGTCCAGTGTAACACCAAGGTCTCTTGCAGCCTTAACGGGCTCGAGTTCCTTCCCCAAAAGAAATAGCCTAAAGTCGCTAACCTTAGCAGTCATTTGCCGGCTGCCGAATATCACTAGTTTTGTTTTATCTGGGTTGAGTAAAAGCTGATTATCAAAGCACCAATTCCTAATGCTTAACAAGTCCTTGTTCATTTTTTCTATCGTTTCGTGCTGATCGCGGAGTTGAAATGACATGAGAAGTTTGGTATCGTCGACGTAACACTGCGATGTACAATTTTCTGGCGCAGAAGGGAGATCATTAACGTAGATGTTAAAGAGTAATGGGCCGAGGATGCTCCCTTGTGGAACGCCAGAGCTAACAGGTAGTTTGGTCGACAGAGTTGTATTTATTCGCACAAATTGGTATCGCGAGGTTAAATAGCTTCCGAGCCATTTTATCGCAGGTCTAGACGCACCAATGTCCTGTAACTTAGCGAGGAGTATTTGATGGTCAATACTGTCGAAAGCTTTGCTTAGATCAAGAAGGACAACTGCAGTCAGTTTCTTTTTGTCAATGGCATTTAGGATTTCGTCAGTTGTTTGAATGACAGATGTCTCCGTTGAATGCCACTGTTTATTTCCGCTTTGTTTGGATGATAACGGCCTCTCGAAAGTAGATATGACGTAAGTTGATTGTGAGCGACACGTTCACAGACTTTAGAAAGGACAGGGAGTAATGAAATCGGTCTATTATTGTTTGGAATATCGTGGTCTCCAGCCTTGAGTATCGGTGTCACTTCAGCTGTTTTCCAGGCCAAAGGGAAGGTGTCAAACTCAAAGGTAGCATTAATAATAGACGTTAACGATGGCAAGATAGCAGGCAAACAATCTTTGATCACATGGATTGGGATTTTATCAATCCCAGGGGCCTTACCACTCGCCATTGATGTGACAATCTTTTGTACCTGTTCGCACTTCACTGCGTTGAAGGTGAACTGCTCTGACAATGGGTAGATTCTCGGGATAAATGAACATTGATTAAGAGTATAATTCGATTCCTCTGCCAACTTAGCAATTCTATTGATGGTACTCTTTCCTACAGAGGAAAAGAAATTATTAAATTCATCAGCAACAATTTTGTCATCTTTGGAATAATTCCTTTGAGAAGCGGACTTCTTGGGTATATCGTTGCTCTAGTACCTCGGTCCTTATTTGGTCAGAGTAATCCTGCAGCTTTTGGTTTCCTGCTCCGCTAGTTTAATAGCTACATTCTATAAGTATATCTATATGTATGGGCGCCAAAACAGATTGTCTGTCTCTACATGACGACACATCAGTTTTTTCCCCAAAAGTAGCTAAAAGTATAGCAATTTTTCGTTAACATGTACATAATGAAGCCTGCCATATTCCACTCAAGGTCCCTGTCATGAAGCTTTCGGCAAAGATGATAAAATTGCTCCGGTATATACTTGGCTATTTGTTCCAATCAAATCTGAGTTGTTGTCGATTGAAATGAAGGTGTTTGATGCACTTGGACGCCCGTGAGATCACAACAATGTTGACAATGGTGTTTGTCTCCTTATTGGCGCTTTTCTCGATTCCTGAAATAGAAATTGTTCACAGCATTCGTTTTATTATGCCCTTAAATAATATCTTTCTACCCCAGTTGCACGGTTTAGTTCTCTCTTGAACACGGTTAGTTGTAGACTGCTGTGTAGGTCGTTATTATTTTGATAACCACTTCAGGTAATTTTGTAGCAAAAACTATTGACATTAGCTCATTCACCTTTTTGAATCTGTTTTAAGGCATAAACTCCGTTTAGTGAACATTCCCATGCAATAGACAAATGAGCAGACATGGGCGCGCTCAAACGTGAACAATGTGTTATTGACAATAGCTCTTCTTAATACTTTTGTTTCAAGGGAAAAACCCTCCAAAACCCCGCTGAGACAATTTCAATTTTCTTTCACATTTTCTTGCCCTCCGAGAAAAGAAAAAGTCCATTACAACAGACTTGAAATTTAAAAAAAGTAGCTTGCGCTGACTTTCGCTTTAGACCTATACTACTGGATCCTACGGTACGGTACCATGACATCACTTGACTATGTCGGATGATGGACAATTTTGAAATGAGCTCCTTAAGTAGAGTCTAAACATTATATTCTTACAAGACCCCACTGCAGCCCTATGATTTCGTCATGCGTAAGTTAAGGCAAACATATGGATATGCGATGGCACTTGTATATTCTATATTATATATTATTCTATATTATATATTGTATATTCTAACATCGAGCGGTAACGTCGAGCGAGTTGCGAGCGGTAACTCTCTCTAATATCATGACAAATAGTGAACAAAAATTGAGAAAAGCAAACAAAGAACTCAAGGACGAAGTAGCGGAGCTTACAGTGAAGCTAGAAAAGGTTTTGAAAGAGTTAAGTGAACGAACTGAAGAATGCAATCTAAATGTCGGAAATGGCGTCGAAGTGTTGTCACCAGACAAAACCAAATCAGTGGAGTTTGTTTCGGACCAGTATGATGATTTAATTGCTTTCAAAGTAAGTGCCAGTAAAGAGCTTGAAGAAATTAGGGCCAGACTCGATAAGATATCTGAGACCTGCGACCGCATCCAGAAATCGCTAGATGCTTTTGAGCTGTACAGCTACCAATTCAACATCAAGATAGCCGGAATGCCGATGGTTGCTGAATGTGAACACCCTGAGCAAACTGCAAATCTATGCCTACAGTTATTTTCAGCCTTGGGAGTAAAGGGAGTGTCGATCCAGGATATTGATACGGCCCACCGAGTGCCGCCTATGAAGCCGTCAAATCGACCCAATGCAATCGTTTGTAAGTTTGTACGAAGGCTAGCTAGAGACCAAGTAATGGCGGCCAGGAAGAAAGTTGGTGGCCTCAAGGCCGAAGAACTTGGATTTGCAGCTGATATCAATGTCAAGTACCTTAATATCTATGATCACTTAACGCCACGGTTACAAGCCTTATATCATGAAGCAAAGAAAGTCAAAGAGGCTAAGAAGTACAAATTTTGTTGGGCGAAAAATGGCTTTGTGTATCTTCGCAAGTCTGAAGAATCCACAATTTACAAATTCGCCGACCTTTCTGAGCTTAACAAGACATTTAGCACGGCCTCAGAAGCTGGAGTGAACGATCAGCTACAGAGCTAAGTACTCAAGTACCTTTTATATTCTGTCATTACGAAGTAATCAAGTTTGACTATTGAAATGCCTACAAAGACCAGTACTAAGCAACAACAGAAGTTAAATAAATCTCTGTTAAAAGATTTACCGTACTTTAATTTCAGAGGTAACTTAGCCCTTGCCCATGGCCAATTTAATAATTCAGTTAATAGTGAGCTCCCGACTAAACGAGATCTAGATAATCTCCATAGTTTATATGATCTGGATTTGTTTAATTTGAATATGGCCTTTGATACCAACCAAACTGATAACGATGCTTTAATGAGCCAACGTATTAGAAGCCGATATTTTTCTCCACACAGTCTTAAGCAGTTTACTAATAATCTTACGCAGGATCAAATTGAATCTAGTCTCTCAATTTTTCACAATAATATTAGAAGCCTTAATCGTAACCTCGAAAATCTAGTGACTCATTATTTACAAGAAATAGGTATTCACTTCAATATAATTGGTGTCACGGAAACTAAAATCACCAATTCTAATGAGAATACAGGCCTTTCAAACATACCCGGTTATGTTTTTGAACACGTCCCAACACCTCTAGCATGTGGTGGTGTAGGCCTCTTTGTCGATGAATCACTTAGTTATTCAGTTTTAGAAAAAACTTCCACCGAATCTTTTCAGGCATTGTGGATAGAAATTTCTTTTGTTAAGAAGAAAAACGTAATCTGTGGAGTGTTATACCGTCAACATAATTCTCCAGAGAGCTTTCTTAAATACTTGGAAGAGATTATCGACAAATTTACTTCGACAGGGAAGAATTTATGTCTCTTAGGTGATTTTAATTTATGTCTTCAAAAAATCAAAACTTGTAATTACAGTCGCGACTTCTTACTGGCTCTTCAAAGTTGTTATCTCCTTCCAACTATTGACAAACCAACACGTGTTCACAAAAATTCTGCAAGCTTAATCGATAACATTTTTGTGAACAATCCTGAGCAGGAGCTAATCAGCGGTAATCTCATTACTGATGTCAGCGATCATTTTTCGCAGTTTTGTATTTTGACATCAACAAGAGATAAGATTAAACGGAAGCAAATTAAAAAACGCGGTCTTTCGCATTTCAATCCCGATAATCTTAACAGCGACCTTGCTACGATCGACTGGAGTTGCATCATTAAAACGCACGCAAATAATGTAGACGAGCTATTTTCAACTTTCTATAGAAATTTTAATAAAATTATAAATAAACATGCACCGATTAAAACCCTTTCTCGACGTAGGATTAAACAATTTTGTAAGCCTTGGATTACAAAAGGTATAAGAACGTCAATCAAAGGAAAAAACAGACTGTACCAAATTGGCGATCAGGAAAAGTATAAATATTATCGAAATAAAATTTGCAGTCTTATACGTCTGAGTAAGAAACACTATTACTGCGCCTTTTTTAATAACAATTTAAGTAATATGAAAAAAACATGGCAAGGCATAAATGAATTATTAAATCGCTGCAAAAGAAAGTGTAAATCTGTTAGTAAATTAAAAGACCCAGATAACAACAATAACCTTACTAATGATTCCTCGCGTATACCTAATATCTTAAATAAACATTTTTCAAATGTTGGCAACATCTTAGCAAGCAAACTACCACCGGCAGAGCGTCCCTTCATAGACTACCTAAGAACTCCAATTCGCCAGAAGTTTCGTTTTTCTTCAGACCTGTAACTCCATCCGAAATTCAATTTCAAATTTTATCTATACCAAACAGCAAATCGCATGGCTTATACTCCTGTCCTACTCAACTTCTTAAATACTCAAGCGAAGTCATATCTCCAGTTCTTTCAGATATTCTCAATACATCTGTCTCTCTTGGGGCTTACCCCCAAAAACTTAAAATATCTAAAATTATACCTATCTTCAAAGCTGATTACGAGACCGACACTTCTAATTATAGGCCAATTTCATTATTATCAAATTTCAATAGAATCTTCGAAAAAATTATGTACGACAGAATGAGAGACTTTATTGAAAAGCACAGCCTATTATATTCGTCTCAATACGGTTTTCGTCAAGCTCACCCAACCCAACATGTTATCCTTGATATGGTAGAAACTATACAAACCAATATGGACAAAAAACTCTTTTCATGTGGTGTTTTTATTGACCTAAAGAAAGCCTTTGACACTGTGAATCATACTATTTTACTTGATAAACTAAATTATTATGGCTTCCGTGGAATTGTCAATCAATGGTTTTCCTCTTATTTATCAAATCGCACACAAAGCACTGAAATCGGCTCTCATATATCTAGTAAACTAAATATCAATTGCGGCGTACCCCAAGGTTCTGTCCTAGGTCCACTTCTCTTCTTGCTTTATATAAATGACATCCAATATTGTTCGAGCAAACTCCAATTTTTCCTTTTTGCTGACGACACTAATGCTCTTTATGCTCATAAAGATTTAAAGACACTGGAACTAACAGTAAATGCAGAATTACACAACTTGTACATCTGGCTGACTTCAAACAAACTTTCCCTGAATATTAAAAAGTCAAACTATGTAATTTTTCGTCCATACCAAAAAAAACTCAACTATGATCCCCAGGTCAATATTTTTGACAATGAAAGCAATAAAAAGGTTACCCTTGAACGCAAAAACTTTATTAAATATCTTGGACTGTTAATTGATGAAAATCTATCTTGGAAGACCCATATTCACTCTGTTGCAAATAAAATAAGTAAAACAATTGGGCTAATTGCGAGATTAAGGCATATTGTTCCCACTTGCACCCTCTTAAATGTTTATCAGTCACTTATTACACCTTATCTAACTTATGGTCTTATCTCTTGGGGCAACGCGTGTAAAACTTTCCTTGACCAAATTCTTGTCCTTCAAAAACGCGCACTGCGTTTAATATATTTTGCTGAAACAAACGACACGACCACGCAATACCTTTTTTTGTCAATGCAAAAATTCTACCTTCACAGTCTCTATATTATGAATCCGTTTGTAGTCTTATGTATGATGTAAATAAAAACACTGCTCCGGTTAATATTTCGAAACTCTTCCCTCGAATTTCTAGTGTTCATACTTACAACACACGTGCCTCAACCTCTGAACATTTTTATACTAAAGAATCTCGACTCAATGTCAAACGAAATGCTTTTTCGCGTGTTGGGGTCAAAATTTGGAATGGGATACCTCAAATTCTTAAAGAAAGACCGAAAAGAGCTTTTAAAGGATCACTAAAAGAAATGCTACTCGACTTCCTTGAAACTGAAGACTCATATATTGATGTGGATACGATCATCGTGAAAATGAAAAAGTAATTCTCTTGTCCGTTATTTTCATTGTATTTTATTTTTAAAATTTCACTTTAATTATTGTCCTTGCATTTAAGTAGAACGCCTAATTTCTTTGTATTTGTCTAGTTTGTTGTAAATTATGTAGCCTGGCCTGCCTCGAATAGCCTCGCTAACTGCAGGCCAGTCCCAATGTATCTCTTGCTATATTTTCAAATTTAAATAAAGTTGAAGTTGAAGTTGAGGGACGACGACCGCCTCGTCCATCAGTATCCTCTCTACCCTAGCCGAAAATAAAGGCTGTTTGTTGTTTTCGCGTTTAAAAAACTCGCGGTACGCACAAAGGCTAAGATTACGTTTTGGGTAAAAAGCAAAAGCTTTCATAATGTTGATCAAGCCTGTCTGAGTTGACACAAATAACATACCGGCGGATCAGTGAGGCGTGAGTGGCTGTACGCTGAAGGTTTAACTTCCAGCAACTTGCAAAGCAACGAGACATGTCTTTTTAATTATTAATCTATGAAATTATTATCGCTAAAAGAATTTGTGATGGAAACAACTATGATGTTGTGATTGAAAACTGTCGTTGTAAGAAATCAGGCGATTGTAAGAAAATCCAAAAGACATTTATAATAAGTTTGATTTTGTACGAAACACGTTTACTTAATAGCCGACCAGTTTCGAGATGTCAAATACCGCTTGGGGATTACAAAAATCGAGACTCTAAGCTGAAACGAGCCACTGACCATGTTGGAGCGACATCTGAACACCAGACCAGTTTGAAGCAATTTTGTATTCAGCTATTCATGTGTTTCCGTAGTCCCAATTCAATGTCCCGAGCTCAAACTCCTACTTCCGCTTCGGCACATCTGCCGTCTCGTATCATGCAAGTTTAACGCTTATAAGATACTGAGAAGATTTCTTCCACAGATCTGTAGTTAAAAGACGAGGGCTCCCAATGAATAGGTCTAGAGAACGAAAAAACGAAAATTATATCTTTCGACTTATTTATTGTTGTTGATGACGCTCACCGACTCTGCAAGACTGTGGTAACATGTTTCAACGATGAAAAGGCCTTGGAAGTAGTCAGGTATTCTATCTGATCCAAAAACATCTCTTACTTGTCAGAAACAAATGGAACACAATGAGTCTTTCTATATTTTCTTTCTACATTTTATACTTCAACACCCCTGGAGAGCAAAACAACTTCCTACATTAGGTAAAAATTTATATCGGTTGCTGCTGGTATCTCAGTCCTTAACTGGTCATAAAAGTATAAGTATTCCTGCAGCTTTTGCTTTCCTCTGTCGCTAGTTTAATAGCTACATTCTATAGGTGCATCTGTATGTATGGCCCCCCCAAAACAGATTGTCTGTCTCTACATAACTGAAGTAATCTATTCCTTGTTACCATAAAATACAAACTTTACCTTTCTATTCGAGACATTTTGACAGCTCAAAGTATCCCTTCAAAATATTGATACAATCAACAGTAGCATCACTATACAGTAAAACTATAACAGCCTAACATTTATGAACACAAAAATGATGCATCAAATTTCTTAGACACGAAATAGAAAACTCTCTGAAACTGCGCAAAGCCCAATGACGTCACTTTGTTAATTTTAATGCGACCAGCGAAGGAGAACCAGCGCCCACTTCTGATATGACTGACGATTTGGTCAGTATTAAAACTTAAGTAGCTATCTAATGATGCTTTCTGGCTCAACTTGAACTACTTTTTTCTGATTATCCTTATAATTTCCCCTGTTATCCGTCATATCAATTTTCCGTGTTTAATTTCTGTCATCATTTTCGTACTCAAATTCCAATCTCAATTTTAGAAAAATTTTTTAAAAACGCTAATAAATCAGAAAAATCATACCATACTAAAAATATCAAACTAAAAATTACCAAAATTAATCGAAAAAGACGCTACATACGAAATTGATGATGGATTAGACCAGGAACTTGATAATAGGATAACAGGGGAAATTACGAGGATAATCTTAAAAAAGTAGTTTGAGTTTAGGCACAAGGCATCATCATATAACTACTCTACAAATATATGATAATTTACTTAACATTTCAAACACCTGCTAGTTTGTTTTGACAGAGTTGTGAATATTTAATGAATTTACAGAATATTCTGGAAGGGGGGTTTTTCCCACCAACTAAAGAATGATTTTACCAAAATTTTCGATAAAATTTTATATTCGCCAAAATTTTACTGAAAATTTTATGTACACTATTTGATTGGTTGGTTGTTGTCATGGTGATGCAGAAAAAATAAAATTAAGGCTTAAAGAAAAGAAACGATCTTACAAAAATGAGTTTATCACGACAAAGTTCATTTTCATCAGTATCATCCAACAGTGATTACGAAGACGATTGTTTTATCCGATTCAAAAATCACACGGTGATTATAGAGATTTTCTATATTATTATGATGGTATTTCCAATGAAGAACTTCATTCTCGTTTTAACAGAGAGTTTGAGAGAAAGGTTAAGAGGCAGTCTCCCTAAAAGCGTTCCAGTCGATTTTGGACTCGAAAAAACTTTTGCCTTATATTTTTATCATCAACACTAATATCTATCCTAATAACGAAACTGCAGTTAGAATGAGGAAATTGTTTATTTTACTGCCATTCCCAGCATCTCATTGCTGGACGACCGTTAGCGGCTAAAATATGCAAATTTTAGATGCCCTTTTACAGGTTTTTTAACGATCGTTTAAAAGTACTTCGGGTCATCAAATCCTAGACTGTTCGCACTCATTTGGAAGCATATTACTTCTTCTTACTGTTCCAATACTATTTAGGCATTATCGTTCCGTTATCAGCAAAAACTGGTCGTCTTTATTTCACTAACCCAATTAAGATGCACAAATAAATGCCTCAAAAACATCTCAAAATTCTCAAAAGTGGCACCGAAACTAGCCCTAAAAACATGTTTTAGTTAAAGATTAATAGCTATTTTGTCAAGTTATGCAATAAAACTTAGCTTGTGGCACAACGCGATTCAGAGTTGAAGGATTCGACTTAAATTTGCATATTGATGCTGAATTCGCATTGCGTGACACCGGCCGCTGTGATAGTAAAAAAATTCTTCGTGATCCTACAAATGACAATTTTTCTGTTTTCTTTACTTTATCAACAAGAAAAATCGGAAATAGGTTAAGCTTATAGAAGATTAAGTTTACTTTTCCACTGACCTTCGTATTAATAGTCTCGGCCGGCCGTCCTTTGTTCGACTCCCGGTAGTTGGCCTTCTTATTAGTAGAGTGGGTCGGGAAAAATACGCATTTCTCCCTACCCCACCCCTTCGCCCTTTTCTTACTGGCATCCCTCGGAGGATCGCCCCCACAGTCTGAACGCTTGGAAGAGGCTATTCGACATACTTCAATCGCGTTCTAACGAACATTTTTGTTTTACAGATAACATAAACGAGAACAATGCTTCTCCTGTCTAGTGACAGGTGGAAGTATTTACATTTTGCAGCGAGGTCCTTCACGCATTCACCTTTACACTATATATATGGGACGATGGTACACGGTAGTCCTTAAAGAAAAATTAAGAAAATATGGACTGGAGTTCAGAAAAGTAAAATCAACAACCCGCTAATTACGTCTGCACCACAATAAGTCTCGTACTTATAAATTCTTATCAAGTAAATTGTTATTTGCCCTTAAAAAAATGAAATCAGCTGTGAAATGTACATTGAATTAAGTTAGTGTCCGGACACCTTTAGGAATTTGATATTAGTATAAATTCTAAGATGTATAAATCTACCGGCCTTCGATCACAAATATGATTGTCTATGTACAGTGCTAGTGCTATGCTGGTAATGCTGTACACTATCAATTCCGTGATGGACAGTGAGTGAAGTGACTGAGTAGCCTGACTGTTCGGTTGTAACCTGTTTTTACCACCACTGAATAAAACCGTTAGCCTGTCAAGTTGTTAAGCTTTGAACGACTAGGGGGTTTATATTTGACTATTTTAGGGAAATTTGTACGAGATCTTTGTTTGCAATCTCGCTCGTTTTTTGTTTTTGTATTTTTTTCATAAGATTTTTGAAGTATTTGCGGTCTTTATATTCTTTGTCATATCATCTCGGTGTGCAGACATATAAAAGCAATAAGATCCTCTCTGAGTGGCTCAACAACATTGTCCGCGGTAGGCTGGTGTATTAAATGAGCGCCGCACAGGAGTCGCAAAAACGAAATGATAAACGCGGTGGCGCCTAATTTAGTAAAATCGATATCAATATGAATTTGGATCCACACGGAGGGTCCAAAGGCCGATTTTTAAAAATGTGATCCTAGATCCTTCAGCTGTTGTTCAGATGTATGTATTTTTACATCATTAACGTGGTAGAATGCAAGCGTCTGTAAGAACAGGGTAATAACCGCTAACAAGACGTGAGACGAGAAAAGACGTAAAAACAGTGTAGGGGTCTCGACCTGGAGAATGTTCATGCTGGGGAAACCTTCGACAATACGGGATTCAGACTTCACGTCAGTTCTCACCTCTACTGATTGTTGGAATTCAGAGGTTTTTGTCCACGTTGGGCTTCAATAGAAAATTCTGTCGATGAATTCTCCATGGTACCAAACAATTGTCATGAGTACTCTCAGTAATATGCCTAAAGGTAGGTAATCACGATTTTGGCAATTTAACTCCGACTCCAAGTTAGGTTTAGATACGTGCTTATCACTTTCTGTTTCACGCGTGCATCTTGTGATATTCAAATCCGTCAGCTCATAAATGATATCAAATGTGCAAGTGCACCAGCTGACTGTGTAACTTTATGCCATAGTCCAACAGTGATTAATATCAGGATATTTGACTTAAAGCCACTTCCTACTTTTCTCCATAACTTCATTATGTTTGGATCTTCACTTCCCGCATAATTCTAAATAAAAAAGATTTAGTGGACTACTGAGTTTATCATTGTCTGAACTTGAAATTACGATTATGACAATACCCATTGGCCCTTTTGTCGTTATCTTATCACAGATAAAGGAACTAGTGATAAGGATATTAGCAATGATTTTACGATTTTATACGTACGTGATCCCATCCTTTAAAATAGATGGTATACGATCTTAGCAATCTCCAAACCAATTACATGCCTGTCCTTGGTCCTCATATTCCTTTGTTGGTCCTCTATGCGAAGAACGAGGTGTCCACCGAAATCGTCCGAGTTTATATGCCGATATTAGTGGGTAATCCCCGGGAGGACTTCCATATAAAAGTGAAGGGGCTGCTCGTCGGAAAATTAATAATTTATTATTTAAACCCTTAAGGGAGGCCAATGTGGGTGTGGCTCAAGTTTAAACTGACCCCTAAAGGAGATTTCTGTGAGGTCAGCGTCACGAATTTTTTTTTTTTTTTTTTGGCAAATTTCTTTATGCACAGCCTTAAGCGATACCTGAATGAGCATATTTAGGTACTTTCCGTCCCAAACAACCGAAGTGAGACCAAAATCTGCAAACGACGAGCACCCACGTCACTTTTGTATGGGAGTCCTCCTGGGGAAGCAGATCACCATCTGTTCCACTTGATTTTTCGTAAGGTCAATGATTACCATCTTTTGAGAGTATTGGCTCTCCTTCACTTAGTTCAGACTTCGATGGATGACAGGTTTCATGGTAAGAAGTAATGGTGTCCTGACAATCGTACACTTTTATCAGTTGGGAAAAACCGCGTGAACTTCCACACTTTATTTTCTTGTTACTTTCACTGATGTTGCACGATTCGAAATTAATGTTGAAACTTTATTATTTGCGCGTGCCAACTTCTTTATTAACTGGCTGCCATACAAAAGTAGCCTTAGACGACTCCAGACTGTCTCTTGGAGCGTGAAAACAAAAGCTGACCACTGTTAATAGGAAGAAACAGTCAGTAAATGGAAGAAACCTTCTAATTGAAATTTCAGTAACAAAGTCTTCAAATGTGGGCTCCTGATCAGTGGAAGGTAAATAAAGGGAAAATAGTAATTCGCCGTTCACAGTCCAGTACTATCGCCCCATGTTAGCGAATACAAGACAGTCTTGGATTCTGGATCCCGTTCCATGGATTCAGGATTCCGGGTGCTGGATTCCAGTCTTTTCCAGTGGAATTTCATTCCTTAGTAGGGTGCTTGAGCTCTATTCTGGATTCCAAAGCCCTGGATTCCGGATTCCATATCAAAAATTTTCCCGGATTCCGGATCCTACAAGCAAAAATTGTCCAGATTCCGGAATCCGGATACCCTTACGTGGGGCGAAGTACATGTCAAACATTTTCTTACCTGTTCACGCATATTTAATTAAGCAGTGGGAAATTTACCTTTCTTCTAACGTTCGATTTTATAATATGATGGATCGGAGTAACTTCTGGTCAATGCAGCTTTTTCAGACTGGACCACATTTTAAGCTAGAAGAGGTTTGGTTCTGAAAAGGTATTTTCCCGTCTTGACATAACAGACTTAACACGAATGTTCGGGCAGTGGGAATATTAAATGAAGCTTGGAAAGGTATCTTTTACTTGCTGAACTAATTTTTGAACGATATGTATCATTGGCAAAGGGAAAAAGGGAATTTTAATATAGTTTTGGTGGCAAAATGAGGCATATCTTACTTAAAAGTGGCAAGTATTTGAATAACTGAGGATTTTGTTGTGACAGCAGCCGGTATCGTCACGCAACGCAAATTGAACATTTGCCTAAATTTGAGTTGAAACCTTCAATTCTGAATCGCGTTGTGCCACAAGTTTTATTGCATAACTTGACAAAATAGCTATTAATCTTTAACTAAACATGTTTGCTGCGGAGCGACCGAAGGGAGCGAGCAGCAACATAATCAGGATTTAAAGGAAATATATAAAGGGGCGACGAATTCTCGAATTCATCACTTTTTACCACAATGCATTGCATTTAACCACACTTTTTACCACAATGCATTGCATTTAACCAGAGTGCATTGCACCACGAACAACTCAAATGAAAACACGGGGAAGTAGTGCATCGTTCGCTGCTCAGTTCTACAGCACCGTTAGAGGTCTTACCAAATTTTAAGACACGCAGGAGTCTTTCAGATGAGTACGATGGTTAACTTGGGGATTGGATTTCAATTCAAGAGCCTTTTTTGACTCGTCCAGGTGTTAAACCTGACGAGAAGATGAGCATTTGCTCTTCGACTCCGCAACACGGGGGATATACAAATTCCAGCTTGCTAGAAGGTGATGTGAAAGTGAGAAAATGTCATGCAATGCTATTCTTAAGAAACTGTATGAGCCGAAAATGGATGTGATTTTGACCATTCGCTTCAAAATAACAGCGGAAATCGAGATAACAAAACATATGTTTTGTGTCCTACTTTGCAGACCAGGACGTGTATCGGCGTTTTGAAAAGCATAATTATGTTCTTTCATTCATTCATTGCCATGGAATATGCGTTTACATTGTTTTTTCACTGTTAATAGCTCGGTTAATGCGGCCGGCGATCATCTTGCCGGCGGAAGTTTCATAGAAAAGGAATAAATCGAAACACTTTTCCTGGGAATTACGTAGTTAGCCTCTGTGGTGTAGCGGTTAGGTGTAGTCGCGTCGAGTCGAAGGTGCCGGGTTCGAGTCCTACAGAATTATTTATTCCTACTTTCTTTTTTTTTTTCCTTTTTTTGTGTTGTTGTTTTCTATAAATATATAGCTAAATAACTGTTACTTAATAAAGTGCAACAAACAGCAAGAAAAGTATTGTGTTTCCAGAGAAAATATCGTGCACTGTATATTAAATATCTGGATAATCAATCTCAATTTCTATTATTTCGTACAACTTACTGTGGGAAAACCAGAGTTGATAACCACTTGATCATTTTCTAGACAACGTTCCCACGAGTTCTTTCTATAGACTGATAGTAACTATTCTAGTACTTTCCAACATGTAAATAGGACATTCAATGTCATTTTTGATTCTTTTAAGTCTCACTGCCTAACTAATGCCAGTATCAACAGAATGTGCCGCAGCATTACTATGTTTTAGATACCCTAGTTTTAGGTCTAGTTTAGGTGCCACTTTTGAGAATTTTCTGATGATTTTGAGGCATTTTCTCCTGCAGTTTGCTTTCTTAATTGGATTAGCGAAATAAAGACGACCAGTTTTTGCTGATTACAGAAAGATAACGCCTAAACGGTATTGGAACAGTAAGAAGAAGTAATAAGCTTCCAAATGAGTGCAATAGTCTAGGATTTGATGACCCGAAGAACTTTAGAACGATCGTTAAAAAACCTGTATAACAGAGACTAAAATTTGCATATTTTAGCCGCCAACGGACGTCCAGCAATGAAATGGTGGGAATGGCAGTAAAATAAACAATTTCCTCATTCTAACTGCAATTTCGTTATTAGGATGGATAGTAGTGTTGATGGTAAAATTATGAGGCAAAAGTTTTTTCGAGTCCACAAACGAGTGGAACGCTTTTAGGGAGACTGCCTCTTAATTGGGAAAGATATGATATTGGTTTTTGTGAGGAAGACCTTTATCATGATGATGGTGGTAATTATATTCTTTACGACCCAGATGACGAAGGCCAATTAGTTAATACTGACTACTATGGCGCTTTTTCTGGTGATGAAGAAGGATGTTATCGAGTTGGTGATGAAGATCTTGTTAGAAAGGAGTATATTAGACTTAAACCACAAAGTGCTGTTCACTCAATGATTAAGAGCGACTGTCTGTAAATATCGACCAAAATCGACTTTTTGTGGCACAAGTTCAAAATTCGAATTTCGCTCATTTTTGGCTCATCGATAACCCTTAATGAGTAATGAAACATGCTGTAGTTAGTTTTCCCAAATAACGTATTCTTTTGTTAAAATTCGAGAAAACTCATTTTGCCCGTTCGGAGCTCAAAATCCACTTCCGGTAAAGCGTAATTTTACACAAATTCCATTGACTCGTACGTCAAACCACAACGATTTGGCAGCCTTTGTAGAACACGAATGGTTTTTATGACCCTTTCTTTCTTATAAGATGATAAATTTGTGAAAGCTGTAATAAGTTTGTGGCCAAAAAGGTATTGTTAAAAATAGGCCCTATTGACAATTTCTACCGTTCAAAATTATAGGGTTAAAATAATGTAAATTTTTACAATGCGCTATAACATAGAATTTCGCAAATTGACTTTCTACGGCTTAACTAGGCCCCAATATATCAGAAAATCGAAACAAATCTCTGGGCAAACGATTTTAAGTAGCCCGCAAGACGCCGAGTTCAACCCTAATTTTGCGAAAAATCGCCACATTCCAGTGGTTAAAAATAGCGTGACACTGCCCGTCACGCCAGCGGTGTTAACGACAGATTCACTTTCAACATTCTATTCAACGCCGATCACATGCCAAATTCCAGCATACAATCTTTATTACATCTTTCAATACACTTATCTTATTTAGAAGAGTCATTTTGTTTGGATACAATATATAGTGAAGAACCGCCCAAAAGTCGGCTTTTTTGAGCGACGTCGGCAACACGTCGACGACCGGAGCCCAACGAAAACAAACTTTAAACAAGTACAGTGGTGTGTTTTATAGAGAATACTTCATGGAAAGTGCTGGCGTACGGTATTTACGCACGAGTTGTTGACGTATCAGAAATCGAACGAGTGAGCGCAGCGAACGAGTAAGATTTCTGATACAAAAACAACGAGTGCGTAAATACCGTACAAAGCACTTTCCATGCGGTATTGTGTTTATTATATACATACTGAGTCATTCATCATTTTGCGGGC
>OZ037775.1:11563449-11770949 GCA_964035525.1 Porites cylindrica | reverse complement strand
TATTACTTATTATCTCTTATTTGAGTTTGTGTGGGAGGGAGTGGGGTGGGGGTGGGCGCTAAAACTTTGCTGGCTTTAGGATGGGCGCTTATTCGAGGTGGGCGCTAATTCGAGGTTGGGCGCTTATTCGAATAAATACGGTATTCAACTTGAGCGTCGAGCACTTTTGGCGCTTTGTTATTGATCAGCAGGAACGGATTTGGTAGTACTAACTTTTCAACTGCTTTTAGACTGCGAAACTTTTTTTTCTTTCTTGTTTTCTTTCTTTTATTTTTCTTTCTCATTTTCTAATGTATTTTTTAGACTTATTTTTCGATTCTCTCCCCAGTCTCACTCACCTCTCCCCTCCCCCGCCGTGCTTCCTCTGCTCCAGACAAGAGGGAACGACCATTTTGTTTTGCTCCAGACCATTACCTCGACTATTCCGCCTTCTTGGCTTACGCAAAAAGTACGGGCTGCTTTGTGGCCTGAAAGACTTTGCACTGATTAACGTTTTAGTGTCATGGAAACTATAGCTGTAATACTGAACTGCAGATGACAGGTTAAAAGACTGAAAGTTCCTTTCAACAGCGTTTGGAAGGAGAACATCGTATTTTCCGCAAAAAAAAAAAAACAACAATAAAAATAGGGAAACAAAATAGAGTATAATACTAAACCTAAGAAGAACCTTGTAACGAACGAATGGGAACACCTAAAAGGGAAAGGCAGACTTGAGGACTTTCCTCATCCTCCGTAACCTTAGTCCATGAAACTTAGACGCCCAAGCAGGCCTCCAAAACCTTACCTTTGTCTTTGTCACAAACCGAATACTAGAAGACTGAAAGCCTTAGTCCGCTTTACGTAAGTACCGTGTAGATCTCCAGAAGAATTGTTTGCAGCCGGCCCTCAAAACCCCAAGAGACTTCGCCTGCTGCTGGTCAATATGTAGGAAGGCTATTCCAAAGAACTGCTCCAAAAAACCTATTTTTCTTAACATTTGTCTGGGGTAGAGGAATAGCGAGCTTTCTGTTGGTGTCTCTTAATAAGTAATTAGAGATATTGCAACGATCTGCCCTTGCTACGATCTATTATGCACTTAACAAGGCCCCTCAAACTACCTAAGATATATGACGCATAGTCTGCGATACACCCGTCTCTCACTGCTCTTTGACGAAATGTCCCTGGCGGCAGATAGCGATGAGAGGAAGCTTTATCGCAGGCTCTTGGCATCAAGGCTTTTCTACTATTTACTTTGGTAAACCGGTCGCTTCACGGTTTGGGCAAATGGTGAGGAGAATTCAGGACTGATTAATTTTTATTCCGTTCGGTAATCGCGTTTACCATTTTCCTAAGTCAGTTTCGTTTAATGAAAAACGGCCGCGAAAGCCTGAAACTAATATTCAAAAAAGGTTTGAAGACATGAAATCCGAACTTCCGCCTGGAAGTTTCCAACCAGGAAAATAGGCGATTGCCTTTTCAGACGTTCGTTTGTTTCAGGAATTTTCCACTGAAACGTCGAAAGCAACCCGAAACTGAGTTTATGGTAAGCCTGGCAAAGCACCAAAGAGTCCTCTTAGTTTGTTTTAATCGGTCATAGTCATGCAGTAGCTTCATGATTCACACACGTTGTCATACAAGTATATGCTCCTCTTGGGGCATCCACGTAGCATTTTTTTCAGTTTTGAGAGCCCGCAAGGGTAAAAACTTCGAAAAGAACTATTGCACCAATATTTAGTCTAAAATATTTTTATTCTTTAATCAAAAAACCTAAAAATGGCCTTTTACCAACTTTTTCACCTGATTTTACATGAAATAGACAGATTTGGTTGTTTTATGCTGAAAAGTGGATTTTTTTCAAAAAGCTTGGTACTCTGCTTAACCCATTCGCTCCTGGAGATTTTGCCGAAAAACGCGTTTTGAAGCTAGTCGAGTGGTTTTCTGGTCACTGTCGTGCTATAAAGAGCTAAAACTTACCACAAACCGGTTTACAGGTCGTACACTTGGCGGCCTTCTGATCCAGATGCAAAATATCAGCTTGCGAAGTTCGGGCATGCGCAGAAAGCAAAATTTCGACAGTTTTTGCGTTTAAAAGTGACACAGCAGTCTTGACTTTTACTTTTCGCTTTCTCTCCTCCCTTCTTTTTTCGCTTTTCTTGCCTCATTTTTTTTTTCTCTTGCTGGGCATTTAGTAGGCTTCATTTTGGTGGGAAGAGTTTTTAGGAAAGCTTTTAGGATCTTAGGATTAGGTGAAAGGAAAGGTAGATGGGTAATGGAACAAGATTTTCATGGAGATTTTCAGGTCCTTGTCACGTGGTTTTTTGCTTCTTTCTCCGGTGTCCTTGACTGAATTGTGCTCATTCTGGTATGGTTTGAAAGATCTCTTCACTCTGCACAAGCTAGCGAAGAAAGTTGTCCTTGACCGTTAAAACTGATGACGTCACAAAGGGTAGAAAGGACCTGGATCCGCACGGGCGGTTACGGGCGGTTCAGGGGCGAATGGGTTAAAATTGCTTCAAGGAAATTAGTTTTTATAAACCAAATGGCATTGATTGGCGATGATTTAATTCGCAAATATCTCTCAATGCAAAAATTCATTCAGTAATCAGTTTTAGTTTTCAGATTTTGTTCTGTTTATATATCATTTTTTGAGGGAAATCGCTAGTCTGAAACTGAACATGGAAGTGTGTGACGCTATCCCAGGGACCCTAAATGTTGTATCTGAAGAAAATGCTGCAATCAATGAGAATAATAGGTTTACTGAAAGATTTAATTTCGAACTGGCTTTTAATAATCTGCCTTTAAGTAAATTGTTTAAAGGGTATCTATCGGTAACACTCGCGTGACGGACCGTGTAACGCTATTTTACGTCAATGTCGCGGTTTTTTTGCAAAATTAGGGTTGCCCAGAGATTTGTTTCGATTTTCTGATAGATTGGGGCCTACTTAAGCGGTAGAAAGTCAATTTGCGGAATTTTAAGTTATAGCGCATTGTAAAAATTTGCATTATTTTCTTCCTATAATTTTGAAGGGCAGAAATTGTCAACAGGGCCAATTTTTAACAATACCTGTTTGGCCACAAAATTATTACAGCTTTCACAAG
This sequence comes from Porites cylindrica, assembly GCA_964035525.1. Classification (NCBI taxonomy): domain Eukaryota; kingdom Metazoa; phylum Cnidaria; class Anthozoa; order Scleractinia; family Poritidae; genus Porites; species Porites cylindrica. The sequence goes on along the minus strand of OZ037775.1, from coordinate 11,767,871 downwards.
TTTATCGCCTTATAATAAAGAAAGGGTCATAAAAACTATTCGTGTTCTTCAAAGGCTGCCAAATCGTTGTGGTTTGACGTACGAGTCAATGGAATTTGTGTAAAAATTTCGCTTTATCGGAAGTGGATTTTGAGCTCTGTACGGGCAAAATGAGTTTTCTCGAATTTTAACAAAAGAACACGTTATTTGGGAAAACTAACTACGGCATGTTTCATTACTCATTAAGGGTTATCGATGAGCCAAATATGAGCGAAATCAAATTTTCAACTTGTGCCGACCGTGGGTCGATATTTACGTAAAGCTACTCTTAAACTTTTTAATAGTTGTTTAGGCAGAATCAACATAAATTTAGTTGTGTTCTTCATGATAAACCATATGATAAATATTTTCATGAAAGAGATTATTACTAGCCCTTCGGGGATTTTTTAATTCCGCTCGAAACGGTGAAGCAGTTTTTTTATCAATTGTTGATAAAAAACTTATGGTGGGGTTGTGATTTAGAAAAAATAAAAACTAAGCTAGGTTTAAAGAATTATCTACTCTTATAATAAATGAGCGCTGCTGATTTAAATAACTTATCTATCAATGAGTTGAAAAAACTCGTTAAAAAAGAATATAATGAAAATAAAAAAACTAAAGGAAAAAACAAAAACTTATTGAAGTTTATCAAAAGTTACAAAAACAAAACAATAAACAAAGAAAACAAAAACCAACAAAACAAAAACCAAAAAAACATATTAAAACATTTTGAAGAGTATTTTCAGGAGTGTATTAAAAACAAAACAATTCCTGCTGATACTCCTCCATATCTCAGAAGGCTCTCAAACGAGCTCTAAAAGAATATCAACAAGTTATTAAAAAAGAGAAATCAGCTCTTGATAATTTTGCTGAAAAATACGCCATTGATGGTGAGTCGGGTGGTATTCCAACTGACTATTTTTTAAGCAAATAAACACAATTAAAATACTTCTTTTAGAAATCATCACAATATTAAAGTCCGTCTTGTATTAATCTGCCTCATGGAGAAACAAGATGTTGAAAAACGAAAAACTATTTTCACTCAAGATAAAGCTTATTTTCAATCAGAAACTCATATTAATCTTGAAGCAACAGATGTGAAAGAATTACTTTCAAGGATGATATACGAGATTCTCAACAAAATTGCTACTTATCAAAAAAATGGTTCGGGTTGGTATTCTAAAGAAGTACTCAATCTTGATTTCATACTGTTGATTATAAACCAATGAAGGGGTCTTCTTATAATCCCACTTCCAGATTTTATAATGAAAAAGAAAGCATTTACAAATATACAAAACAAAAGACAAAAAATGTTTCCTTTGGTGTGTTCTTAATGAGACATGATCATAACAGATTTAAAACAGTATGAAAACGAACTCAGTTTTAAAGGAATAGATTTTGCAGTCAAATTAAAAGACATAACCAAGTTTGAAAATCAAAATCCATTAGTTCCAGAAATTAATGTGTTTTCAGTAAGTGATAACAACAAGTTTTACCCTCTCCGAATGACTCAAAAAGATTGTAAAAACACAATAGATTTATTTCTTTGTGAAGAGGATGGAAAATCTCAATACTCGCTTATAAAACATTTTAACCGATTGTTTAGGTCTCAAATTACTAGTCGAACAAATGGCACAATTTTAATTTGCAAGAAATGTTTTACTCATTTCACCAAACAAGACCTTTTTGAAAAAAGTATCACATATTGTTCCACCAATGAAACAGTTGCTGTAAAAACGCCAGCAAGAAATTTCAAAATCGTTACGAGAAATTACCAATCCCTTATAGTATATGCAGATTTTGAATGCTTTACCAAACCACATTCTACTTGTGAACCCTATCCTCATGATTCGTACACTTACTCCTATCAAAAATTTGAGCCGTCTGGAATTTGTCTTTATCTCAAAGATCTTGATGGAATTAACAAACTATACAGTCCAATCGTTTATACAAAACAATCGGATGATGAAGACATTGCATCAATCTTTGTATCAAAACTTGAAGTAATTGCCAAAGAGATTTACAAAGATTATTACAAGAAACCAAAACCACTCAAACTTACAAAACAAGAACAAGAGGAGTTTGATAAAGCAGAGTTTTGCCATATTTGTGAGAAAGAATTATATGATGATGATTCAAAAGGTCAAATGTTGACAGTTAGAGACCATTGTCACTTCACTGGAAAGTATCGTGGAGCCGCGCATAACTCCTGCAACCTTCAATGTCGGAAGCCAATGATTCTTCCAGTCATATTTCACAATCTTCAGGGTTATCATTCACACCTCTTTACCAAACAACTTGCAAAAGTAAAGGTGGATTGACTTGCATTCCATCAACAGAGGAGAAATATATTTCATTTTCCAAGAGGATTAAAGTTGATGAGTATAAATCTCGAAAAAGTGGTGAAACAGTTTCACTGAATTTTGAAATCCGATTTATTGATTCATTTAAGTTTCTTCAAACATCTTTTCTCAAATCTTCAACCAAAGGATTTTAAGAATACAAAAGCTATAATTAAAAATAATGTCGGGCTTCTTACACGTGTTACAATATTGATAAAAAATCTTATTGCTTGTCACATGATAAAGACTGAGGTTTATTTTAACAAACCAATGTACGTTGGTCAAGCAATTCTTCATTTATCAAAAACACTAATGTTTGATTTTCATTATAATTACATTAAATCAAAGTATGGAAATAAAGCTGAGTTACTCTTTACGGACACAGATAGTTTGATGTACGGGATTGAAACAGATGATTTTTATCAAGATATTGCAAAAGATGCTAAAAGAAAGTTTGACACAACTCCGCAAATTCCCTAGCTGCTTTTACCCCAGCGGAAATAAAGAAGTAATTAAATTCATTAGGGGGAGTATCAGTCGTAGTGCCGGAGTGCGCGCTTAGGTTTTCCATACTGCCCCGCTATTGCTTTTGTTAGACGAAATTTCTCGGTTAAAGTAATCCTATACCGATCTAGGTGAGACGCTTTCTTTAAAATAAGAACATTTTGTGTCTACGCATGGCGTAGAAAACAGCAGAGGAAGTTTACTTTACAAAATGTAAAGTTACAGACGCCGCCGCATTAAGAATATCTCTCTGTGGATCTGGCAAGGATTTAAGAAGACGGTATATTTCACAGCGTATGTATCAAAGGAGCACTCGAAGCTTTCCACCGTGAAGAATACAATGAGCATTTTAAAAAAAAAAATTGAGCAAGCTGTTTCTTAGACAGGAATAGAAAGCTTACCCAAAGTCAGTAAACTCCGTTAATTTCACCTCTCTGATCAGGACACGCTTATGAATGGTAGCTCTAACAGTCAATAAATCTATACCTGCGTACCTCCTATGAACTGCAAAAATGTTGAAAAAGGTTTCTTAGACAGCAAGGGTGGCGCATTGGCGAGAGCACTCGCCTCCCACCCATGTGGCCTGGGTTCAAATCCCGACGTCAACGCTCTATGTGGGTTGAATTTGTTGTTGGTTCTCTCGTTTACTCCGAGAGGTTTTTTCTCCGGGTACTTTCCCCTCTCCTCAAAAACCAATATTTCCAAATTCAAATTTGACCAGGAATCGGGTAGACGAAAACCACCATGCGGATGTGCTACCTCCAAATCAGTATTTATTAATTTATTTAGGTACACTGAGATAAAGGAAAAGGTTCCCTCAAACTTGTAAAAGCCTATTAATTGACGTCATTGTGTCGAGAGCCACGCAATCCAAGTCACGCTGGCTGCTGCTTGTGGAAGTTTTCAGATAGTAAAGAATGGATCAGTAGGGCAATTAGATGGGGTCAAAACCAAACGTTTAATGACTTTTGACGTGAGAATGCTTGATAAGTAAGTTTCGATAGATCAGTTTTTCCCCAAAAGTAGCTAAAAGTATAGCAATTTTTCGTTAACATGTACATAATGAAGCCCGCTAGATTCCACTCCAGGGGCCCGTTTCTCGAAAGTCCCGGTAACTTTACGGGCCCGAAATCAAAAATTCAAATCGAAATATAAAGAATAAGAGCGCGGGTCCTGGCTAGCAAACTACTCCATTTAGTTTCATTAACTGACAGTTTTATCATGTTAGATGCAAAACTATTGAAACCTCGATCTTTAATGTAAACGGAGACAGCTTACCGGGCCCGTTAATTATCGGGACTTTCGAGAAACGGGCCCCAGCTCCCTGTCATGAAGCTTTCGGCCAAGATGATAAAACTGCTCCGGTACTTACTTGGCTATTTGTTCCAATCAAATCTGAGTTGTTGTCGATTGAAATGAAGGTGTTTGATGCACTTTGACGCCAGTGAGATCACAACAATGTTGACAATGGTGTTTGGCTCCTTATTGGCGCTTTTCTCTATTCCTGAAATAGAAATTGTTCACAGCGTTTGCTTTATTACGCCCTTAAATAATATCTTTCTACCCCAGTTGCACTGCCTAGCTCTTTCTTGAACACGGTTAGTTGCAGACTGCTGTGTAGGTCGTTATTATTTTGATAGCTACTTAAGGTATTTTTGTAATAAAAACTATTGACATTAGTTCATTCACCTTTTTGAATCTGTTTTAAGGCATAAACTCCGTTTAGTGAACATTCCCATGCAATAGACAAATGAGCAGACATGGGCTCGCTCAAACGTGAATAATGTGTCATTCACAATAGCTCTTCTCTGTACTTTCCTTTCAAGGGAAAAACCCCCCAAAACCCTGCTGAGACCGGGAAAAGAAAAAGTCCATGACAAGTAGACTTAAAAAATGAAAGAAAAAACGCAGCTTGCGCTGACTTTCGCTTTAGACCTATACTTCTGGATCCTACTGTAAGGCACTCTGGTCATGATATCACTTCACTATGTGGGATGATGGACAATTTTGAGACGAGCTCCTTAAGTAGAGTCCAAACATTATATTCTTACAAGCGCCCACTGCTGTTAGGGATATTAGCCCTATGATTTCATCATACGCAAGGGCAAACATATGGATATGGGATGGCACTTGACTGACGGACGACGTACGACCGCCTCGTTCATCAGGGTCCTTTCTCTCTACCCTAGCCGAAAATAAGGGCTGTTTGTTGATTTCGCGTTTAAAAAACTCGCGATTCGCACAAAGGCTAACATTACGTTTTGGGTAAAAAGTAAAAGCTTTCATAATGTTGATCAAGCCTGTCTGAGTTGATGTAAATAACATACTGGCGGATCAGTGGGGCGTGAGTGGCTGTACGCTGAAGGTTTAACTTCCACCAAATTGCAAAGCAACGAGACAACTCTTTTATCAGGGGTCCCCAGCGACCGTCTTCTGTAAAATATCTGTTCGGAGAAGCACAAATTGCCTAACATTTTCTATAGCTTGAGGAAGGCTAAAAATTTCTAGATGACCGTTCCATTTATGTACAATTTTCGTAGCATATCTAATAAATTCGATAGGATTTTCTAAAGTTTATTTTCGCATTTTAGTCCCCGAGTTAGGCTGTTTTTCGTAGAAAAAGGAAACCTAAAATTTTCGGATTCGAAAATGCGATGGAGAGAAGAATCAGAAAAATTCTCTTTTTCGTAAAACTTAAAATTGCATCTAAAATTTTCAGGAAAATAATACCGAAGCCCTTGTAATTTCGAAAAGACTCAAGTTGTCCTAGGACGACCGAACAGATACAAATTTTATAGCGCCGCTTAGAATACATTTCTTGGGATCTGAAAGTACTCCGGATAGCCTAAAAAGTGTTTTCAATGCATTTAGGAGGAAACCGTCGTCGGGTGCCCCTGTTTTATTAATCTGTGAAATTATTATCACTGAAAGAATGTGTGATGGAAACAACTATGATATTGTGATTGATCACTGTACAAGAAATCACGCGATTATAAGAAAATCGAAAAGACGTGTATAATAAGATTTATTTCGTACGAACTGAAACACGTTAATAACCGACCAATTTCGAGATGTTAAATACTTCTTGAGGAATAAAAAATCGAATTTCTAAGCTGAAACAAGCTATGCACTGACCAGGTTAGAGCAACATCTGAACACCACGCAAGTTTGAAGCAATTTTGTATTCAGCTACTTAATTGTTTCCGTTGATCCAATGTCCCGAGTAGCTCATTCTCCTGCTTCCGCTTTGGCACATCTGCCGTCCCATATCATGCAAGTTTTACGTTTATAAGATACTTAGAAGACTTCTTCCACAGATCCGTAGTTGAAAGACAAGCGCTCCCAATCAATAAGTTTAAAGAACGAAAAAACGAAAATTTTATCTTTCAACTTGTTTACTGTTGTTAATGACGCTCACCGACTCTTCAAGATTGTGGTAACATGTTTTAACGATGAAAGGCCTTAGAAGGGGTTAGGTATTCCATCCAAAAACATCTCTTACTTGTCAGAAGCAAATGGAACACAATAAGTCTTTCTATATTTTATACTCCAACACCCCTGGAGGGCAAAACCACCTCCTACATCAAATCAAAATTTACATTGTTGCTCTGGTACCTCAGTCCTTAACTGGTCAGAGTATTCCTGCAGCTTTTGCTTTCCTACTCTGCTATTTTAATAGCTACATACTGTAAGTACATCTGTGTGTATGGGCGCCAAAACAGATTTTCTGTCTCTACATAACTGAAGTAATCTATTCTTAGTTACCATTAAATACAAACTTTACCTTTCTGTTAAAGACATAAACTGACAGCTCAAAGTATCCCTTCAAAATAATGATACGATAAACAGTAGCAAGCAGTGTACAGTAAATCTATAACAGCGTAACATTTATGAACACCAAAATGATGCATAAACTTTCTTAGACAAGAAATAGGAAACTAGTTCAAACTGCGCAAAGCCCAATGACGTTACTTTGTTAATTTTAATGCGACCAGCGAAGGAGAACAGGCGCCCACTGACAATTTGGTCAGTATTAAAATTTACACCCTTCCAACCTTCCCCCCCCCCCCCCCCCCTTCCCCCTTAACCATCCTCGAAATCACGGACTCGCTTATAGTATAGATAAAGAGTATCAGAGTATCATTTTCGAAGATCGGTGTGCGGTAAGTGAACGATGGATCTATATTACAAATCCACGTGGAATTAGAAGTCACGGAGTCCCAGATACGGCACTGGGGACTGGGTATGACCGTTGTATTGCTACCCTAAAATAAGGGCTGATTATTGTTTTCGTGACACAAAATCGATGACCTGCAATGTTCTTGCTTCTTTAGCAATTTTGGTCACAGTTTCTTTATGTGCTCTTGTCCATTCTTTGCTTGTCCTTCCAGCGGTCCGATATCTCCTGTAGACAGGGACCTATGCTAATCCGTGAAAGGTTTGAACCCAGGAGTCATTTCAAAAGTTGGTTGAGTTTGATCGTCCGGATTCAGAACGGTTTGGAGGTTTTCTTACGCTACACACCACCTGCCTCGATTAGCCTTGCTATTTGCAGGTGGTGTGATATTTGTATATTTAATGTAAGAAATAAAGATGTTGTTGTTGTTGTTGTTGTAAGTGGTCTTCGGCTCTGCCCAGCTGACTGTTCTTCTTCGGCCTTGTATTCGTGTTTTATTTTCTACTCCCTACTCTTGTGAACATTTTTGATATCTTCTACCAGCCCATCTCCTTCCTTAACCGGCAAATCTACTATCTGACAACGTTCACCGACCTGCTCGAGTTCCCCAATCTAAGAGTCGTATCAAGGCAGGACCCATACTCCCTCCTGCCTAGCACGTCAGTAACCAAGTCGGGAAGCTCATCACTAGCTGCAAACCAGATAAAATCTTCTTCAGCTCCGTTAGTGACCGTATCATGCTCAATTGACTCCACTTTCCACGACACTGGTGGTAACCATTCACGATCTTTGCCTCCACAGTACTCCACAATGAGGTGCATTCACTGACCCTTCAGTGGACGGTTCCTCTAAGCTTTATTTCTGCGTTCTCTGGTACAAGGTTATTGAAATAAACCACTGATTTCTTTCCTCACCCAATAATTGAGTTCCATGAACTATACCACTTCACAGTTGTGAAGGTTGATAGTCAAGTCGAAGTCGAGACAAAGTCGGGACAAAGTTGAAGTCGGTTCGAATTTGGTTTGCACACGCACCAATGTTCGTGAATGTTATCTGGACTCAAAAAGCTAAGCTTTGATAGTAGACCAGCACGAGTGTAGATAGAAATAAAGCCCCAATGGCTGACAGAAGTTAACACCATGAAATCTACACTATAACTGAACTACTAAGATAAAAACGCTAAATTTGTAATCAACAAAAACGTGCTTGAAACCGATCTGGAAGTTACTACGTATTCCCCATCAGGAACAAAACAAAACGGGGCTGGGAAAGTAACTGTAGCCGCTAATGAACTAGCGTACGCTACTTTAATATATTTGAACCCCTTTATATTTAATTTCTCTAAGACACTTCGTTGCGGGAAAACCACATCGTGATAAACGAATTCTGAAAATACAACAAACACGGTTAACCCTATGTCTAGCAGCAAAGAAAAGCAAGGGCTAATGCAGGAGAGTCTTAAAACAGTTGATCCAATTTTTACAAACTTTATCGGTGTAATCTCCCCGGGCGTACATGAAAACCACAAGACAGTTTATGCAGCAGATGCAGTATGAAATGTAAAATCTTCAGGCTTGGCGCTTTGAAACGCCCTGCGTGCTCACGTGAGAGTAACATAACGCGCTGTAAGAAAAATTAGCATAACGGGCAAACAGTGGCCGTGGCCTTATCGATAAGAATCTCATTTATGCAGGTGATAAACAATTTATAATAACTACAGTTAACACGTTCGTGCAATAACGAGGGATTAACGAAACGAAACGAAACCAACTCAGTCACTGCATTGGCCTGTGGCACTCAGAAAAGTTTGGGAAACCTGTGATCGAACGAGCAATCCCGTCCCCGGCCCAGGGTCTTCTCTTCGCATGTAACACGTGTGGGAGCTTTGAGCGCCGATTCTCCTTCTATTTTCATATTCTTAGATATTCTTAACTGTGTATGCCTTATACTATCAGTCGCATGTATTCGAGAAATGGAAAGCGTGGGATTCTTCGAGGGACCCGAAAAGCTCATGGAAGTGTGGTGGCAGCCGGTTTTGGGAGCTGACAGGGCTAGGGCAGATTTGAGAAATATTTCGCGGTAAGAATACTGAAACGTGCAGTAGCGTTTGTTTTTTATCACCTATATCATGTATTTTAACTTCTTAAGAGCTTAATTAACTGGTCGAAATGAGAAAGAAGGTAACGAAGCATAAACACACGCATGGTGCTTTGTAAATAACCTCTTATATATCTCGGAGAACTTGTGTTATAAAAAATTAAGGAGAGCGTTAATTCGAGCCTCTGATGGTATTTAGTGAAACTTCCCTTCGTCTAGGAGGGTCTGAGAGTGTGCTCCCCTAGAAATATTTAAAACTTCAAGGGACTAAAATTCATTTGCGAGTGTTCTGGGTACTACAAAAATTAAGTACAAGAGATAAAGGAGGGTTTCTTATTAACAGGTGCAAACCTTTTGATTATAATATTATTTTATTTTATTTTTACAGCACTGGTAAGTAAATGAAATATGTGCTGAGTTCTGTTTGCAAATGCAATAAAACAAATGGTTGAGTAAAATGGCTATGTGAACATTTAACACATAGCTGGTTAATTAAACTCAGAATATCAATCAAAATATCAGATACAAGCTCTTATTAAATGTGTATTTCCTGTGAATGTGAGATCAATAAAACCGCAACAACCCTATAGTATCACCACTGTACAGAAAAAGAGGCAGGAGCTGGGGAGGAAACAGGTTGATGGAAAAGGTTTCTGTGTCAACAAAATCACAACCATGCCGTCCATTATACAAAGTTTCATAACTATGACATGGTTTGTGCACATCATTATTCAAAATTCAAAACTTTAACTGCGGTACCAAGCTCCCAACCATTAATTAAATGCAAGGCCTAGGATTTCACAGTAACGATCGTCTCTGGTACCATGTGGTTACCGTAAACTTAAAAAAAATACACAAATATAGTATTTTCCCACTAGAATTCTTCACTAGGAGAGCAGTTGTTATTCTTTGGTTAATACTCGGCTTGTATATGAAATTCAAAAACGTTACCATTTTCCGCCAATTTAAATCAATCCCAAAGTGCATTGCACGTTACTGATGACGCATGAAAGATGTTTTACTGTTAGCAACAGCGATTTTTATGTCTTTCATTGCCAAGAAAAAAATGTATGACTTCAAAAGTTTAAAAACATTTTGAAGGCGGTCTTTTAGGAATGATTTGACGGCCATTTCAGGGAAATTATTTGAAATAAGATTATCATACAAACATTGTAATTTCACACATGGTTGCCTTCTCGTCAAGATGGCTCCCAAAACGGTGACAAGGTCTATCGACCTTCTGACGTTTTAAGAGACATTGAAGTTTTTTGTAAATAATACTACTTACTGATGTTCTTTGATTTTAAAGTATGATTAACAACATGTTTCCCATGTACATTAAAAGAAATAAAAGTGGGTTCCTATGAATTTTCATGGAACCAAAAATTTGTTTTGGATGGTTTCCCACGATCTCTGGGCATGGAACCGAAAAATTGTTATATCCATGACATTTGAAATCTGAGGGCTCGTAAATGCATGGTTCAATTGTCGCATAAAATTTTATTTGTGAGCAAATGATGTATTTATTGCAAGGAAGCAGGTTTTTCGTTCAAGGAAATGTAGCTTTCATTCAAGTTTCATTTCTTAGCCATGCAATCAACCCCTACAAACAATGAACACATGACATCTCACTTGAACAAAGTTTGTATAAACCTTGTGTGTTTTATCAGCAAAAAAATCAAAGAAATGTGTGAAAAATTGACTGAAATACAGTATTAATACAAAAAAGCATTACATGAACCAGTGGGTGTTATGAGAAAACATCATGTAATAATTTTAATCTTTTAGATTTTATGATATATTTTTTGGTTATAACATTATTAGAACTTATTTGCTACTTCTTTGGGGGCGCGTAAATTATCTTATTGGTACATAATTTTGTGGATCCATACTTAATTTTGCAATTTTGGCGAGATGGTATTTCACGGGTTTTATTTTCGCGATTTCAACTATGAAAAAGGGCATTAAATTTCACAATTCAAGGGTTCTCAACGTCATTTTATTTTTTAAAAAGTCTGAACTTTTAAAATTTCTTGTAAACTGGAAAAAGCAAAATGTGTACAATGTATTTAATAGACTTTTAAATGTGTTTGCACTATTTCACTTTAGAAGATACAAAATGGAACTTGTGTATTTGCAATACTTATCTTTTATGTGTTGCTTTTATTAAGTGTTTTATAGATTTTTTCTGTGATTTGATTTTTACGTATGGTATAAATTTTGCATGTTTAAATTTCGCAAGGACTTTTATTTACAGGTATTTTTTTTTGCAATTTTGGCATCAATGGTTAACATACACTGTATAATAAAATTTCATCCACTTCAAGGGTGCAATATACTTGTTGTTGCCTACCGAAGGGCATAACAAAAACAAACACAAAACAAGAGAAAGTGAAATAAAAAGAAACAAAACAATTATTGACCACACACAGAAAATAATAATGCTATTTTCTGTAGGGGTAAATGTTAATCAGTATGGCTGTTTTCTTTCTCTTAATGCCATCAGAGAGTTGTTTGATAATATTAATGAAGCAATGCCTTCAAACTTTTTTCATTCTTTTAGTAACCGGCCTTTTTAGAATGCCCTGTCAAATAAAACAGGCATTTGTAAAGCAAAAAGGGAAATTATTTTGCTTCTCTGAACAATTTCATTCCTCGTGAAAAGGGTAGATGTAGTAAGGTTTATAATTTTATTGAAATTTGCATCATTCATGGAAGGTGTGTGGATCACATGGATCACATTGTAAGGCAGAAACAAGTTGGCTTTACATATATTTATTTAGTATATACTAAAATAGTGGATAGTGTTTTTTGCGCACTCTGATTGGCTACTGAGTCAGTGAATTAATCCTGCACTATTCACTGATTCACCTCCCAGCGAGCGACGCCAAACTCGTGTAAGTTGCAAGCAAAATGCCTTCTTGGTTTGCTGCGGTAACAAACAAAGAAATTTCACAACTAATCAAGCAAGCTGTTCCCAAAATACACGAAGAAGGTGACAAAGTTCGGTCTGGAAGTTTTAACCGGTAAAAGTTTGTCTTTTTTACTTGAATATATCGATAAAACCGGTGAAAAAGTTTTTTGTTTACAAATGCAAATTAAGCTTAAGTCTTGCATAACTTTATTTAGTTGACTTGTTCATAAATAAGCTTAAAACTAAATTTAATAATCTTTTTTTACAGAATGATTTTAAATACGAAAAGAGTTCACAGCTCCTTTTGAAGAACTTTCCCCACAAGAGCTAAACAAATGCCTTCAACAGTTTTATTTGTCAGCAAGAAAAAGCGACGGCCACGGCCGTTCGGTCATTACGCGCCAAAATTGTAATCGTTGGCAACAGTATTTGAGTTAAAAATCATCATTTTTGTGCTCAATTATCTCACTGTTTTAATATACAAACTAAAACAATTTATTATTCACCTCAGTGTCAGTGGCTATATCCACAACTAACCACCTCCACTTCGGTGAATAATTGTTATATATCTTTATTTCTGGTCATGGGCATCTGCAATGATGTCATGAAGGCAACAAACTAAGTCCATTGTTTTGGCTGTTTTTGCGGCCATTTTGACAATCAAGAAATGGTCCTTGCAAGAACATTTGACTGCAGAAGTATTTTGCAGAAGTATTTTGCAGAAAACATTGTAGCAACTTGGACCAGTAGCTTAAATAGGAGCAAAAATCAAGATAAAAGAACTTTTGTCAGTGTCTCACTTCACAGATGAGTTTGTTTAGCTTGTGCAATATGTTTGTCAGAAGTGTGTTTTATTTTGGCTTTGTACTGTCAAAACCTTGCTTATTTCCCCTTTATCCAATTTGGAATCCATTTAGATTTACACCTTGGAGAATCCAAATTTAGCTTGGTGCTTTCCCATCCGATGGGTCAAAGTTTCAGCTCCATACTTCAGACCCAAGTTGAACTTGGATGCAAACTGCCATGTTTGTATTTTTTTTTTTAACTGAGCAGCCAAATCAATGCTAAATATGCTTTTCAATACATATTTAAAAATAAAACAGGGCAATACGGAAATAAGATTAGAAGAAAAAGAGGGAATAAGGTAGGACCTTCTTGACAGGATATTCGCAGAGAGTCACCCATCCAAGATGGCTTAACTTGAGTTTAATCTAGTTATTTAATCTTTATTTCACATGGCTTAACTTGAGTTGGGCTACGAAAAAACTGAGTTTTGTGAGGGTTAATTGATGAGTGATGTGTATTTCTAGTTACAATAGTCTTTGTGTTTTGCTATTAAATTAATGCCAAATATTATAATATAATTTATTTTTTGTTATAGTTATTACTCTACAAAGGCATACAATACATTATTCTTTTTTTACAGGGAGAAATGGTCAAATCTTTTGACGCTTGTGAATTGCACTATCATCAGTGAGAAGAGGAATGAAGATATGATTGCATATCTTCTCAGGTAGGTACATATTGCATTAGTAAATAACAACTAAATGTTAATTCAGTGCAAGTGAGATCGACGCAAGGTGTTTCATATTTCTAATTGCAGGCTCAGTAAAATGCTTTTGCTTCAGTGCTAGGGTGCTTTGGATAACAGGGTTGTCATTACGAGCCGGGGGCTGGGGATTTTCCCCGGCTACTAAGAGAGTGGCCCCCAGCTACTTTTATTGGAAAATAGAACAAAAATAGAACCAAAAGAAATCCCTAGCCGTTTGATTCCCCGCCTACTTGTTGTATTTACCCGGCAACTTGAAATCTTAGTGACAACCCTGGATAAGGAATGAAAGATAGATCTTTTAGTATATGGACATAATATTTATTTGGCATTATTTTTTTATATATATCAGATTATTATTATATTTATTTATTTGATATTTTTTTATGTGTTTAATGGTTATTTATTACTTTTTAAATGCTGCTCAGTTTTTATTTAATTTTTGGACTTCTCAGTGATGGGTTTCGCACCCTTAAATGTACATGTATCAGTAGAAAAGTTTCATGGGATAGAAGGTCAAAATGCACTTGATCAGATTATGAGTGGTAGAAGGTAGACCTAAACTTGCATTCATGATTAGAATACCTTATATGCATTCCATATCCATTCTTAGAGGATATCCAAAAAAAAAGTGTCACACATACATGTAGGTTTAGTTTAAGAAGTGAAGGAATAAAAAATATATAATGATTTTATTGTATCTCCAGTCTAGTTTAAGACAGTATTCAAATCTAGGGAGACATGTTCCATAACCAAACTTTTACATGTGAAAACATTTAATGCTCATGGACCTTCTGATCTCGCTTATTTTACAGTGAGAGCAGCTTGTTTGTATCCCGTACACGAGTAATCCTCAAGACATGTGGACAAACTGCTCTCTTGTACTGCATTAAACCTTTGCTAGAACTTGCAGCAACTGAGTGTGGATTGACAGAGGTGCAGGTATGTACAACTTAAATTAACAACGGAGAATAAAATAAATAAATAAAATCTTATTTCAGTTGCTGAGAGCACAGCGTTTGTCTGCTTCTAGTTTAGATGGTACACAGTCCCTTACTTTTTTATTATTGTAGCTTTGATAATGTTTTGCAGGATTTCTTCTATTCACGTATGAATTACCTAGCACCCAGCCTACAGCCAGCACCTCACCAAACTTTTGAGCAAGAGGTCTGTCTCGTGTTTTCTGTTTTTAATTCTTATCCATTCATTCATTCATCTATTCATTTCTATGTAAACAAAGTGATAAATCTTGGATTGAGTAAATTTTCTTGTAAATAATTTTAAAAGTAGCAAATTAGTATAGGCAGAGGGAAAGATATTATTTTATGTTTGCATGTGTATTCATATTACTATGTAGAGTTTCAACATGTTAATTTAGTTCATTGTTGAAATTGATGCCAAAATCCTTCCAGTCCACTTGTCATATGAAATATTGGACCTATCATAGTTTTTTTTTTGTTTCTTTGTAGGTCCAGTGGCTAGATAAATTATTTTCAGGTATGTTCTGACACTTCTGTAGATTTCATGTGCCTCTTGTTTTAGCCGATCATAATTCACTTCATCGTAACATGTAGGAAAAAAAAATTAGACTAACAAAATAGACCAATTACAATACCCAGTCAAACCCCCACTTTACAGACACTCACTTGATACAGACAGTTTTCCCTGTCCATGGAGAAAGCAGGCCATTTCATTTCCTCTAAATTTAACCCACTTAATACAGACTCTTTCTATGGCCCCCTTTGTTTCTGTATTAATGTAAAAAAAAGGTAAAGGCACACACAAACCAAAGGTATTATAGTAGTTTGACTTTATTACATGTAAAATTCAGACTTGGCACCAAAGCTTGGGAGAATAAAACAAAGGAAGTTAATTTTATCTGTAAAACTGTAACTATTTTCTCCTGTTCTTAGATGGTGCAGGATATGCTCTTGGAAGATTAAATGGTCAAGATACATGGTAAACAATAAAAATTTATGTACAACTAAAAACCTGTTCAAGACTTATTCTTAATTACCAATGTACATTGTTATAATGAGATGAATATTAACTGTTTTTTAATACAACATCAACAATTTTTCTGTTTTGGTTATTTTCCTTTACTGCTTGTGGCCTTTGGAGGAAGCTTTTAGCCATTCTACAACTGAATGATCATAACGATGATGATGATGATGATGATGATGAGTTAATAATTTATTTTACGGGTATTTATATTCTAGGTACTTGTACACACTTGATAACATCTTACCAGGAGTGTCTGAGCCTGACCAAACCTTGGAGATATCCTTTTAAGTTTTACTCAGGGTAGCACCTCAAGTCAAGTTTTACCTTTATCCTATACTTCTAACCTCATCTTAGTTCTTGATAAATTGTTCTTGATTCTGGATCCTGGATTCGTGCAGGAATTGAGAATTGAGTCAAGAATGGAGACTCACAAAGGAATGTCAACTGACTTTCAAACGGTTAACTGTACGTGAAAGCATATACATGTACATGCCAACTCTCCAAGATTATCCAGAAGTCTCGGGGACCAGCAGATACCCAATCAATCTCCTACTCTCTTGACAGGTCACCAAATCTCCCAGATAAAATCAACTTTTGAGCTTTCCTGTGCTTTAGTAAGGAATTCAGCCCAAAATTGACCCATAGTATGGTTTCTGGGGTATTTTTGTGCAATATTTTATCAATGACAAAGATTATTATTTTGGTCATTACAATCAAAAGAGTGAATTTTGATGGGCTCTAATAATCATGTAAGAGTTAATATATTGTCCTAAGCCACACCAACATTATGATTTGGGAAGTGGGTCAATTATTTGTGTTGATATGGAGGGGGGTAGGGGTGGGGTTGGTTGTTGAAAGGAGAGAGTCTCCAGATCTTGGCATCTCTGTGAAGCTTTGTTACTAATGTGCAAATTGACCATGTTGATGGGTTTTTATGGAAACTGAGGTAAACTGAGACTTGGCTTGAGATGCTCATATTCGTTCATGATGAAATTTAAAGTTTTTTCTTGAAAGCTTTGTTTTGTGAAATATTGGGAAAGGGATCACTTAAAGTAATTAATGTCTCCTTAACTTGTATACATCTTGATGCTGGATCTTGATCGAGAGGTTATGAACAAGTTCTACAAGTCAAAATATTCTGATGCTGATGAAGTCACTAAGGTGGGCTTTTTTTGCCAGGGTAATGTTTACATGAATAAGTCACATTCGTCTTATTTACTTAATATAGTGCTAATATCTATGTACGTATTCAGTAGCACAGTAAAGTGAAAAGGGAAAAACATGTATATAAAAGGGAAAAATGCACCCGTTTGATTCGTGGTTAGAATTTTATGAATACTTTTTTATTCTATTTCCTTGTCACCCAGGAGACAGGCATCAGTGAGTTTCTTCCTGGGGCAGTGATCGATGCTGCTTTGTTTGAACCCTGTGGGTATTCAGCCAATGGGCTTCTGGATGTAAGTAAAAAATAATTAATATATGATATAAAGGTCTTACAGTTTTGTTTTTAAGAGAAACTATCTGAATTATAATAATTATTCTATGCAGAGTTTTCTCAATGAATATCAGCTTTAAAACATCTTTTAACTACCATACAGTTAATCTATGTGGCAAATCCAGGCGGGGGTTTGTGTGTTTAATTTCCATTCCATTCGCGCAAACAAAAGCCTTGGATGAGTCCCGGGCCAGTGTAAGACAGTTTCATTAATTATTAAATTATTATTTTTATTCTGCAAATATCAGCAATTTAGTAAAGTTTATAAACATTTACAGTTGGTTTTACTTTGAAGGTGTCTGTAAATAAATAGCAATAATCTGAATAACATTTATTGCTGGTGTGACAGATGTTGGCATTAGGGAACAACAATGTCATTACTCCAGAGTGGTTTCCTACCATGGAACACCTCCGGGTGAGCTGCCCGTTTTTTTAATACTCTGACTAGTAACCTTAATGTTACTAATTTCTGCAGGACTTAATTTTGCAAAAAATGTTTATCACACTATATTGAAAGCTAGAGATGTGAAAAACGTTTTCATGAAACAACAACAGTAACAGCAAATTTAATACCTTGCTGCTCTCGCTCCTGCAAATCCTTCTAAAGAACAGATGTCATTTTGTTCTTATCACGGAGCATATTATGCTGTATAATTCTGCTGACTCTTGTAGTGTAAGGTTGTTTTGCAAACAAATATTACTACAATATGCCCCATACCAGTCTGGGAGCTAATCAGAGAGGTGTGATGGATTTGGGAGGAAATGAGCACGCGCTGTTAGCCTCTGATTTGTTAGTCAGATGACTATTTCTATCTACCGATTTAAAGTGAAGACTCTTTACCTTTACCTTTGGTGGGTACAGATGTCAACGAAAGGTGCCAAAAATCTAAGTAGAGTAGTCAATCTGTTCGCCACAGACATCCACTCCAGGAATTTATTGTGATGTGATGATGTGCTACATAAGCCTGTAAGTCAACTCCCTTATGTGAATCTTTTCTCTCTCACACATAGGAAAGCTACTTCAACATCCATATTACTCCACAGCCTGAGTGCTCTTATGTCAGCTTTGAAACCAATATTAAAATGGTAAGTTGAAAAAACCAAGAATATAGAAGAGATGAAAGTACAGCTCAAAATTATAACGGAGGGGAGACAGTTGTCTTATCTGAAATTTTCTTTTATTTTAATCCTCATGTTATCCTGCATTTGAGTTGTTACTCTTGTACTTATTTACTTACCATTTTGTTCCTGCGTTTTGTATTATATAGTCTTACATACCCTTGTATCTATTTAGCAGAATTAAGGAAATCTTTCTTTGAAGCAGTTCTATTGTGAGGCAGGATTTATGAGCTATCTTATGATTTTTGATTATTTGTTGCCACGTGGCGAAATTCTCAAGTGTCATCTAAGTTAATGTTTTAAGTCCCAGTAGTGACCAACATCATTTTTTTCGTCACAATATCCAAGCATTGTCGAGAGATAAGGTTGTGGAAATTAATAAAATGATCTGTTTTATTAAATTCTCTCTACTAATTCTTAAAGGAAATGTATGGAGATCGGTTCGGAGAATTTGTATGTGGATATTGGGGCTTAAAGGGTCAATGCTTATGCTGTCGAAAGCTTCAATGATGATATTTTTCAGGGTCGTACAGGTGATGGAAAACCTGGAAAGTCATGGAATTTAAGAATTTTATTTTCCACGCCTGGAAAGTCTTGGAATTTAATTGTCGGTCCTTGAGAGTCCTGGAAAATTAAAGTTTTGTTTGGTAGATTAGTTACTGCAGGTGACAAAGCAAGGACAATTGAATATAGAAAAGAGTAATTATAGAGCTAGAGCCCAAACAGCAAGCATTTTGGTGGACACCTGAGTTTGTGTCTGTTGAATTGTTTAAGGTCAAAAAATACCCCCAAACGAGAAAAACTGTGAACATTTTTTAAAGTTACAGCTTAACCTAAGGTCTTGGAAAACTTGAAAAGGTATCTCCAAGCGACCATATAATGTTCTATTTATTTTAAAAACACCAATGAAATACCAAACCATTTCACTTAAATAGGTTTGGTGTGAAAAGCGCGATTTATTATGTAGCCATAGTCAAGGTAATATTTTCACATGTGAAGATATCACGTTTTCGCGCGAAAGCTCACCTGGTATTTCATTGGTGTTATAATACGTGAACGATACTTCTTGTTTTCTCTTAGAGTTCCTATAAAGAACTGATCGGCAGGGTCCTTGAAGCTTTCAAACCTGGAAGATTCCTTATGACTTTGTTTGCCAATGAGGTTAGCATCAATCACTTCTAAGTATTAAGGCTCAGTCAATTCCACGTGTGTCCGTACATCCCGTCCCCGCCCGGGCATTTGTTAGGCATTTGATATTTTGTTATCAGAAAGAGACCTGTCAGTATACAGCTATTTCGAGAAAACGTGTTGGAAAAACTGTGCACGCGACAATCCCGAAAGGTAATATGGGATATGATCAATTCACTGTTGCTTACACGGTAGCTGTCGAACCTACTTTTGTTGCTTTCTTTTAGCACTCGCAAACATATATCCAAGGCCTCTCGTGCAATTCTCTCAAATTTCTTTGAAGAACAGTGAACTCAAAACTGCCCACAATACCTTTCGTGATTGTCGCGTGCACTTTTTCCGACAACCTTTCTCGAAATAGCTGTTTACAGAAAACCCACGTTAGGGCTTAGAGTACTCCTATAACATCATGGCTTTACTGACAATTGATCAGTGACATCGTGACTTAATTGAGCAGTAAGGTCAATGAGCAACGTCAGTCGCCTCTAAACGATCAGTTCCGACTTGCTTATGACATGACTCCCGGGTTCAGCCCATTCATAATGTTGTTCCTTGGTACAGTTCATA
Source organism: Porites cylindrica (assembly GCA_964035525.1). NCBI lineage: Eukaryota > Metazoa > Cnidaria > Anthozoa > Scleractinia > Poritidae > Porites > Porites cylindrica. The sequence goes on along the minus strand of OZ037775.1, from coordinate 11,747,897 downwards.
TAAATAGATATTATTGAGTCAGTAAGTCATCCAAATGTATCTTACAGATGAACGCACATCTTACACTTCTAGGAGATAAGACGAAAACGCCACTAAAAACCGTACCTTTGGTGGCACAGTACCTTAAAAAAAGTGTACCGAATAAACATACAGCGTGTATAAAACTATGTAAAATAAGAACTACAACATTACAAGAAAAAGGATGCAAACACGAAGGTTGCCCTTTCCCTTTAGAACAACACAAATCCCTTGCTGATAGCCTAGATGGTCGATAGTCATTTCATAACAGTCCGCGCTCGTCTTCATTGTGTTCGTCAAAATGTTAAGTTCTCCGTTATTCGTTCCCGTGTCACTAAGTCAGAAATTATATTGTGAATGTCTGTTATTTTGTGTTTCTGCAGGGGGCGCCATGTGGATTTTCATACAAAACCTTTCAAGAGGGTTCTATTGCAGGCTACAAACGCAATGACCTCCAGTTGTCGCAGATGAAAATGTATAACCTGACGTATGGTCGTTATGAAAAAATCTAGGACATTAAGAGATATATACTAGGTTACGCCAAGAGATATAATATTAGGTAATGACATGGTCTTTTAGAATAGACCACAGCGTGGTTTGGAAATGTATTATGACAGTTCAGTTCAGTTCAAATAGCGTAATATAGCCGCACTAAGGCCGATTTACATGTAAACATTTTGTTGCATGCGATCGATGGGCTTACTTGCCCCTCCTCCCCCCGAGGGGGGCTCCCGTATGAAAGTGTGGGGGATGGTTGTCGTCTTGCACAATATTTTTACCCATAAAAACATCGCTTAGGATTGTTAGGTAGAGAAGAACCTAATAAAAAGAAACAAACACCGTCATACCATGCCTGAGTATGGTCTCCTGTAGGCGTGGTTGGCCACGCCCAGACAGATTGGTCTGCTTTAGGGGTCAAATTCTAATTTTTCGATGAGCGTCACTCTCTCTTTCATGTCTCAGTGTCTGAGTCTTCCCGGGCTTCCTCTTTTTAAACTTTGCCTATGGCGATGTCGGACGTGAATATTCGGTCCCCATTCGCTTCCGTAGGGTCTCCAAGGATGCGGTCCAATTTATGCGATACATTTATGGGTGACGTTTTTCCGGGTAAATCGTAAGTCCTACACAGTTTGTCTTCCGAAGGCAACTGTTCAAGCTTGAAGGCGCTATTTTTAATCTTAAGTTTGGGTAGCTGCTTCTAGCGTTGCCAGGTTCGTGTTGAGGGCGATAATTTACGAAAAAGGCCAGCTTGACAGTAAGAAGATAACTGAATGAAACAATTTTCTGGGCATGTTTGCAACGAAACTGATTAAGAGTTATTTTCCTGATACTATAATTATTTTTAACGGATGTAACCGCTCTATTTTTAACGAGTATGACTCTATTTTTTTCCTAATAATATTATTGTCGCTCTCAATTATAGAGCATTATATAATCCAGGTAATTCTGTAAGAAGACTTAAGAACCTTGGCTTTTATTTGTAAAGATGTATACTATTTTCGGTGGAAACAGTTTTGCCAGTCAGTTATTTATGTAACTCTTTAAATTATTATTCTGAAATGCAAAGTAATAGTTGTTTGATGGCTTTTGCCTGGATACACTTGTTGTAGGCCAAGTGTGTGCTATTAAGTGTAACTTGTCGATGGATATTAAATTTGAATTTGAAGGAAGCCTGTTTCATGCATGTTTTTTTTTATTCCCTAGGAATATTTTTTTGTTTGTGTATCAGAGTTTTTAGGGACCTTACGACTAAGGAGCTTAAGCAACAACGACAGCGACGGCTACAAAAACTTACTTAAAAAATGAAGTCGCGATGCTTCAAACTTAATCGCGCTTATTCCATCTCGTTCAGTTCGTCAAATGTTGGCAGTTTTTTTTGGAGTTGAATCTTAAAAGACTATATCAAAGTCCAGGAAAAGAAAAATAACGTCGTTGTCTTGTGCTCACGTTGTCCACAAAACGTGAAATTAGGCATTTTCACGTCGTTGCCGTGCAGTGGCGGCAAACGAATGTACAAAAAAGCATGATGCACATGCAGAGTTGTTGTTTTGCCAATCTAAAACTTTTGCGTTTTTGCCGTTCTCGTTGCCGTTGACGTGGTCATTGCTTAAGCTCCCCACTACGACGGCGACGGCAACTGCAACGTCATAAAAGCAACAGGTTCAATTAGCAAAACAACTCTGCACGCTTTTTTGTCCATTTCTTTGCCGTCCCTGCGCAACTACGACGTGAAATGACGAAATTTTAAGTTTACTTAAGGATAATTCTTGAGGACGACAACGGCAAGGCGATAAATTCTACCATATCTGTCTTAACTCGGGCGCGGTCCTCTCTCTTCAGCTCCAGCATAAATGCCCTTTTTTCGTCTATTTTTCAGCGACGTTTTCGAGGACGTCAACGTCTCATCGTAAGATCCGTATTATTCACTCGTGACGGTTCCTGCAATTCTTGAGGAAGTACAAAATGGATTGAGGTGTGTCCTCCCTGATATCTCAAGCTTAACGGTTTATGGGGTTAGAATGTAGAAAACAAGCGCTTTCGGGCAACCCGGTTCTCTCCGATTGAAGCCTCATCTGAAACAATCCCCCCAACCTCTGACAACCTTAGAAAAGTTGTTTTCGTTGAATACCATGTGGCCACAGTTTCGTCTTTTTTTCTAGGGAGGCATTGCGCCATGTCCAACTGTTTGCAGGTGCCTTTCGTTAGTTCGAGGCTGTGTTTCCCACATCTATAGTGTGGTGTTTGCAGTGCCTTGCTGTGCGTGCCGTGCAAACTGTTTTGCAGTAAAATTTTCAAAACTTTTATGCTCACTTTAAGAGACCTATTCGGCTAACTCAATGTCGTACCCAATTCAAATCTTCCGGGGTTAAGATTCTTTGTGTATTGTATTTGCATTATAACGTGGCATTCACATTTAAATAATATGGAAATTCCTCAAACAAAACGTTTTATTCCCAAAGGGTTAGAATTGGGTACAACATTGACTTAACCGAATAGGCCTATTGGATGAGAAGACCACAAATATATCTCTGTCAGTGTACATCCCTAGCGTGCAGTCCTTGCTCTTGGATGGGTAATATTTAGAGGGGGACCGTAACATGGGGATGGTTTCTTGATACTCCGTGAGTGAACGTGAGAGTATGTTAAATAACGTTGGACGCGATCACGCGCAACTATTCCTTGTTTGCATGGTATTTGTATGTGAAAAACTATGTCTTCGCATGTTCTGTTTAAGACCTATTTTAACAAACAATTAGGCTAAAATTATATTCTTTTTCATTTTGCTCTCAGACGTTCTGGTCGCGGTCGCGTCGTTGGATCTTGAGTCCCTAATAAAAATGTGGTGGTGGTGGTGGTGGAAGAGAAAAACCAAAAGAAATGTGGTGGTGGTGGTGAAGGAGGAGGAAAAACAGTAGAAACGTGGGGGTGGTGGAAGAGAGAAAACAAAACAAATGTGGTGGTGGTGGAAGAGGGAAAACAAAAGAACTGAGGTGGTGGTGGTAGTGGAAGAGAGAAAACAAAGGAAATGTGGTGGTGGTGGTGGAAGAGGGAAAACAAAAGAAATGTGGTGGTGGTGGTGGAAGAGGGAAAACAAAAGAAATGTGGTGGTGGTGGTGGCGGAGGAGGAAAAACAATAGAAATGTTGTGGTGGAAGAAAGAAAACAAAAGAAATGTGGTGGTGGTGGTGGTGGAAGATAGAAAACAAAAGAAACGTGGTGGTGGTGGTGGTGGAAGAGAGAAAACAAAGGAAATGTGGTGGTGGTGGTGGCGGAGGAGGAAAAACAATAGAAATGTTGTGGTGGAAGAGAGAAAACAAAAGAAATGTGGTTGTGGTGTGACGGCAAGAGAGAGAAATAATAGAAATGCGGTAGTCTGTAAACCTTTTTAGATGAGAAACATTTCATTTTTTCTCAGCTTGCATTTAGCTTCTAAGGATTTTACAGGAGTTGGTTTGTCCCAAGAGCGAAAAAAGCTTCGGCAGAAACGATAGCATGCAAGGCACTTGATTTGGGGAGACTCTTTCCAAACCTTCTCGGTCAATGTATTTTGGTACTCGCTAGGACCATGTGACCCGAAACGCATAGGCAGCAGGAAATAACGAGGCCTTGATATTAGGCAAGAGTGATCCCAGCTACTAAGAATTTGATAACCACTGAATCACGGTTATTCAGCACCAAAATCATTTCATGGCTTGAAAGAGAATTTCCTTTAATAGTCCGGTTCTATTTACACTTTTGACAAAATGTATGTAAAAATTTACAATGACAATGTCTTGAGTCGTTTTATTAAATCTTCTAATAAATAAGATTACTGTACTTTCCTTGAGATCTCAAACGTAATATCCATAGAAACAAGACTAACTAGCGCACACTGTTTCCTCTGAGACGGGTTACCGACAAACGTGCCTTGAACACCTTAAAGGACTATTTTTTGACTCGTTGTCCAGCAGGAGTCACACTAGGTTCTCATATGGATACTTAATAAATGACGCACAGATGAAAATTTCGGAAAACTTAAAACTGTTTTCTTTGTCATAAATCACATGGTTAAAGTTAGAGCAACAAAGCTAACAACCGAACGCTAAGTAGATTCTGACGACAAAACTCGTAACAACTCATTTACAGAATGGATCTAACAGACTTACCCTCCAGGAAACTGGCATGTACTTAACCAACCCATAAGCCATAGTTTATTAGTGAGTTAAACAAGCAATGGCCGTTTGCCATAGCTTATTTTGAGAAATGCTGTAAGACACTTCTCACCAGGTAGGCTCAGCCTTGCCTGGAGGCAATGACAAGAGAAAAAAAACACATATTCAAGTCTTTCTTGGCATCCACATTACGGGCAAGCAGGTTGCACTAAAAGATAATTTTTTTTGCTTGGTAAAGGTCTCTTAACCCAACAAACCAAGAAACCAAACCATATTTTAACCAACGTAAGTACTACTGTGTTCACACGTTCTGCGTATCTAATTTTTTGGGAAGTTGATGCATGGCATATGGTTTGTGCTGAGAGCCAAAGCCAATGGAGTTGTGAGGCTTATAAACGGTGAAAACCCATTCACTGATTCAGTATCAATCCAAAGTATTATCATCAAGGATAACTTTTAAAGCGGGCCGTACTGGATAACAACGTACTGGAGGAAACCTGATAATTTGGTCAAACTACTGTTCTTCGGAGAAATTACTTCTTAAATAGAGGGTGTCCCCTCATTATTGTGATTCTTCTTTGCACGAAGCACTAATAAATTGCGATGAACTAAAATCACTTTCTCTGCTATAATAAATATTGCTTTATTACTAATTTATTTCATGTTACTAAATCATTGTCCTCACTGTTGGGTTTAATTCTAGTCCATGACATTCCTCTTAAAGGTGGAAGAGAATTTGATTCCTAGAAGGAAAAAAGAAATAACATTTCATGATTATGCAGTTACAACATTGAAAAACATTATTTACACTATTTAACTCATGAAAGCAAAGGTATTGATGAAGACTTATGCATTTCCAGGCATCTCAGACAAATTCAACTTGAATTTCGTTGCAATTTTCTCTGACGCTGGATTACGTACTAGGCATGTGTAAGGACTAGCCTGCAAACGCAGATGTATTTCCACTCATTGCTCCTTTCCACCGAAAAAGTGGGTGGGGAGAAGCGACGGTCAGAAATATGTCTGCATTTGCAGGCTAAGGTAAGGACCGGAAAATTGACTTTTTACAAAATTTTGGCCAACTTATCAGCTTACATCAAAATACTCAGAGGTGATTGCTGACCAGCAAATTAAAACGTGTAGAAAAAAAAAACCTTAAAAAATTCTTTTAATTCTAACTTGTTAATCTAACAAAAATAATATGCACCTCGTCACCCTCTGGTATTGACGGTGAGGTGAAACCTCTGCTACCTGAAAGACAAAGAAAAACCATATGATTGGTTGAGTATTTTCGACAATAAAAACACTGGAGGATATATTCTTTTTTAAAATATCAAAACATAATCAGATATACAATAAAAAAAAAAAAATGTAAAAAATTTATCATGCACATTTTCTTATTATGGAGGAGGAGGTCATCTCAGACTTTTAAATTAAAATTTCTTGAGTAAAAATAAGGACATATTTAACCTATTTTACAACAGGTATGCAAACCTCAGGAAATACAAAAAGGATGATCATAACTCCTTATGACCAATAACTGGGTCTTTGTTTCACACTGTTATCATTTGAAAAAACTGATAGAGTGGTGGTTTCAACTATTGGTGCAAAATTGGTGCAAATCACTCTAAAACTGTTGCAATAGTAATGATAATTACTAATATATACCACACCAGCCAAGGCTGCTGCCTAACGGGCGCCCGGTCGCCAGAGGCGCCCAAGGTAAGAGCATGGGCGACCAAATTTCGGTACAAGGAGCCCGCGCGGGCGCCTGACTTAACACACGGCATTAGACTTAACCTCCTTGTACATTATATTCCTTTAGCTGGAGTAGGACTTTAAACAGTGGAACTGTTGATATGGTTAGCGATGATGCGATTAGGCAGTATAAAATTTCCACAAATAAACCGTAAATTATGTAAACCTAACGTGTTCAACTGTGAAGCTTTGTCGAAACGAACGAAGCCATCGTTTCCGAGTCCGGATGGCAGTTGAAGACTGGGTCTGAGATTTGACTTCCAAATATGGAATAGCAAAATTATGGGCTGTTTGTTGCCTATGTTGACATTCGTGCAGTTCATCGTTTGCTTGGGTTTTCGTCGATTTTTCCTGTTCATGTATAAAAAAGGCAAGGAGAGGATTGTTCTACTTTAGAAAGTTTTTGGAAGACTAGTTAAGTTGTCATGTGGAACACAACTGTTACTGAACAAATGTGAAAGTCAAGTAAATAATTCTGAGTTGAAATTACCTACTGTTATGTTATTCTTTTATTGTGAAAATTGTGAAAATTCCTTTTACACGCAAATTAAGCCCCTCAAATATTTTTCCGGCTCATGAATGTGTATAAGAAAGGTAAGAAGCAGTTTAATTGTTACATTTTAGAAAATTCTTTGAAGGCTCTTCTAGGTCACATTGAACACAACAGATGTGGAAGTTAATTGAATAAATTAATAAATGAAAGTAAATAATTCGGTTAATTCTTGTTTACGTGTTATTTATTAGGCCCGGCGAATTCTTATTAAAGTGTGCAAGAACCTCTATAACCTATGTAATGATCTTGGAAAAACAATACATGGATTTCAAACTGGGCTCCTAACAATGTGGCTCGGGCTCCTAACTTTAAACTTTAGGAGCCCGAAGGGCTCCCTAAAATTTTTCTTAGGCAGCAGCCTTGCCAGCGAATAGTGCTTTTAATGCACGCTGATTGGCTAGCTCTGAGGTGAGAATCACCCGAGTTACCATGTTACTTTGTGGATGTTAATATGCATGGCGTGCTGCAAAAGATTGTAAAAATTCCAAGCATTTGCCAAAATAAAGTAGTTTTTGGGATCCCTAGTTATTCAATGTGTGTGGTATATAAGAAAAACAAAATTATTCACCTCAGTGACAGTGAGGGTGGTGGATACTTGACCCCGCAAATCCAGCGCTCCCCAAGTATCCACCATTATTCACCTCCACTTTGGTGAGCTATGCAATTCTACGGAAGCACCAATTGAAAGAAACACAAACACAGTATACCTGGTAATCTTGGTGGTCCTAACGGTTCCAGTCTCCTAGGAGACACACCTCCGCTTGCTGGAAATCCATTAAGTGTACCATTTAATGTGCTTGGAGGAGAGTCCCATGCCTTCAGAGGGGGTAATTCATAGTTCTGCTCTTCTTCTAAAGGTGCCGTTTTATTTTGTCTCGTTCTCTTTTTCTTTTTCTTTCTTGTCTTTTTCACTTCGCCTTCATCTGGTGTTGTGGCATTTTCACTTCTCAGTGAAACGAACCCATCTAGGTCTTTTCCTTGTTCTTGGTGTAAATTGTCGGTAGATTTATCAAGTTCTTCTCTGGAGTTTGTTTCTGTTGGGCTAAATGAACGTGGATTTTCATCTTCATTCTGCTATGAAGAAAACAAAAATGTACATTAGGTTACGCACTCTGGGGGGAAATTGGTTGGGGGAAGAGAGCTCCCATGGCAATGGTAAAATTCTGTTTCTTTGATACAACTTGGGCATTACTACAAGCAACATGGGTTAGAAACAGTGACATAAGACAGCTGAAATGATACAAAGATGGGTTGAAACTACCAGCACGACAAAGAAAAGCACAAATACAACAGTAAAAATTAACACTAACAGGGGCAGGGTTCCTCCTAAATACGTGAAATGACCGGTTTTGAAATTCAGAATTAGCTCAGACATATATAACCCTTAAGGCGGCTTCAATGGTACTCACAGATCTCTTGTTATTTTACAAAGAATGTACAGAAAGTCAAAAGATCTGCTAAGCAAAAAGAAAAACCTTAACAACACCTAGCCTCTGTACAGATGTCCCCCTCCCTCAGGAAAAATCAGGAGGGGGGAGGTCTGTACACAGGCTAAACAACACCCACACAACAAAATTCTGGATAATTTCATCAGGTCATAAAAATCTCCTAGTGTCTAAAATAATAATACACTTCAGCAATGAGATCTCTTCAAAAGCAGAAACTGGATAGAAAATGTAAATCAGATTATTAATCAAAAGATTACAAAAAAATCTCACTCTTGTATTTGCTTGAGCATCATCATCTTCCTCATTTTTTAGTTTCTTCTTCTTCTTCTTTTTCTTTGTTTTCTTTTCTGATGTCTCTGGCTCTGGGGTGGCTTCTTTCTCTTTCTCCTTCTTTTTCTTTCGAGGTGAGGTTGGATGCTCAGGCGTTTCCCTACCTTGTTTGTTCTTTTTGTCCTAATTTGAGAAAAATAAAAATAAAACTATTAGCATGGGAGGGCCAACATCTTTAATTGCTCTGTCACTAGGAATGTTTCACGTGAGAGACATTTGCGTTTAAGCCAAAAAATTCCATACTAATGATGTAAACCAATGTTTACATTGATAACCCATGGAATGTTACATTCCAGACCTAAGTACGTAAATTTGTTGGAGCTTCTGCTCATTCTCGTCCATTGCCAAAACATTTTGGGTTCTGTTGTGAATTTGGCACCAGCAAAACTAAAACACTTCTTGTAAAGCAAATTATATACCCATAGGAAATGATCATTCCATGGGAGATTCAGTGCCTCATACATTTGATCCTTGTGACTTTTGATCTTTGTCTGCCGTCCATGGACAAACTTATAAAAGATAATTACTACTGTACATCAACCAACCAGAGCTCCTGACCAGATTCTGGACAGATTTACATAGCATGGTAGTTTTTGGACTAAAATGCAGATGTCCTTCCCAAGAAACAACTCAGTGACAGGGATAAAAGTTAATTATTATAAAGAGGCTCTGCATGTATCCAAAGCCAAATAGCCATAGATTAGCTTCAACTTTTTCAACTTTTTTTGCCTTTTTTATGAACTTTTGAAATCAATTACACTTAAGAGATTTAATTTGTTTTATTATAAATCCTTTTTGGGATTTTAAAATTGGATGCAATCTGACATCAATTATGTGAACGTGTATTATCCTATTACAGTGTATATCCAAATCTGTGAAAAGGGGCCATGGTTGGGCGTCACTAAAGAACATGAAAAACGTTAAGATTATTGAGATAAGATAAATATTTCTTGGGGAATAACTTTAACAAGACCACTGCGAGTTTAGATCTCAAACACAATCTAAGTAAAAGTTGATGGACTCAACTCATACACAATGACCTAGCCCCTAAGATAATTAATAGATCTTTAACTTGATATGATTAATTATCGTACTTTGCCAACAACAACACCGTCATCAGACTCTTCTGCTGCTTGCAACTTTGCTCTCTCTGCAGCCTCTTTCTCAGCTTTTTCTCTATGAATAGAAAAAACAAATTCAGCCAACAATGAATCTCACTAGTCTAACAAATCAAAAAATTGCTAAACCATGCACTTGAGTCAGTTTTAAAATACTGACCAGTTCTTAATCTTCAACGTACACTTATGGTGCCTTTACATTTTCTGTTTCAATATATGTAAGAAATACTTTGATCTTAGAGAGTATTGGGAAAGAGTACTAGTCAGCAAAGTGGATAATGAAGCGGCAACCACTGTTGAATATTTTGGTTCAAGTGAAATAATAAAGAGAAAATATAAATGAGCAATCTGATTTCCGGATTGGATTTGAGAGTGGTTATCGGGGGGTTATAAAGTATACTCATGGGTGCCTGATTATGTAGATTATTTCTAAGTCTCTCCAAAAATGGCAAGTCCTGCAAAATACTGAGTCTTGAATTCTTGGCAATTAGAATATGGGACTTGGAATCTCAAGCTTGATATTACTTGGATCTTCTTGACCCCTTTGGCTTTCAGAAAGTGTCTTATAAACAGGGTACAAAGAAAGTTAGTTTCACAGCTTTCCCTAGCATGTACTAGCCCAATAGTCATTCAAACTAGCTCCAAGAAGTTTTTGAAGAGCAGGATTGCATAAAGTACTTCTGTCATTTGACCTCACTTGCCCATTGGGCAAGTTAAGAACAGAATTCACTAACCTGATACCAAAATCAACTAGCCTGCGCTATCAGACACAAATTTCTTTACACAATGATGAAAAATTAATAATCCCATAAACTCTGTTTTAGTCAATTTACATGTTTTCTGACAGCAGTAATTTATGTAGAGATGTATGCATGCAACACACCAAATCTGTTTGAAGGTTTTATTTTTGAACTTTGCAGGAATTGGTTAGAGCTACAGGTATTTAGCCTTGAGCTCAGCTTGTCTGAACAGAGAAGTCTCGATCAGTCTTGGTCTCAACAGTACGTGGTCTTAAAAAGTCAGCAATTACCATCTTATACCTCCTCATGACCTTGTTTGCTGTTGGGTATTAAGTTTTTGACATGAAAATCACTTACCTTGCTTCTTTGGCCAGTCTTACTCTTTCCCTTTTGAGCTCCCTCTCTTCTTCTTGCACCCTTTTCTGAATGAAAGAAAAATTACATCTGATGCCATTGACATTATCATGTTTCTCTAATTATGTAGCCTACCAGCCTCCATTATTAAAGCCCCATTTGGAAAAAACTCCCAGTCTGATATAGCAAAAATTAAATAAGCCCCCACACCTGATATTAATTGTGTCTATTTCTCAATGAAAGCCTTGCGGAGCAGGGCTGTCACTAAGTGCTGGGGCCGGAGACTAACTCCTGTCCAGACCATACTATAAGCATAATCCTGGGCTGTAGTACTTTCATAGGAAACAAAGGGAAAACAGCACTGAAAGAACTTTGCAGCTGTTATTGATTTCCCACCTACTAATTTTTCAGGTTTTAATAAATTTATTGATATAATACCTGTTCAGCAATGTCTTTTTCCACTCTTCTTGATAAATCTGCATAATCACTAGATATTTCAGATAAGAGCCAACGGAAACCTGGGGCAAAAGTGTCCAACAAAAAACTAATGTCAAAATAAAATGGCAAAAAACATCACAAAATTATTAATGCTATGAAAACGTTTGCTGCTGTTTAAAGTACAATTGGCGTTTCATTTGTAGCCAAACTCCATGTGTGCACCGACCCCCATTCCGAAGAAAATGTAGTAATCTAACCATCCGAGAAATTTTGGTAATCACGTTACTGTACGTCTCACCAACCGACCATCTGTCCGCACCGCAGGCATACCAATGTAAAATAACTCAATCAACAGGTATGGCAACCCAAATGCAACTCGAGGTTATTTTGGTGGGAAATCACATAGCCACCCACGTCTTGTGAGGCAGAGACAACTAAAGAGTCAATAAAGACGAAACTGGAAAGCATAAATTTTTTCTGTATTCGTGTTGCCTAAGGTATTAAGCTCACATTAATTGTCATGTCTGCAAATTTGGAATATAGAGCAAGAGAAAGACAGAGAAAAAGAGAGAGTGGGTGACAGGCCAGCAAAGCTCGACGAGAAAAAGAGCGACAGAGAGTTAGAGCGAGAGATAAAAAACAAAGGACACACTTTTTGGTGGAAGAACAACATGAAAATTTTGTAGCAATGGTGAGAAAATGAGAAATGCTAGCGGTCACCAAGGTGAAAATGAGCAGCAGTGAAAAAAAAGAGAACAAGAACATGTACGACATTTTCTCCATAAAACATGTAACTAGGAAGTTTCTGGAAGTTTCACGTTGTAGTCTTACAAAACAATGGCACAAATTAAAAAAAGTGTGCTGTGCATCCAAAGTTGCTTTTTTGCTAATTACCCTACACCTATAAATTGTTGTTTTTTCACCGTCCTCATTGCCTTCGCCACTTAGCATTACATGATTTTATATTTTGTTTGAGCAAACTATAAATATTATCGAGAGCTTTGCTTTTAGCCCTGGCTAAATCTATATATTATTTAGTTTTCATTATGTGCCAGTATACTGTGAACTTCCACTTATACCCCCCTCCCAGTTATAGACCCATCTGCAGTAATGCACAAAAGTAAGTTGACAGTCACTCGTGACTCAAGACTTGATTCTTGAAACTTTTGAGGATCGAGCCAGCAGCACGAGTCTCAAGAATCAAGTTTTGAGTTTAAGATCTCGAGTCGAGAAATATTATGAACCTGTTGTGAGAACGCACTCTTTCAAATTCAAAATTACCACTCCATGCATTGGGTGAGACTCGTTCACTTTAGTATAAACAAAGCCTGCGCTTTAAAAGCGAAAATGTTCACATATGGTCTCCTCCTGTTCATAGTCCTTTTGAAACTTGCTTTTTAGTAGTGAAGGCACATGTGAGATACATGTAATAGCAGTGAAAATTGAGCCTCCATTTGAAAGCAAACAAAAAGAAAAATACACCTGGTTATAAGCCCCTCTGGATTAAATAAGCCCCCTCTAGCTTGTACTGAAATGAATTCTATTTTTCTTGATGTTTTACAGCAAAATTTGTTGTATCGCGCCGCATGTTTTGCAAAATTCAAAGGGATTTTGGGCTTTTCTGTTCCGTCAATCATTTTAGTGAAGGCGGGGTTAATGCAAATCACAATGTAACGTGCACGTCCAGCTTGGCTGAGAATGACTCTAGACTGCTCAAGAGTAGCGAAGGAAATCACGATGGTGAGTGGATTTTTTGTCGACGGAAGGAGGCAGACGTTACTTTATTCTTGCAAGTGACAAGAATGAGAAAGATCATCAAAATCTGCAAAGCAAACTTAACTAGTCAATAATTGCCCAAAACAGGACGATCACAAAGCAATGAACCTCCAACATGAAACAAACAAAACGGATCGAAATCCACCAATCACGAATCACAAACCATGACCTTTTGAACTCATGCAAGTAAATATGTGTTTCCTAAGAGGTCCGCTAAGATGATTGACGGAACAGAAAAACCCAAAATATGCAAAATGCACAGCCCGATACCGCAAATTTCACTATAAAGCTTACAAAATCAGTAAACTGAAAAAGTATTGTGATCAGCACTGCTAGGCAGATTGTTTTCAAACACTTTTCAAACACCATTTGTACAGTAGGAGTTCCTCATTTAACCCCTTTTATATGAACCCAGGGCTTATAAGAAGAAACTTACTGTATTATGACTACTTCTGGAAACTGAAGATGCTGTTGTTAACATTTCACCTGCTTGACACAGGTATACCATTCCTATATACTCACCTGAATGACAAAACTTTTTATTTTGCAGGGTAAAGGCAATACCTTCTTTCTCAGTTATTTAAAGACCTTGAGTATGCATTTGGAACCTGTTCTGAAGCCAGCCTTCTACCAATTAAGCCTGCCAACCTGCTATGACTATTTGATCCATATGAACCCTTTAAGCCCTAATACCATTTAATCATTTTGAACTCTTCCTGTTGCCCCTGAACATTACAGAAAAGGAGGGAAAGTTACAAGGCTGCTGCCTAACGGGCGCCCGGTCGCCAGAGGCGCCCAAGGTAAGAGCATGGGCGACCAAATTTCGGTACAAGGAGCCCGCGCGGGCGCCTGACTTAACACACGGCATTAGACTTAACCTCCTTGTACATTATATTCCTTTAGCTGGAGTAGGACTTTAAACAGTGGAACTGTTGATATGGTTAGCGATGATGCGATTAGGCAGTATAAAATTTCCACAAATAAACCGTAAATTATGTAAACCTAACGTGTTCAACTGTGAAGCTTTGTCGAAACGAACGAAGCCATCGTTTCCGAGTCCGGATGGCAGTTGAAGACTGGGTCTGAGATTTGACTTCCAAATATGGAATAGCAAAATTATGGGCTGTTTGTTGCCTATGTTGACATTCGTGCAGTTCATCGTTTGCTTGGGTTTTCGTCGATTTTTCCTGTTCATGTATAAAAAAGGCAAGGAGAGGATTGTTCTACTTTAGAAAGTTTTTGGAAGACTAGTTAAGTTGTCATGTGGAACACAACTGTTACTGAACAAATGTGAAAGTCAAGTAAATAATTCTGAGTTGAAATTACCTACTGTTATGTTATTCTTTTATTGTGAAAATTGTGAAAATTCCTTTTACACGCAAATTAAGCCCCTCAAATATTTTTCCGGCTCATGAATGTGTATAAGAAAGGTAAGAAGCAGTTTAATTGTTACATTTTAGAAAATTCTTTGAAGGCTCTTCTAGGTCACATTGAACACAACAGATGTGGAAGTTAATTGAATAAATTAATAAATGAAAGTAAATAATTCGGTTAATTCTTGTTTACGTGTTATTTATTAGGCCCGGCGAATTCTTATTAAAGTGTGCAAGAACCTCTATAACCTATGTAATGATCTTGGAAAAACAATACATGGATTTCAAACTGGGCTCCTAACAATGTGGCTCGGGCTCCTAACTTTAAACTTTAGGAGCCCGAAGGGCTCCCTAAAATTTTTCTTAGGCAGCAGCCTTGTAAGTTATCCAAATACCACAAAAATTCATCTTGTTTGATCATTTCCTTAATCCTTACTCTGCTTTATGAAGCATTAATTAATGTCAAAAGGAGAAATTTTATAATAATAAAACTCTAACAGCTTAAAAGGTTACCTATATCTACTAACCTTTCTTAATTTGCCTGTCTACTTTATTTCCTTTACCAAGCACTGCTGTACAACAAAACTAAAAAAGAAAAAGAAACCAACCTTCAACTACAGAACTCTTACAATTTTGCACATCACACAAGACAAAGTTTTGTGTACTGTAGATAAAAACTTACAACTTCGCAGGGGCACTTGTATCTGTCCACAAGTGTATCTAACTCAAGTCGTCGTTGTAAATCATTTTCATTGAGTGCTCCATCACAGTCCTGTTTATTGCCAAGTCTATGCAAAAGAAACATTTGGAGGTTGTAGGTTCATAGTCCAAAAATAAGTGACTGATCCATTTACAAAATAATTTGACAGTGAAATTCCATGTCACATATTAATATTAAATATTAATATTTAAATTTCCTCTGGCAATATCCCTTTCTTAAATCTAGAATTCCACAGCAAGTGTGAAATATAAGACAAGATTTAAATTTTGACTAATAAGAAGCTAAGAATAAATTTAAGTAACAACCTAGCTATGCAATATTATTTTCTTGTATTTTAAGTAACTTACATAAGAAGAGGTTTCCCTGCCACTCGAGGCTGCATTTCGGTTTCATGAAGAATTTTCTTACATTCTTCAAGCCTGTCTTCATCACTAGCATCTACAACAAATACTATCCCATATGACTGAAAAAAGGAAAAAATACACAAACAATCAAACCTCAGCTGCATTGTTATTCAAACTGACGTATTCAAGTGACGTCTGAGGAGAGATTAAACAGAAGACAATGCTGACCTGCATTCTCCTTTATTAATCATATTAGTGGAATTGTCTTAGAGCATTTGCAGGAATTCAGCAATTTTACAGCGCTTTCACTAAGGTCAAATCATTTCACTCATGTTGCCATTCATGTGCTGATGTTAAGTCTTTTCACTGCCAGCCCTCCCCTCACTCTAGATGTGTCTTGGTAAAATCTAAAAAGGGTCACTGCGGTATTTTGTGTGACACTGCCTGATCTTGATCCACCTCTACACTAGAGAAGCTAAGAATAATTTTCATAATTTCTAACCTCTGCATAATAATTTTTCCATATGGCCCTTATTCTCGCTCCACCACCAACATCAAAGAGAGAGACATGAAATCGATGCAGAGAGAAGGAAGAATTCGAAAATCCAATTGTTGGGGTTATTCCATCTGTAGTTTCTGTAAAAAAAACAGAAATTACTTATGAGAGGGTTTCCATAAAAACCCATGTAATACTTCCATTGTTACCCATCACTTTACTCAAGCAAATAAAGTATTCCCTGGCAGTCCAGAGGACGGGCGTACATGTAGTCCCTAAAAAAGCACTGTAGGGTATGTTACGTGTAATATAGGGAGACTATGTTACAGGTCGTTAAATTAAAAATTTATAGCCTTTTAATAATTAATAATAATTTAATTACTTATTACATGCAAGTTCGCAAATGTATATGATCAAATTTCTTTTGTCTTCCAGCCCTTATAATTATGAATTAGGAATTGGAAACAGGGGAAACAATAATATGTTATTGGGAATCAACCTGAAGTTGTTTTAGTTTTGAGCGTAACCTCTTCACTGAAAATGCAGTGCCAGTAAGCAAAGGATGCTGCTTTAAGATATTTGATGAATTTGGCCATTAAAATCTCTGTTTCTCCCTTCCTTTATGGTAACATTATTTTAAGAAACCTTTATTGTAACATTATCATTATTATTACCGGTATTATTATTATTATTATTATTATCATCATAACTATAACAAATTTCTCGAATCTGATTGGTTATCAGCTGCTCTGATTTCAGCCTTAACAGGACAGTACGCATCATGCCTAAGTAATTGGACAGTACGTGACATCATGTGCGTGCTTAAATGGCTTTTTTTTCATTGCTAGCAAAAACATCTTAAAATTTCTTGTGTTTCGATTTTAAAAAGAGCCTTATATATCACAAATTTTGTTAAAGTCATGATTAATTGGTAACAGAACGTCGAGTCGTCCAGTTTGGTCTGTAATCATAACTATAACAAAATTCTCAAATATGATTGGCTATCAACTGCTCTGATTTCAGCCTTAACAGGACAGTACGTGACATCATGTGCGCGCTTAAATGGCTTTTTTTTCATTACTAGCAAAAACATCTTGAAATTCCTTGTGTTTCGATTTTAAAAAGAGCCTTATATATCACAAATTTTGTTAAAGTCATGATTAATTGGTAACAGAACGTTGTGTCATCCAATTTGGTCTGCAATCATACTCGTGATTAAACAAATTGGTCGTCCGATTTTGTTAAACAATCATATGATTACAGACCGAATTGGACTCCACTCCACCTTATTACTATTACTTATTAGTAAAATCCAACTAGTGGTCTATTATCAATGCTGCACTCTGATTGGTTGAGCTACTACTACGCTATATGTTATAGTCCACTAGTAGTGAAAAGCGCCGGCTTTGAAAACCAAAACAATAGTGGCTGAATTGCGTTTTGCTAGCTAAAGTTGGTTTGCCTCGATATTTTTGACCAACTAGTTGGATTTTACTGAAACAATTATTCCTCTCGCCCTCATGGCCTCTGAATCAATAGCCCATTTGGCCTTCGGCCTCATGGGCCATGGACTCAGAGACCATTGGGGATCGAGGAATAATTTTAATTTTCATCATCATCACTTGAAGGTTTGTTAACAAATCACCCCAGTTTTAGAAGTCTGCTTGCAAATTTAACAAATTTTTGAGAACAGCTGCTCAGCTGTGAGGAGTCTGGTAACCCAAGGCACACAAATAAAAGGCAATACTACAGTTACTCAAATAGACAACATTTACACCCATGTAGTTTATTTACTACTTCTCCCCAAGAGCCAAAAACACTCCCTCGCAAGACGACCATATTAAACCACCTTTGTTTTTCCAGTTCCTTGAGCAGACAAGAATACAAACATTTGTTTTGGTCTATTATATTAAGATAGCACCCCGCGATCCGTAACTTAAATATGACCTTAAGTTTATTTTTCAAATTTAACTTAAATCTAATTAAAAGGGACAAGATTATTAAGAGGTTACCATCCGTTCTCGGAAGAACGTTTTCGGCGGAAGATGGCTATCGTGCCGGGAATAGTGTATCTCCTTCTAAGATTTATTTGTGTATTTAGGAAGTGTCAGTATTATTCGGTATGAGCTGCCTCATCTACAGAGAAAGCTTAACTTCCTCACCATCAAAAGCAATGTAAGCTTACCAGTAAGAAAAAAAATGTAATTGAAAACGAACCTCCCGTTAAATCGGCAACTGTTGACGTTTTCCCCGCGTTATCCAAACCAACCATCAAAATGGTAACCTTCCTGTAAAATAACATGGGGCAGTAATTTAATATTAAACCTGAGAGAAAAAAGATATGCTTACCCAAATATTTCGACATCATAGTTACCAGTGAGAAAAAAGCACACATTTTAAGCTTATATACAGAAGTGTCGACTTACTTCCATGGCTCCCTTCTTCTCTTCACCCATGAAAAACAGTTTGCCATAAGACCGATCATCACTGACAAAGTGTCAACCTTGAAATGTCACCTGCAAGAGGACACAAGCAACGCTTGCAATATTCACAAACACTGGCCAATCTTGAGTTCATTTTGTGATTTTGATCACTTTCTAGTTCTTACGAAGAAGTCACGTGATAATTGATTGAAATTGCTTTGTTTCCTTGACAACGTTTCGGTTGGTGAACTGGGATCAAGTTTGCCTCGCCTAAGTATTGAAGGCTTGGTGGCTGAGCCGCTACAACGTGGTCCAGAAGCGCGCCATTTGCGCTCAAAAAGTCACTCATTTTCTGCCACGGGCTCAGAGTAATACTCTTTGAAAAACCGTTAAGATCGATCCAAGGACAGCTGCTGCGTTAAAGTCATGGGAGATAAAGTTTTAGTCATTGGCGGAGGAGGAAGAGAGCATGCTATTGCATGGAAACTCGCCCAATCAAATCATGTTGGTAAAATATTTGTAGGACCGGGAAACGCGGGAACCGCGGGACTGACGTCGAAAATAGAGAATGTTTCTCCATCAAAACTTAACCAAAACGATAATGAAAGCATTGTGAAGTACTGCGTTGATAACAAGGTGGATTTTGTTATAATTGGGCCCGAAGCACCACTGGCCAATGGCCTCGGCGACGCTCTAAGGGACAATAACATTCCATGTTTTGGTCCAAGTCGCGCCGCGGCTAGAATCGAATCCAGCAAACATTTCGCGAAGGGTTTCATGCAAAGACACAACATCCCTACAGCTCGTTGGCAAGCTTTTACGGATCCTGAAGAAGCGTGTAAACATATTGAGTCGGCTGATTATGATGCTTTGGTGGTGAAGGCAAGTGGTCTGGCGGCTGGAAAAGGAGTCGTTGTGGCAAATAGTAAAGAACAAGCTGTCACAGCTGTCAAGGAGATGCTACAGGTAATTTGATTACCTGTTTTAAAAATGAGAAGGGAGAGAGAAACGAGGAGTTGGCACTTGCATTAAACCCAGTGCACTCAATAGAGCAAAACTGAACAATAATTCAGTCAAGCACTATTGGCAAAAATAATTCAATCGAACCATTGATTCAGATTACCGGTAATCCCTTTTACGTGATATATCAAACATGAGATGCAGTGTTTCATCACCAGATGAAACACCGAGAAGAGAGTTGAAAATACAACGCGCAGCGGAGTATTTTTGACGAACTTCGAGGTGTTTCATCTGGTGATGAAACACTGTGTCGAATGTTTGATATTTCTTCTCAAACAAAATCATTTTTGAAGGAGAAATTAAGGATGCAAATACTAAGCAGTGTTTCATCCGATTTCCAAACACTCATTAAACATTAATTTCCTTTGTATTTTCTTAATGAATTATTAATGAGTTTGAGAATGATTTAGCCAGTTGATTTCAGCCAGGTTTAATAGTTATTAATTATAAATGCAGTCATAATTAAGCTTTTTGGTAAGACTGATTACTAAACACAATCAAACTTAATCAGTTGATGAATCAGTTTGATTGGTTTGTTTGAGTCTTTTTAAAAAAGGAATTATTATTGATTGTTTGATTACAATGTATTTTTAGCAAGAAATTCTTTCTTTATCATAATTTTTATTTTGATACATTAACTCCTCCACTGAACCTCCTTCTACCACCGTAATGATGTCTGGAACTATGGAACTTTGCCGTGGTGGGCATATCAAGAACGCTCACCTTCATTTGTCTTTTTTAGTTTTAACACAATTCACTTGAAATTTTTAAACAATATAGAACTCACCATTCCAAAAAAAGGAAGGTTTTTTGTTTTTCAGATTTTTAAATTTTTGGTAGGAAAATGTCTTCTCAAAGTTCTCACCAAATTTTGTTCTTAGTATAAAGGGATATCTAATGATGGTTTCTGAAAGAAGTCATCACAAGGATGTCAAAAGTAAAAACATTTTTGAAATATGCCTGTCTACTCAAAAGATATAGCATTTTGAAAGTTCAATTTTCCACCATTTTGTTACTAAAAATAGTACAAAATGGTGGGAAAACGCTATATCTTTTGACTGGCTAGGCATATTTCAAAAATGTTTTCACTTTTGACATCCTTGTGGTGAGTTCTTTGTACCATATATGTGCCATATCATCATCATTATTTTTTACAGGACAAAATTTTTGGGGAGGCTGGTTCAACAATAGTGATAGAGGAAAAGTTAGAAGGAGAGGAGGTTTCTGTAAGTATTCACTATGTTGAATAGTACTGCACACTACAAGATCAGAAATTTTGTTTTGTTTTGTTTTTTTTGGTGGGTTTTCAGACCATTTAGATACAAGGCTGGTATACATGAGACATGGAAAAGGAAGAATTAACTCATTCCTTGCTAAAACATTGGCTAGTTCCTTTATACTGTTTTTCATATTGCTAGCTTAATTCTTACAATTGGGACTGTTTTGTTTTGATTATACCTTTGTCATTTATTTCATGGCTGCATAGTTTGGTAGTTTAATCATAATAAAATCAGCTAATAATAGGCTACCTTATTGTAGGATAAGTTTAAGCAGGTTGGTCAGTCATAGGCAAAGTGTCCACGTATAGTGTTGCGTGCCTTTTGTAAAAATGACTAACTTTTTGGAAGCCTTTCTGTGATCCTTTCTACGCTGTTGACATGACAATTACGACTCATTATCTATGTAAAGTGAGATGCAGTAACCAGCATATTTATCTAGCCAAAACACCAACTAACAACTCCATACCTGCTCCATAAAAATAAACAAAGTAACACAATAAAACCCTGTGGTAAGTGTAGTACCAGAAATACCCCTTATGAGTGTCTGCGACTGCCCAGCTTGACAATTACTGAATGCTTTAAAAAAAATTATTTCAGGTACTTTGTTTCACTGATGGTAAAACTGTTGCAGTTATGCCTCCAGCCCAAGATCACAAGCGGTTATTAGACAATGATCAAGGACCGAACACTGGTGGGATGGGTGCATATGCACCGTGCCCTCAGGTGAGTCATGTTCTGCCATAGGTAAACTCGATACTAAACAATTTTCTGCAAAATTGAATTATTCGTAGATGACAATTTCTTTAGTTGAAATGCCTTTTTTGGTGAAAAATCACCCTGCAAGATTAGCAACAAGCCTTGATCCAAAAGTTCACTATTTTATTGGATCAATACATTGCTTCATAAATGACAGATGGTTTCTTGAAATGTCAAACCCCGCTCAATTAACAGACACCCATTTAATACAGACAGTTTGCTTTGTCCATGGATTAAACCCTTTCTTACATATTATCTAAATTTAGACCACTTAATACAGACCCCCCATTTTTATGGACACTTCCTATGGCCCCTCATTGTTCTCAAACAGGGTTTGACTGTGTTGATCCTTAATAGGTCTATCAGCCAGTAACATCACTCCTTCACTTACCTGATACTTTATTAGATTTCCATGAAACACAAAGAAGAAATTGCCAGAGATGTCCTCCAAAAGGCAGTTGATGGCTTGCGAGAAGAAGGCTGTGCTTTTGTTGGAGTGCTATTTGCAGGAATAATGTTAACAGCCCAAGGACCTAGAGTATTAGAGTTTAATTGCCGCTTTGGTGACCCAGGTGAGACAACTTTGCTACCTTGTTACGCATTTTTAGGTAGTTGATATTTACACATAGGGGGTGTTTATGGGAGAATCTTGATGCGGGTTGTCAGGAACTTGTCAGTTTTTGTTTTGTTACATTTTTAAGGACAGATACCACAATAGGCCTTTTGCATAATTAGTTGATCACATGATCAACTTTCGGTAAACACGAAAACAGTTCACTTTTGAACAATTTTGCTAGCACGAACTGAAAGAGCATATTAAAATTAGGCAACCTGAAAATTTTCAGCCCTATATCTCAAAAGTAGTGATTGCAATGGCCGCCAAAAATTAGAAGGATTTGTGTGAGAAAGACAACTCCTGCCACCCAGTCATGCTTCAGTGGTTTTCCATACAAATCCTTGTAAATTCTAAAATTTTTAAACTGTTGTTAAACCTTTCCCTTACCCATTTAAGGACTCAAATTGCCTGTTTTCAATTAAAAGGAGATTTAATCCCTGTAATGCTTAAGGAAATATTTCACAACAGTTTACAAGGATTAATTTTGTATGGAAAGCCATTAAAGCGTGACTGGGTGGCAAAAAATGTTTTTCCCAGACAAGTCCACTTCCGGTTTATGTATCAGGGCCGCCAATAAGGGCTGGAAGCCAGCCAAAACCACCGGTTAGTTAGCCATCCTCAGCCAGCTACTTTCATCTCCCTCTACCATAACTGCTAAAAAAACTACAAGTAGCACCATCGAATAAAATTTGTAAAGCATCTGTTTCCCAGTTTTGAATGACATTGAACGCATATTTAAACAGGTTTAGATCTGTGAAACATTCGAACCGTGCGATGTTGTGGAACACCTGGGACATTTCGACGGCATTCTTCGCAGTCTTGCATGTATTCTGACTAAACAACATTAGTGGAAAATACCTCTTGAAAACCCCTGGAAATGGCATATTTCAAAATGCCCCTAGATGCCTCGGCCCTCAAAACCTTGTGCTTTTGGTGTGAGTTACAAAGCCGCCTACTATTCATTATCAGCCTGCTACTTAAAAACTCCTTGACAGGCCTGCAAGGATACAAAAAGTCCATGTCTGGTTGATGTATGTGCTCAAAAATGTCTTTGCTCATCATAAGCTCCCTGTTAAATGCATCACTCAACTTTACTTTAGAAACACAAGTAATTCTGCCACTGCTGAGGAGTGATCTATATGCAACGTTAATGGAATGTGTGAATGGTGACCTTAGCTTGTCTCTCCCCTCCTGGCACACAGACAGATTTGCAGTAGGTGTAGTAGCAGCCAGTGGTGGGTATCCAGGTCCTGTTAAGAAAGGCTGTGTTATCCAGGGATTGAATGATTTAATGGTATGTGTTAGTATCTGGAATCAGAATACAAGTTGAACACCCTCCAAAACAAATTCAGCTGTCTGCTGCAGACAGATGACATCCTTACAGAGTTTATTGATAGCTAATTAAGTGAAGGCAAAAGCAACCTTTGCAGTTATTAGCCCCTTCACCCCTTCGAGAGCTGTAAATTTTCTAATAGGAAAAAATAACGTGATGAGTCACAAAATTTTCTTAGAATGTTTTTTCAAGTAACTGACATCTTGGCTTGATTGTAAGTAATTGAAACCTTTATCAACAAAGTCTAGTGTAATTCTTAATCAACACAGATTTAACAAATGGATACCATTATAGCTATTTAAAAATTTACTGCCATTAAAACAATTTTTATGGCTGTGAAGATGACTTGCTTTTTTTACCAAAAGGGGCATTTAAGTGAGTCCTTCACATACAAAAGTAAAGATGATTTTTTTAGCAAAAGGTTGCATTTTTTAAATTACTTTCTTTGCAAAGGAGGAAGAAAATGTGGTGCTATTTCATGCTGGGACAGCTGTTAAGAAATCTGGCAGTGATGAGGATGTGGTAACATCTGGAGGGAGGGTCATTGCAGTTGTTGGAATGGCTCAGACTATACATGATGCTCAGAAAACAGCTTATCAAAGTATCAAGAAGATTACTTTTGATGGCATGCAGTACAGAACTGACATAGCAGCCAGGGCTTGTAGGTATGCAAAAGTAGGCTGTTAACACTAAACAAGTTTGTAGTTTGAGTGACTTCTGATGTGTTGTTGGAGGTCTAACATATCTAAGGCATGAGAAATTTTAACCTCTGTTTTTAAGAATATCTGTGTAGTTACATTTACATCGAGAAATCGGCCAACATTTTGCAATGCCACCAATTGTTTTTATCTGAAATGACTTCTAGGTAATGGCGCATCATGAGTATTAAATTTTTGTGCTCGTTTTACAGATATAATTTTGCAGGGAAACCATTGGTGTGTTCGCAAAGTGTCAGCTACTTTCTCAGGCCATGGTGTAATTCTTAAATGTAGAGTTTCAAATAAGAATCTTCACTGACTTTAGAGCCAACAAGTTTACTCGCGTCTTCCCCACAAAATTAAGCTATGGACAAAGTACTGGCTCTAATAACTTAATCGTTGTAATGACTTTGCCGGAAAAAGAAAAGAGATTTTGCATTTGAACTTCCTGAGAAACCAGTTCATAAGCTGATTGATTTTTAACCCAACAGGAAAAACGGCCTAACTTATTCAGATGCTGGAGTGGATATAGATGCTGGTAACTTGCTGGTGAATGCTATCAAGCCCTTGGCTTCATCAACTGCTCGTACAGGCTGCACAGCAGACTTGGGTGGGTTTGGAGGATTCTTTGATCTCAAAGCTGCTGGTTTCAAAGACCCCTTACTTGTCAGTGGCACAGACGGAGTGGGAACTAAGCTGAAGGTTTTTGACCAGTTATTGTTACCATCCCCTCAGATATAAGACACTGTCATAAAGAATTGTCTTTGTGTATTGGATATAAATTATGGTTGGTTGAAAACTATACTAAAAGAAAAGTATACAAAAATAATAAAGTCATATCACGAAGTGAACTTTTTGAGAAACCAGTTATTTCATACATCTTCAGGCATAAATAAGTTCGAGGAACTTTCTGGCTAGTTTAAAGAGCTACTACAACGTAAATTTGGCATGTCCTTTACTCTTTGGTTTCAGGAAGACAATGTACTGTTTAGGTACCATGCCAATTTTTAGCTCAAGGCTCTACAACAACCTTGATAGTAGCAAATGGAGTTTAATGGCTGTTTATCAGACGAGTCAAGAAAAATTTCAACAGCATTTGAGTTTAGTCTGTAAACTACAGGCTTGTTGATTGCAGGTTGCTCAGTCTGTTGGCCTGCACAGCTCAGTGGGAATTGATCTCGTTGCCATGTGTGTGAATGACATCCTTGCCCATGGTGCTGAACCCCTTTACTTCTTAGACTATTTTGCTACAGGCAAACTTGATGTGGGTGTGGCTAAAGAAGTGATTTGTGGTATTGCTCAAGGCTGTTCTTCTGCTGGATGTGCTCTTTTGGGAGGTAAATAAATTTTGCGTTCAGTTATGACAATTTGGTTAATAGGTTGAAGTCTTGACTCATGCCACAACCTGCATAAATTTCATTCTCCCTAGCATTGTAGGGAGACAATGTAAGAGAAAAATACAGATGTAACACTACTGAAAACTATTTCTAGATCTGATCTCATTAGGTTGTGGGACCCTACTGAATGCTCTACCTGCAAACTCATGCAGTACAGGAACCATGAATGATGTCACAGCAGAAACAAATCACAGCCAACAAACTTGATGGGCACAATTTTCCCCATTCAGAATATGTGAAATGTGGTTCACCACATAATCTTTAAACGAGGAAAAGTTGTTATTCTAAGTCTATTTTATGTGAGGTGTGATGCATTGTGTTGTTCCACTGCTTTTATCACAGGTGAAACGGCTGAAATGCCGGGAATGTACTCCTCAGGTGAATACGATGTTGCTGGGTTTGCTGTTGGCGCTGTGGAACGTGATAAGGTTTTGTCTAAATCCCAAACCATTACACAAGATGATGTTGTAATTGGCTTAGCCTCTTCTGGTATTCACAGCAATGGTTTCAGTTTAGTGAGGCGAATTATTGATGATTGTGGGCTAAACTACACTTCGCCTAGTCCATTCACCACCACTGAAGGTTTACAGTCTGTTACCAGACTTGGTGAAGCTCTTCTTACACCCACAAAAATTTACTGTAGGTCTGTTCTTCCCCTGATGCATAGTGGCAAAATCAAGGCTTTTGCACATATAACAGGTTAGATTTGCTCATGTTACTTTTTTCTCCATCTTTAGAATTTTTTCTTGTTTCATTTGTATTATAGAAGCTATATTATATTATTACTATTAAGAGCACATCTGAAATCAAACCTTGGTACATATTGCACAGAAGGCTGCACACTAACCAACAATGCCAATCCTTGCTTCTTACTGTCATTATTCTGTCAGTCACTCTAAGTCGACTATACTGTTGTTGGTATATTACTGTCGGATAGAATGCTCCAAATTGTAAAAGTGTTTTGACACAAGCATTGTAACCTCTAGTAAGTATTTGGTACATGGTATAGTCCAAATGGCATATAATAATCAGGGGCGTTTGAACTTTATGTTCCCCTTTCCTTTTTTCAGGTGGAGGCTTGATTGAAAACATCCCACGAATCCTCCCCCATGGAGTTGGAGTATCACTAGATGCTAGATCATGGACCATACCTCCTGTGTTTGGCTGGATTTTTGGCCAAGGAAATGTTCCCGCTCATGAAATGGCGAGGACATTTAACTGTGGTGTCGGTGCAGTTCTTGTTATTGGAAAAGAAGTTGCTTCAGCTGTGTTGGAGCAATTAAAAGCATCCAATGAACAAGCTTGGATTATTGGCAGTGTTACTCGGTGCGAGGACAACGGTGAAAAAGTGACAATTAGTAATCTTGAAGAAGTGCTTAGTGAGTCTGCAGAGAAGGCTGACATAAAAGTTCAAGATGCAAAAAGAACTGTTAATGGTCCAGTGAAAAGGCCAAAACTAAGCAGTGAGCGAGAAGAAAATAAAAGCCCACAGATGAAAGTGGGTGTTCTCATCTCTGGCTCTGGTACAAATTTGCAAGCACTGATTGACCAAAGTTTACGGCAGGACAGTAGTGCCAAGATTGTACTAGTGATTTCAAACATACCTGGGGTTCAGGGCTTAAAGCGTGCTGAGGCAGCTGGTATACCTACTAAAGTAAGTTTATTCTCGGTTAAGGAGTCCTCTGAGTTAACAGAGGTTTCTCGGTATCAATTATCAATAGGAACCTTAAGATACGACGACAACGGGAACGTCAAACAGGGTTCGCACAGTCTTGAAAAGTCCTTGAATTTTAGGGGAAGTCCTTGAAAAGTCCTTGAATTCCATTTTTCCTTGAAAAGTCCTTAAATTTCTGTGCAAGTCCTTGAAAAGAGCTTGAATTTTCTTCAACTTTGAATGTAGTAGCCTGGAAAGAATTTTTTGATGCTTTTTGGTTGTCCAAGACAATATAAATCGTAGCTCAGTGAATGTAAAGGTCATTTACATAAAGTGCTCCATGTTTTATGCAATAATTAACTATCAGTTTAAGACAAGTGAACTGAAAAATGTAGAGAATTTGGTGAAGCAAACAGTTAAAGCCTTAAAGTCGTATTAGAATATACTGGGAATATGCATTTTTGTACAATCTGAAATTATATTCCTAGTAGGTTGTCCTTGAAAATCTAATGTGGTCCTTGAAAAGTCCTTGAAAAATGGTTGCAATTTTTTGTATGAACCCTGGTCAAAAGAGCAGTAGGTTAAGATTAGCTTTTGCACGTGCATCACGCTTTTTTGTACATTTCGTTGCCGTCACAGCACGACTACCACCTGAAAATGCCTATTTTCACGTTTTAGGGGGGACGTAAACAAGCTGCTACGAAATTTTCTTTCTCTTTCTAAAATTGGATATGGTTGTTAGGAATTCAACTCTAGGAGTGTTCGCCTACATTTGACAAAGTGAGTTAGTTGGAACTGTCGCGATGACGATTGAATGAACGGGAATTCACTTTTTAGGCGATGTTTTTTCTGCCGTCGCCGTCCTCGGATCTCAGTAAGGTCCCTACTGACATCACCATCAGGTTTTCTATTAAGACTGTTAGGTGAGTTTTAGAGGAACTCACTTTCTTAAAGGGCCTTTTTCACCTTAAGGTCTTCCACTTTGTCATATTAAAACGGTTACGTGACAAGTGAGGAATTAGTAACAGTTAGGTAACTTCGCTGTCAAAGTCAGTGGTATATTTTCCTTAGCCTTAGTAATAGGTATGACAGGTGAATGAAGTTACGTGACTTGCAAATAGCCAACTGGTGTTCTTTTGCCAGTTGGGATTTTTATTACTTACTATTACCTGGGTGGCTCTTCCACCGAGAGGTCATCATCCATGCGTTGTTGCCGGGAAACCTGAAGTAAAATTTCTGTTCTGTTCTGTTCTATGCAATTTTTCTTCCAGGTAATCAAACACAAGGATTTTAAAAGCCGTTTGGATTTTGACATGGCAGTACATGCAGCTCTAGAAGAGGCCGGTGTGGAGCTGGTTTGTTTGGCAGGATTCATGAGAATAGTGACTGGAGAGTTTGTTCGCAAATGGAATGGCCGACTGCTAAATATCCACCCATCTTTGCTGCCTTCGTTCAAAGGAATGCATGCTCATAAGATGGTACTGGAGGCTGGAGTTTGTATATCAGGCTGCACCGTTCATTTTGTTGCGGTAAGACTGAGATTGGTCTTGCAAAGACTTTGAAGGCTCGCTTAGCAGTCTCTCTTGCGCCTGGAGACCAAAGCATATTTAGTCGGTCAACTGGAGGTTTCTCATTGCTCCTTTTCTTGCCTGTTGGGATTTGAGAATTGACGCCTCTCGATTAATAGTTTGAAAACCGCTGCTAAGATTTTTTTTTAATGACGATTTGCTACGGAGTCGTATCGCAGCAGTTCTGTTGCATTTTGTTTTTGTATTTTATAGGAAGAAGTTGATGCGGGTGCAATAGTGACACAAGAAGCTGTTCCTGTACTGAACGGTGACACAGTGGAGACACTACAGGAGCGGGTAAAATGTGCAGAACATAGGGCGTACCCTCGAGCAATGGAACTGCTGGCAAGTGGACGAATTAAACTGAATGATGAGAACAAAGTACAGTGGATGTGGTGACAATGACATAGAAGGAAATATTGACGCTGTAACTCTACGATTCGCCTTAACCACAGAATGCGCCATGGTTAATAAGTAGTTAAATGAAGCAACCAACACAACTTCGCCAAGGAAAAAAATATAATTCACTTTGTAGTGACGATTTCACCGCCGTCGCTGTTGGGGTTGCTTAATCTCCAGAATCTCTCCATTGTAGGAAAAAGTTCCAACTTTAAGTTTATCAGTCACAGTGTCAAATAATGTGGAGACACTGCAAAGTACGCGTGTTAACGAAGCCATGGACGTTTGGTTAGACTCAAGTGTAAATGAAACGCGTAAAGCATCTGTTGCTCTTTCCTTGAACAACGACAGTACTCTTTGTGGTACATACGAATAGTAGGTACTGTAGTTGTTTTTTTTTAAAAAAAATAGTGGTGCCCATAACAAAGGGGAGGAACTCATAAAAGCTTTCGCGTGCAAGTGCGTATACGTTTCAGACTAGTCCCTGTGGGCTGACTGTAAGCTATATAAAGAAGGGGGTCACATGTTTATCACAGTGGATAAACTGCCAATGTTTGTGCCTATATATTGTGTACAAGGACTTAAGTTATGGCCGTTATCTCCTTGAAACGAATAGGATTTTGTGAAAAGATAAGTTAACCAGACATTTTGAATAACTTACCCTGCTATAAGAGTGCAGCCCAGACTAGTTATCATGAAAAAAAAAAAAAAAAAAACGGTGTAAAGTTCTTTTTTCTTTCCCGGTACAGGCATGGCAAAAGTTAAATGAGTTGCATTCGCAATTGCTGCTCTGATATAAGCTCGTGTTCAACGACATGCATTTACAGAAGATATAAAATATACGCTTCTTTAAAAAGACTGATGAATTGCGGCTCGTTAAATTCCGAGGACCAAATGATGATGAAGGCTAAGGTCATGGATGGCTGCGGGAAGTTTTAGGTGTGTCTAGTTTGGGGAACGGTATATCGGAAGTGAAATAAACAGTACTCAGTGAAAGCCCAAAGCAGAACCAGTTTCCTTTGTTTATTGATGATAAAAGAGGGTGCAAAGAAAATCATTTTTACAGCTTGCTATTTGGGCAAGCTGAAACTAGCATTTACTAGCCCAGATGTCATTTCAACTAGTCTAAAAACTTTTTGACTTGCAGAATTGATTTCATAGTTCTTCTGTTATTCGAATTCCTCAAAAAACATCACTTGCCCGTCGGGCAAGTTAAAAACAGAATTCACTAGCCCGATAGCAAAATCCACTAGCCCCGGGCTATCGGACACTACTTTCTCTGCACGCTGATAAAATAATTTTGCTTCGAGTTGAAATAAGTAGTGTGGCGAAATAATTCTTAGGCTACAACCCTGGGCAAAAGTGTTGCGACAATTCCATAAGTATTTTGCAATTTTTGCACCATATTACCATCTCATCGTAACAGAAAGAGTACAAGCCCTCTCGCCACCCCCTATTGAAAGTTGTTTTGGTCTAAAAACCAACGCGAATATACTCATGCTAACCAACATTGTTTAAGGGGAGGGGAACATGCGCTCACTTGGCAATGGTTTCCATTTTTGCCAGGATGACGGGAAAAGGGTATTTTTGCAAGATATCTCAACAGGTTTCGTTCGACATTGTAGCTCAGTTAAAAGAGCACTGGACTCCTGAAGAAGGTATTAGGGGTAGGGGGCTTTCTCTTTTTACACAACGTGGGAAACGAAGGTGGTGACAAAAACCCCATTTGCACGCGTCAAAAAAATCGGCACTGCACGGCAAATTTTTGGCACCGTGCCTCGTCTACCTGACATCTACTACATCTGCTACCCACTCAAGATCTGCGACAGGCGCTCCTCGCCCCCCAAAAAGAACGGATTACCTTCTTAGTTATCTTGCCCCTTATCTTACTCTTCAGGTCATTCAAGGTCCTCCGTTCATCGGTTGACTTCCCACCTTGATGTTGAGTTGGACAGTTACATTTGGGGACGTACAACGTTCAATCTTTTCCTACCGCTCAGTCCCTTCCCATTAGTTACATTAGACTTGTTTGCTCAGTTCTTCTTAAAAACGAAAACAAAACATCCCGTTCAGAAGGAACTTTTAATAGCATTACGAAGATTCGTCGCTAATCATATTAACAACTATTTTGCCTCTGGCATGTCCACTCTCAAGTTTAATGTAAGCTTCATTTGTCTTAGAGAAAGGAAACTCTTCTTGAATTACAGGTTTTATCTAAGAGAGAAAAAGAGCAGAATATTACTTAGAACTATTAAATGCCAAAAAATAATAAATAAAATGATATGTGTGGAGAGAGGAACACGGAAAAAATTCTGAGTTCGAGACGACGACCTTCCGTACACTAGTCGGATGCTCTAACCACTGAGCTACTGAGAGCTCATGGTGAGCTGACATAACTACTGCATCGCGCAGTCATATTATGTCAAGTGAACACACCAAACTCAGCTATTGAATCTGTACCTGACACGTCCCCAGTCGTTTGTATTTGGATCACACGCGGAGAAGGGAACGCAAGAAGCGTGACCAAAGGGAGCGCGAGGAGCGATGGGAAGGAGGACGGTGAAGGAGGGAGGGTTAGGGTTAGGGTTGAAGGAGGACGGTGAAGAAATGTACAAAAAAGCGTGATGCACGTGCAAAGTTGTTATTGCTTTTTTGACGTCCTGCAGGGGCCCGTTTCTCGAAAGTCCCGGTAACTTTTCGGGCCCGAAATCAAATATTCAAATCGAAATATAAATAATAAGAGCGCGGGTCCTGGCTAGCAAACTACTCCATTTTGTTTCGCTAACTGATAGTTTTATGCAAAACCTTTTGAAACCTCCATCTTTAATATAAACGGAGACGGCTTACCGGGCCCGTTAATTATCGGGACTTTCGAGAAACGGGCCCCTGGTTGCCGTCGCCGTCGTCGTTGCTAAAGCTCCCTAATATTAGGAGACTGAGAGACGACTGGGGAGGAGTCAGAATTTGTACGAGTTTGTTAACGAAACTTACGGGCCAATAAAATGGTATTAAAACCCACCACGATGGGCAGTGTCTCGACAGGATATTCAAACAGTGAGTGCAACCATGCACAGGAAAGCCATACGTGTCAACTGTATGGTTCTTTTTCTGCCATATTTGTAGGATCACCGTTTGTTGAGATCCTGAAATTTTGCTACCATGGCAACGTGACGTAACGACTCTCTATCAGAGGAAACATTTAAATCGGTTCCAGTTATACTATATTTCTATGGTCTTGCAGAAATAATGAATATACATCACAGTTGCAGGAGTTACTAAGATAAAGGGTATTGTACAATTCGGCCATACTACGTACCATTCCAGATTGACAAAGAGATCGAATGTAGTCCAATGCTGCGCCATTTGGACTAAAGAAACCCCATGAGACAAAACTACCGCTGCAAAAAGCCTACCGGAAAAACAATACAAATACCACTCAGATAAAAACACAAACTAAACTAAAGTTGCACTTAGTACCATTCCAGAAACTTCCGTTACTATTTGTCCCCCTGTCATCTTCAGTCTCTTACTTCTAGTCCTCCTCTCCTTTCACCTCCTCCACCCCTCATCCTTGCCCCCCCCCCCCCCCCCGGCCAAACATCGTTCTACCCACGGTTTTCCTTCTCTTCTTAGCCCTTGCTCTCGTCATTGTCTTTCTTTTCTTCTTCCTCCTTGCCCTACATCGACACCGTCCAACTCTAATGCTAGCCCTCCTTGGTGTTCCTTCTTTACACACCACTCCTCCGGTTCTTAGTTCTTGTTCTCCCCGTTGTCCTCTTCCTCTTCTTCCTCTTTGCGCCACCTCGACATCTTCCAACAAGGGTTTGTACCATTTTTTGAAGGACTTTTCAAGGATCCTTTTCCCATTTTTCAAGGACTCCATTCAGTGCGAAAAAGAGCCTTGAGTCTATGTCTTTTTAGTTGTTCGACAACATGAACAATTTCATCCTGAAGGTCTCTTTAGGCAATTGAGAATCTGGGTTGAATAAAGTTAGCACCGAAATTCGAGGACTTTCCAGCACCGACTGCAATTTTCAAGGACTTTCAAGGTGCGTGCAAAGTGGAACCCTGTCCAACTCTCATGTTTGTCCTCTTCACCTTTTCGTTGCCTCCACCTTCCCCTACTACTCTTCCTTGCTCTGCTACCGGCTACCCCGTATAAATACAAAGGACCAACAAGGCCCTGGGGGTCCGTCAGGCACGGTTCTTAGCTAAGAAACCATTCCATTTTGTTTTGTCAGCTCAGTAGCGGATCCAGACATTCAGATAAGGGGGGTGGGGCGGCGGTCATCGAGACCCTGAGATAAGCCATATATGGTTAGGAATTTTTGCTGTTTGTAATTTTAGTTATTTGGAAATAGTTAATATGCTATTGATTGTATAAGACTCCAAATAAAAAACATTTATGTGTGTACGTATGCCTGGTCTCAAAAAAATTTTTTTCAGCCCTTTGGGCCTCAGTCTGGTCTAAGAATAACAGGGGGGGGGGGGGGGGGGCGGGCCCCCCGGGCCCCTCTCCTAGATCTGCCACTGTTGTATAACTAAAGGGAGTGTACCTTTTGAAGAGCAGATGAAGTCAAGTATTGCCCTGCAGACAGAAGCCCTAAACCTGTTCCATATTCATCAGTTTTACTGAGGAGGGGTGGGGCAAGGGTCACATAAATGGCACCTTTCCATTTAGACAGAAGACTTGTGTATTGTTCACCAACATCTCCTCCAAACGGATCAAGAATTACGTCAAAACTGAAAAGAGATATAAATTGGTATCAATTTATCTTTGCATCAAATTAAGCAGCGACCCTCTATTGAGTGGCCACTTAACAGTATCAGTGTGGATGTAAGTGTTAGTAAATCACTTAACCCTCTAAGTCCCAAATGTGACCAACATGAATTTTCTCCTAATGATATCCAATACAATTTCAAGAGATTAGGTTATGAGAATTAATAAAATGATCACCTACGAGAAAATGCTTTGCTCTTTCATCAAATTCTCTCAACTCATTCTTTAAGAAAATGTATAGAGATCAGTTCGAGAATTTGTACGTGTTTATTGGGGCTTAAACCGCCGCCTGGTTAGCTCAGTTGGGAGAGCACCGGTCTGTTGAGCGGGAGGTCGCGGGTTCAAGCCCCGGCCGGACCAACACTCAGGGTCTTAACAATAACTGAGAAGAAAGTGCTGCCTTTGTAATGACATCTGCAAATGGTTAGACTTTCTAGTCTTCTCGGATAAGGACGAAAAACCGTAGGCCCCGTCTCACAATCCTTGCCTATATTAATACTGTGGGACGTTAAAGAACCCACACACTGTTCGTAAAGAGTAGGGGTCGTAGACCCCGGTGTTGTGGTCAACCTTGATATACGGATCCTTCGCGTGATGCTGTACAGGCTTTGCGAAGTAATATAGTAGAAGTAGAAGTAGAGGTTAAAGGGTTAAAACAGAACATCTTTTAAACAGCTAAAATATATTTCAGTTGGATTGCATTTCCTTCTCTTGTTTGAAGAGCACAAAACTTTCACACCTTTCATGTTCTCCCTTACGGTCTTACAATAAATTTTGGACCCTTTGTTGAGTTCCTCTTAGGGGTGTAGGTATGATCCTAGTCTGAATTCTCATAACCAGTCGTTTCACATATTAAGGAGGAGGTCATGTCCCTGTTGGTAGTTACTGTTGTATTTTTGATTATAATAATAATAACATTCACTTTTACAGTGCCATTTCCATTGCTATCCAATGGCGCTTTACACAACAATTAATTAAAAAAGAATAAAATAAATAATAATCCACTGTTTAAAAATTTTAAAATTAAGCTATGCGTTAAATTTTACAATATTTGCTAAAATTAATAAAAATACGAATAGAATCAAATAAAAATCAAATAAAAAGAAAATTTTATGGGAAATATGTTCCTAGGTTGATCAGAAATTAAAAGCCTTCTTAAAAAGATAAGTTTTAACTCCTGGCAAACATTTACATTGATTAAGACAATCGCAGGATCTTATATTCTGGGGTAAATCGTTCCACAGAGCAGGGGCTGCACATGAGAAGGCTCTTAAATTATAGGACAAACTGACGAGATGATTGGGATTAGAAGATCTAAGTTCCTAGTCGGTACGTATAAGACGTCCGGGTGAACATAGTCCTGAATAGGACTGTTGTTGACGGTGACTGACATTTCGACAACCTGTGCGGTAGTCATCTTCAGAGTCAAAGTGAGTTGTATCACGTCAGTTGATGGTATTATACTCTGGTTATTGGTCTGATTGGTCAATTATGTTGCGATGTTATTGGTCGTCTGTCAGTTAAGCCGTGATGTTATTGGCTATGAAGACTCGTAATCAGTAATTGGTGTGTTTTGACCCACAAGTCTATTGTCACAGTTAAACAGTCGTCTATTGTTAGTCAAATTGTCAGTTCTCCAGTTGTTCTCTCGTAGTTAGTTTTGCTTGATCTCGTCAATAAGTCATTTGTACGGCGCTGGTAACGGGTTTGCTTCGATTCAGTGGTGTTTGAAAGTAGAATACGTTATACATGTCACAGAGTCCCAGTCAATTAGATGTTTCGTCTGTAAATGGTGCTCAGCAATGTGTGATTGTTGACGTCACCATTCCTAGTCACTCATTTGTTTTCGGTCAGTCGCTTGCTTAGGTTTCTGCCCTTTTCACCAATGTATAAAGAAGCCTGGAAGTCGCAGCATTTGATCTTGTATACTGCTCCCTGTCTGTCCTCCAGTTTGTCTCTGTCCTTGACATTAGTAAGTAGTCGCCGTAAAGTGGTTATCGGTTTGTGTGCAACACGTATATTGTAAGGTTGTAATATACACGCTATAGTTTCAGAGGTGCCTCTGATGTACAGTATAGTCGCTGTCATAAGAGGGCCAGAGTTGGTCTGAGTGTTGGAATCAGTATTACTGTGAGTGTTCCATCTAACAAAGTCCGTGTTATAATTGTTCTCACTAAAAGCATCGTTAAGATAATCAGTCTCGTCTTGTAGGCTGTCAGGTGAGTCGCAAAGTAGTTGCGCTCATCTCGTCAAAGTCCGGATAGTAGTAGCCCTGTGAGTGGTCAGGTTGTACGAAGACTGGTCTAGTAATCGGTCGGTATGTGTCAGTTTTCTGTAAATAGTCGTTTTTAGTTTGTTGTTGTCACAAGTGACCAAGCAGATCTAGAAAAGGTATCTTACCATTTTCTTTGATCTCCTTGGTGAACTGTATGTCCCTGTTCTGTCTGTTAAGGTGTTCGTGAAAATTGTCGATTCCGTCTTGTGTACGGTGGTGAATGTGTTGTCAACGTAACGTAACCAAAGAGGTGCAGTTCGCGTGTAGGTAGCTAGGGCTTGTTCCTCGATGTTTTGCATGACAATTTCTTCTACATATCACTTTTCCATATGCAAATTCCAAAAAACTTCACTTTCACATTGCAATTGCCATGGATAAAATAGATTTTTGGTCTTCTTAAATGGTTGATACTAAACCATTCATGAAATGAACTCAAACTAGCAGCAGTCCTACACATACCAAGTAGCAAATGGTTCAGCCTGATTATGGAACCATACCAAATGTCTGTCAAGCAAAAACTTAGCAAAATCATGGAGACCAAGTGGTTTGACTGCCATCATCAACACACATGCATTATCCTTGTTGCTGTAACAATATTATTTGAACCCATCTTTATTTTGTTTGCTGCCCTCTCTTATGTCGCTGTTTCAAGGCCATTTTAGCTTTTCAGAATTTTACCCTAACAGGGCATCTGCTTAAAAAAATAAAGTTGATTAATAGAACCAACTGGTGAAATTATGAGTCATACCTTCCTAATGATTCTAGTTGTTCCTTCATGTCAGCTGCACTATAATCTATCACATGGTCTGCTCCAAGTCCAGTCACTAGTTCTACTGCATCTGTTGCACATGTAGTGGTGACAAAAGCTCCCCAGGCCTTCAAAAGCTAAACAAATGCACTAACATTACAATTTTTGCTTGAATGTCTTGCAACAATGTCAAAACCTATACCAAGAGAATGTGTGTCAAAACTCCTGGCAAGATAAGCACTGGAAGTTCAAATTCAGTTCAGTCTCTGTTGACAGACAGTTGGCAAGCAAAATATATTCTGATACAAAAAGATTTTAAGTTCTAAGCACTTCCACAAAATACGGACTGATCCATAAGGAACTCTGTCTTGAGTTTTTATCTCTTTTTTCTCTTCATGAAGAGCCAACATACCTGGATAGCAAAATTTCCGATCCCACCAGATCCACCCAGAACAAGGACACTATGAGAAAACAAACAATACTGATATTTCGAATGTTTCACAAAATTATCCATTATGATAGTTTTCAAGCCCTTGCATTTTGTTGTGAAAGGTTGTAAAATTTGTTTCTTCCTGTACAGTCACTCAAGCTAGCCAGGGATTTCCCTTGGCTACTTTCATTGGAAACAAAAGGAAAATAAAAACGAGAGAACGTACTACCTCTATGCATACACCCACCAAACTGAAAATTTATAAATTATGACAGCCCTGTCAAACTCAAATTAGAAATTTTAAAGAAAGAGTAGGGTCTCTGTTCAAATCCAAATGGTCTTTAATATTATAATAAGGCCGTAGTGATTAACTGATTATTTCTGTGGCGCCTAATCACACAACAGGAAGGCAGCAAAAAAGACTTTCCCAGCTTTGGATTTAACAAATTCAGTTTTATATCTAAATATTCATTTTGCATGCTTACTGTTTATCGTGAGAGTTTTCAGGTTTAAGACCTGCCCTGCTAGCAAGAGCTGTCCAAACAGTACAAGCCACATATGGAAGAGATGCTGCTTCACTGTGTGTCCAATTGAATGGCTTTATAGACATCTACTGTGCAGGCACAGAAACACACAGACAAAGAAACAAAAAAATAAAAATTGTTCTGCAAACTAATCTTTTGATAAGAGCCTAAAAAAGGAGCCATATGAAAGAAATGATCACACTAGATAACTTTGTGATATGGATAGTACCTTAATGAATAATTATGCAGGCCTGCAGCCATACCACCTAAGCAGTGGAAAGCATAAACAGCTTTTTTGCCCGCACACCAGTTGCATGGAAATCTGATTCCTTCTCTATATGCTTGCTGAGAGCCATTTTACAGTTCCCAGCCAACAGCTAACACATGTGGTGTAGAACTGGGCCTTAAATGAGTCCTTCTGCCTCCCCTTGGCAGTAAACAGTGGGTTGCAAGACCCTTTCCCCTGGAACTATACGGTGCTCATATGATAAGTCCTAACAAGAACAAAACAGCCAACGATGGTGGTGGCCAATGCCACAGTAATATGCCTGTCTACATGGGTATGGTACTAGCAATTAGGCAGAGTTTGATAGAGTATGCTACCAGCTGAATTTTGGTTTCTTCTGAAAAAAGTACAGGTACACAGTCTGCTGTTTGTCTCACTAAATTGTAAAAGTTAGGTCCTAAGGGCATGCATGAGAAAACCTGTTGTTTGATATGGGAACTCACCAATACTTAATCAAATTAATAAAGGCATTACCTCATCTTGACTTGCAACTACAAACTGTCCATGTGTTCCTACAGCAATAACACTAGGGGTACCCCAGACCTACATTCAGCCAAACCAGCAGAAAAATATTATAAATGACAGGAACAAGCTAAGACAAGTACAACCTTCTACTTCATCATCCTCTAACCCACCGCAACTCCTCCTCTCCAACTTAACCCTTGCAAAAAAATAAACAAACTAATTTCAAAAACTTAAATTATAAAATTTAGTCATAACTGTAATGGGCCATTTCTGATTTGTTAAAAGCCCTCAATTTAATTCAAGGCCAAGTGCTTAGCTTTTGTACAAAATAGACAGTAAGCTAGCTGTGGGGAAATAGGTCTCTTGCCTTATATATCCCTGATGGGAGTTGTGTTGGGGATCATGCAGCGATAGGGGAAACCAGTCGTTTCGCTGACTTGTCCATTTGCCTACACTGAGGTTGATTCACCTAAATGATCTACTACAGTTGTCTCAGCGACACTAAGTTTATACAAGTAATAGTATTGTATAAATAGGAGTAAAGCTTACTGATGACTCTTGCATGTTAAAACTTCTAAAAATGCTGTACTTCAGTGACCTTCTTCATAGTAAACTTAGAGTGCAAATAGGTTGTAAATAATCAGTAAAACATATTTGACACAGATGCTGTTCTTGAAATATTTTATTCAAAAAACCAAAAGTTCATTGTAATCCTTAAAAACAATTTGTGCAATGTGGATCTGTTCACGCAAGTTAATCGGCTGAGCAAATGGCAAAACAAGTCACAAAATCCATCTCAAATCCAGCAGCATTTTGTAATTTTTTGCAATTTTATGATCATGTAGGCGAATTGACCTCAGTGTGGGTGAAACATTCGACATTTAGGACAAGAACAAGAAATACCAAAGACATAAGGTATGAAAAGAACCCCACTGTAGCAATTGGGGAAAAACCCTTCCTTGGTTTCTCCAACATTTGACATTGACCAGTTAGCAAAAAATATAAAATCTAACAACATTGTTGGAAGTATTGACAGACGTTTGTATTTCACCTTTGCTGAGCTACATAATTATGTTTTCTATTGTTTCTGACTTATCATTCTCAAATCTTCAAGGGGAGGAGGGGTAGGGAGGCTTCCATATGAAAATGCATGAAATATAATGCTCATCATCTTGCTTAAGGGTGGAAATGCAGATTTTGGTCTAAACTCTGGGTGTTGGGACAGGAGGGCAATATACCCATAGAGGTATCATTT
This sequence comes from Porites cylindrica, assembly GCA_964035525.1. Lineage (NCBI taxonomy): Eukaryota > Metazoa > Cnidaria > Anthozoa > Scleractinia > Poritidae > Porites > Porites cylindrica. Next base: position 11,707,872 of record OZ037775.1, on the reverse strand, counting down.
AGGGTTGAGTGTAAAAAAAATACCTATGGTCTGTACTCTTATCAACCATAGAAATGACATCAACATGTTCAAAACTCAAGTGGAACCATGCAGGCAATTGGTTTCAGCGTAAAGTTTTGAACATTTTCACTTCATTTCAGTGATCTGCACTTTTATTGACCATAGCTCTCAATGAATCAGCATGGGAGAAATTACTCAGTTATTGTAAAAACTGTGTTGGAATATGGTCTCCTTTAACCTGAGCCACGCCCAGATTTGTATCCTTTTTACCCAACACACCTGGTCTCCTTTCCTGAACCTTCTAGCAAGCCGTCCCGTTTTCACCACCTCTCCAGAGAAATCTCTTCCTAATACAAGTGGAAATTCTTTAACGTTTTCTAGCTTTCGCCACAAATTTAGCAGTGACTCTCCATAACCGCTTCGCATTCTGTAGTCTATAGGATTAACAGACGCGGAGTGGACTCGCACAAGAATATCCGTTGGCGTTCGAAGACTCGGCAGTGGCAGTCGTCCGTGCTGCAAAACGTCGTTTGAGCCATATTCATTGATATACCACGCCTCCATTGTATTTCTCGCTGAAAGATTTGCTGCATTGTTTGATAATGACCGTTTAAAAGTGTGTATAAGAGATCTAACAGGAGAAACCTGTAGTTTGGATCGACTGAAGGAGAAAGTGTTTGTTTGAGAGAGGGCAAAACATTTGGTTCTCGATGTCAGCAAAACACAGTTTGTCATCGTGTTCCCTGTCGTATTTAAATTTCTTCGGTGTCCGTCAGCGACCTTGGAACGACAAAGACGCGATATCTGTCTGCAAAAAGACGACTACATTGCATAACACTGCACAGAAGCCTACGATACATCCGCCATTTTTGATAGAAACTCGGAACCAGTCCCCATCATCTCCTCAAGAGCCGACGCTGGAGAACGGTCCTACGCCTGTCACGCCAAAAAAGCAATTCGTCCTGATTTTTCTCTGGTTGAAAAAAAAATCGCAAACATGATAAAGAAATTCTGAGTTTTACCGAAACACTCTGAAACATCGAAGGCTCAGCAGTTCCTGATTTTTCCGTCAAGATGCGACCCTGCATGTGTCACGTGAGCGGCTCCCGCGTGTGAGAACAAAAGTGTCTTATAGATCGTTTTCACTGTCACGCAACAAAAAAAGAAATTGGAAACCGTCTAGTGGAAGAAGCCAAGAAAATGAAATGTTATAAAAGACTAATGTATAAACAATTTGTCCCAGTCTCAGGTCTTTGTGACCCACAGTTTCTGAGTTATTTGCCGAAACGTTTCACGCATCTTTGTAGAGCTTTGTATGGAGACGCCATATTGGTGTACCGTTTTGGTGCACCAATATGGCCGCCGGAAATCAACAAAAACATCTGGAGTTCACTTTTTCTATAAAAGTTCTTTATTTTCACTCGAGAACTAGCATACGTGCGCATAAACATACCTTCTAATACTGGAAACGGTTATACTGCTGAAAATCAAGAGGAGAGAATTTTTTCAAGGAGACGACATTCCTATTTTGGTGTCACGCACTCCCGCACTGTGAAAACTCGGAAGTTCAAATTGCTGTATTTTCGAAATGAAACGTGCTAAGGGAATGGAACCTTGTACAAAGATTTACTTTTTGTTTATCTTCAACCCGGTGTAAATAAGAATTCGTAAAGCTTCGCTATTTTGACTTTACAATTTGATGACGTCAGGGTGAAAACCATTTATAACCGAAAACAGGAGCCTGACATTACAAAGACACGTAGATGGGAAGACACATCTTATTTCTCCTTGTATATTAAAATGGCTCAGCCGTCGATAGCAATGGGGGAAGACCTTTTGTGCGACCCAGACCCGTACTTAACTGACATCCTTCTTTCAAGTACCCACGCTAGACCGAGTACAAGGTCGAGACCTTGTAATCGCGGGCACCAAAGTGGGCACCTGCCACCGGGTCCTTGTGTGCACACCGTTTTTGGTTAGTTCTGGGCCCGGGGGGGGGGGGGGGGTACTCCCATACATTACCTATACGGGTATGTGCCGCCCAAAGGGGTCGTGATTTTGAAGCTTTTGATTTAGAACGGGGTATCCATTTCAGAGGCGTTTTCTAGAACGGGGTATAATATTTCGAACGCACGAAAGCTCCACTTTTGTAAGCAGCCATTTGAAAGTGTTCAAGGACTGATTGCTTTTAAAAATACGGTTCAATGCGTTAACAAGCAAACCGTTGTACTCTTGTTGCACCCTAGAACGGAGTATAAAGAATTGGCCCATTTCTAGAACGGGGTATCAGTTTTAGGGCGACTTCTAGAACGGGGTATAAAAAAATTGGCCCATTTCTACTACGGGGTATCAATTTTAGGGGAAAATTTTTCTAGAACGGGGTGCCAATTTGGAGTCCCGGGCGGCACATACCCACCCAAAAAATATCCAAGTGCCCCCCCGGGGTTCTGGGGCAGCCCACTGCTTTGTACTCACTGCAAAGCTCTTGTTTTAAAATAGCGTCTGACAGGGCGAAATGGAGTGACTATGTACACAGTTACACATCGAGCACTCAAGGTATACGTGAACACAACACCGTTTTGTGACGGTACCCAGCCACTGGTGCCACTGGTTCCCTTGCACCCCGGCCTTGCACCAAGTGATTATTCTTGGTGCCAGAGTAATAGTGCATTGGTATTAGCACAAAATGGTGTTGGGTAATACTGATATGCAACTCTAAAGTCAAGCCCAGTCACACGTCATTTTGTGATCGTAAAAGCGAGTTATGGTGTACTAAAACCAAAACATTGGACTTCCTTGGAACTAACAGATCTAACATCCAGTGACCAGTGCCAGAGTTCAAGGTCTCGACCCTGTCAGTACTCGTTCACCAACACCGTGCATGCCCAGAAACTGTCATGGGTGCTTAAAGAAAGAGTATGTTAACATAAGTGCCCAGCGAAAATTAATCTAACCTGCGAGCAAGCTCTCCGGGGCGCTTTGGCGGCGGGGGAGAAAAGGAAGGCTTCTCCGCCCCGCCGCCGGAGCGCCCCGGAGAGCCAATCTCGACCCAGAGCTCTTCTGCGAGCGCATTTCCAAACCCGTAAGAACTGGGGTCGAGAATGCCCGGAGAGCTTGCTCGCAGGCTAGAGAAAACCGAACGCAGAAACCATATCTGGGCAACAATGCAAGTGAGAACGTAGTAATGGAATCTACTTTCCATTTCCTGTCGTGTCCGTATTTAACACCTACCCATAGGCCTTTCTTCAAAATTAACCCGTAACACTCTCTAATGTGCAGGATTATTAGCCCCAATGAGTGCGATGTTTCAAATGTCCTTTAATGGAACGGCATTATGAGTAACAAAACGTCGGCCAATAGTATGTCTTAACAGTTGACAATTCAAAACTGAAACTATTAGGGGGTTGGGGAAAATCAAGACAGAAATAAAATGACAGAAAATAACGTGATGGATATACTTTATTCAATTCTGCAAGGTATTCACTTCTTGTTCCCTGACTATTTGCAAACTAGAGTGAAGAGCAAGTTACGGCTTAAAACTGAAGCAAATACTGCGTGGAGCCGAAATTCCCTGGAGCCGGTGATTTTGCCTCAGAAAGCCAACGAAAGCCGAAGAAACTTTTGAAAACTCGCCAGATCTAGATTCCATAAAGGAAGTTGCCTCGTACCCAGGCGCTTCTTGGGTTTTTCAAAGGTAGTCGTGGCGCAAGGATCATGGGAAAGCTTCAAAAACGCAAAGGCACAATGGTAGGCTTCATGTGTAAAGCTAAGCGCTTCCAGTTTTTCCCATGACCCCTTGCACCGCGACTACTTCAGAAAATCCCAAGAAGCACCTGGGTACGAGACAATAGAGAACTGAAATAAAATGCCCTCTACGAGTGTAACAACTGTTAAGTTTACTGCACTTGTGAAACTGTACAACATAGAGATAGTGTTGACAGAAACAGCATAGAAAAGTAAACTAAACGACGATCGAGGTAAGCAGAAATGTTCCTAGAAAACTAGGGCTCTTTAATTTTATATTTCTATTAATAAATACTACCTATAAATACATTAACATTCATAACTAAAGCAATTATTCATCCCGCCATACAGCATTGAACTACAATTTTAAATTAATGAGTAACCATTCTTTCCTTAAAAAAAGATGTTATTTGTTACAACACATTTGCTGTGCTGCTACAAATCTCGTACCCAGATCTCAATCTTTCTTAAACCGACCGTGGGAGGCTGGGCACATATTGTGCTGCATGCGCGGAGAAAACTAGTAATTCCGGTTTAAGACCGGCTTTCACATGAAGTTCACGTAGGCACGGGAATTTTAATGGATTTTGTCGGTAAAACCTCTACAAAAATTAACTTTGCAAAACTTAAATTGACACAACCAGAACTAATGAAAGTCTTAGCAAAGATAACCTTCCGAATCTTTAAACTTCTATGAAACAAGTAAGCAATAGCAAAGTTGTTTGGATATAAGGACTTTTGCATTACAGCTTACTGTAATGTACATGGATACTTTTAAAGTCGAAATTTCTTTGCAGTCAAAACAAATGAAAACTAGTTTTTTGACAGTTACGGATAAAAGATAAACAAAACAGTAAGTAATAATAAGTTAAATGATGTCTGTATAAAATTGTATTAACTGAATTACGGCGAAGGCTCTCTCTGTTCCAATAGGTAGAGACCCCTTTTGTTTTGAAGTTGGAGACTTATTAGACAAAGGGACATATAAACTTATAACAGTACTATGGCCAAGAGAGACCGATGTAATGGAACCGTCAAGAAAGACTTTGCTGTAAACTGTCTTAAATTTCTACGGAAACGATCTAAGGGAGGCAACAGAACGTCTTTCTGTTATTTATTAAGTTCACAATTGAAATTATTTCAAATATGACGAAAACAGGAGCCCATAAACTGGAGCGAGCAACCTTTATGTCCTCATGTCACGGCGTTTTCACCGATCAGTTTATTTTTAGAATGATTTTGGCGCGAATCTCGCATATCTTTTAAGTCCCACAAACCAGTTAGAAGAACCTCGGAAAATGGTGTTAACGTTAGGTTTAGTTTTCCTTTTTCATATCTTACACTTTGAATGCGCTCATAGAAGGAAGGAAGCGTTCTTTTTAGCGGGAAAAAGTGCTCTAAAATGAATATACCTTCAAATAAACTGTCGTCCAAAAACGCCGTAACATAGGCCTGGTATGTGAGTTGTTCGCTCTGAGTTATGAGCTCCACACGAAAATAAGCTAATGTGCGATTGCCTGATTTCAAACCGGAGAGGACAGAGTACGATCCGTCTATGGGATTATCTATACAAAACCCAGGCTTACAAAATAATTGAGTTTGATGTTTATTGGGTTAATAATGAGCGAGATACAGCCTTTCAAAGTCTCCAAAAGTTACCAAAAAATACAAGAACGTTTGGACAAGTGTTCAGCAATTCACATGTATTTCTATGTAAATTTACGCAGCATCTTGTTCAAAATAGACCCGATTAACACCAAACTTGATGGATTTTGAACAGCTCGGTATGTTTATTCTGACCAAGTGCGTCTTGTGTTGATAAACCTATAATACAGGGACTCGTTTCTAGTCCCTCTCGGTTTGAACCAAGCAACAGCATAATTGATTTTCCCTCCTATTTTCCCTTTATCTTAGAGTTACTCTCTCACTCTCTCTCTCTCCGCCCCATCCCCAACTAGAGAGCATGATACGGAAATAGTCTGGATATTCTATAAACTCGATAGTTGAAAAGTTTTAAGGAGAAGTTGTATTTGACCTCTGTCCTATTACTGACTCTGACTACACAATGAATTCAGGCTTGAGAAATGAGTAACTGAAACGAACGTCAAGGTAGTGTTAAGAAAACATTCATCTAAATTGTTTCCTAGGAAATATCGACAATGATGAAATATATGACGCACAGAACGGTGAATGTATTACAGAAGGAGAAACTGTACATTAGCTAGAAAAAATTAACTACACCACATTAAAAATATCGCATTTGCATTTTAACTTCTCTGAAGGCTAGATAAAGTTTATCCTTAAATCCTACTCCTGATGACATTTAACTCTATGATTGATAAAAAATTACATTTTTACTGCGTTTGTTATTAAACCAGGCTATATTTTTTGCATCGGCCTATCTTGCTTTAGACGAGATCACAAAAATAGATATTTGACGACGCAAAAGTCGTACAAAACGCTTCGCAAACACGCGGTTAAAAAGTGAATAAAAACAGCGCTAAGCTAAGCTGCCACACTGTCGTGTTGCAAATCCTGTGGAATATATACAAAAGAAACTCTTCTTGATGGTTGATATAAATACTAGTTACAGCTAGCTAAAAAAAGTCACCTACTTTGCGTTATGCCACATTCAAAATTTCATTGCAAATCGACGGAAAACAACATCCAAATTAGCCTCCCCGCATACGTCCGTTGGGGTTCGTTTGTCACGCATTCATTTCTCCGTGGGGGAGAAATGAATGCGTGACAAACGAACCCCAACGGACGTCTGCGGGGAGGCTAAATCCAAATACGAACATAAACTACTTCCAGAAGTAAAAACACTAGAAAACATTTCACTCGAAGGAAATCTCCTTTCTATTCCGCACACGACACATGAAGCAAGCTCTGTATACAGATTTACACTGTAATATTTACTCCACGACACGCATTCTACAATGCGAACAATCCTCTTTACCCCATCACCACCATTGCATTCGTCACCAAGAGCGTCACTTACATCAAACGCCTTTTAGCGTTAAAGCATCACGCCACTTTAGGAAAGGTAATTCACCATGACGAACAAGCTAGCATCAGAAGAATTATAATAAAAAAGGAATATAGCATACCAAACCGGCTAAAAAAATGGATGGGAAGGAAACTTAAACCAACGTAAATATGGCTCCAAAAATATTTTTCAATATGTACCAAAAAGCGAAACCTAAACAGCTATTTTCCTTTGGCATAAAAAAAGCCCCAAACCCTTCTCAAATGAATTAGGAGCACTAAAACTTTCAAATAACAAATGACCGAATGTACAGCTGAAGACGTCTAAGACACAGAGGCATTTTGGGATTGCACGATCTACAACAGCACTAGAAAGCTAAAGAAGTACGCACGTACGCCGAGTCATTATATCAAAGTGCACAGGACACCCATTTCTTTACCGAAACTGCACAGGACGTTTCTTGCTGTAAAAGTAACATTCATGTTCCCTTCACCAATGTTTGGAAGTTATTTCAATTTGAGTTGGAATAATTGACATCAATTTTTCCAAAGTCTCGCCAAATACAGGAAAACATCAACCGACCTAAAGTTTACAACAAAAATAAGAATTCTCTCAGCACTGGAATCTGCCTGCCTTTTCCTGTCAAGCTGTTTTTAACACTCACCAACAAACCTTTCCAGAAAAACCCACAATACTTCTTAATGTGCACGATTAGCTTTATTGAGTGCGATTTTTCAAATGTCCTTTAATGGGATGGCATTCTGATTTGAAACAAATAAAAAAAGTTCGCTAATGAACTAAACGAACACAACAACTAAGTAAACATTATAGCAGATAGCTCTTGCAACGGAACCAAAACCAAATCGGATGGGGCTTTTTTCGCATAAGAAGGGCGATTTAAGAATGCATTCTGTAACAGAGCAAAGTTCGCTACCCTGATCTTGAAAGGGGACTGTCACATGTCGGGTAGATACGTAACGTATTTTTCATATCGATAAGATTAGCGCTCAAGAATGTAAGCCAAACATTTACTTATTATCCGTATTCACTAATCTTGCGACTCGAGCTAAACCAGCACATTTAAGAATATTATGGTCTTTTAAGGGGAAAGGCGTATGGAAGCCTAACCACAACTTAAAGAACTGTGTTTTCACATGACGTCATGGCGGCCATATTTTGTGTCCCAAAACAATGAAACGGCGGCCATGTTGGTGTCCCAAACCAGTCCTGTGGGAGTTGAACTCTTTTCTTATGTAAACGCTTTCTTTTGTTCCAATAAATTTGCATAGATGCTGGCCACGTGAGTGAAAACACAGAATAAGAAGCAAACTTTACGAAAGAATCGAAGAAGTCCCTGAAAAACTGATGATTTTTCTAGCCCGTTTCAATACCAATGACATTGAGGCCGGCTTACACTAAACGATTTACTGGAAGAATCTGTCCGCCATATGTTTTCCTTAAAAAACCGTTCGTGCCAAAAAATCGTAGAGTGTAAACCAGCCTGCCAAAATTTAGCTTTTTGAACAACGCACACATTACCATGGTAACTTGTACTGTCACGTGCGTGTGAGAGGGCTTTCTCTGTTGCAGTTACACGGTACCCTCATACAATGGAACCTGTGAGTACACCAGTGAGTTTTTTGACACTCCAATGTACAATAACTTGTGTTCCAACAACACGGATAAAAAGCTTCCGCGCGGCAATTTGCACACCACTGCTTCTTCTTCGCTAAGCTCACTGCTTCCTGCACGGACTTTTCCGCTTCGTCCTTCGCGATCTGTAGCGCTTTTTGAATATGCTTTTCCCTTTCTTGTTTGCTTTTTTCCAGCGCTCTCTTAACTGCATCGTCCGTCACGCGTTCTCGTTCCAATCTCTCCTTATTTACGGCTCTCTTCACGGCCTGCTGGATCTCTCGCTCCTTGTTCTTTTGCGAATCGCGCGTGACTTTTTCAATAAGGTCTTTCTTCTCTTGACGCTCCCGCTCAAGCGCCTCTTGCAACATTTTAATAACATTGGGTTGATCCCTTGTAGTAGACAGGTCAATTGTCGGAGTACCACTACTGCAATTCTCCGATGTTTCGTCACAACTTTGCTTACTAACAACAGACTTGTCACGCAATATTCTTTGATCTTGTTCCTCCTTTCTCTTTTTAACGTTATCAACTAACTGTTTAGCACGTTCTCGTTCACATTCCAAGTCGGCTTTCACTGATTTAAGCTCTTGTTCTTGCCGCCTTAGTTTGTCTTCTAACTGCTCGATTTTTTCTTTTTCCTCTTGGTTATACGTTCCGTCTGTCTGACTTTCCTTCGACTCACTTTTGGGGGCTGGTTGTGGGGTCTGAAACAGAGGCCAGATTTAAACTTTGTCAGCTGACGTAAAAGAATCCCCCTTTTTTTTTTCGAATGGATCAAAGAATGTCTGGGTTAACCAACAACTGTGTCCCTTTAGTGAACTCTGTTAGACAGCTAGGAGGATTTCTCAGATATCACATAGTAAAACGTTTACCAGCGTTTGGGGCTCCAGAAAACAAACATAGATTATCAACAACTGCTAAAATAAATTAAACAAAACATCACAATTCATTTTTGTTGCAAGTAGTGACAAGGGGCGAAGTTCGGGGCCACGCCCTCCATAGAGAAGCAGTCCTCCCCCCCCCCGGAAACACACAAAACTTAAGTAGAACCACACCTGCAGGCGAGTGGTTTCCTTTAAAGTTTTGAACATTTCGACGTCATTTCTAGGTCGATAAGAGTAATGTTATCGATTTATATTTTTTACAATAACACTGTTGGTTTTTGACGCCCATTTCCGGTGAAATTTCGCGGAAATACGCACGAAAGAGAAAGACAAATTGCATCATCATGACGTCATTTCTATGGCCTCTACTCTTATCGACCATAAGCTCTCGACAAGAGCCACAATGATCTCTTGCTCTCGACCAATCAGCGAGCGAGAAATGGACTGCCGTCTGCTAAAGAGGAGTATAGACCATAGAAAATTGTCGTCTATTTATTAAATAGCCAATAAGATTGCAGAACATCGTTACAGTTACGATTGATGATGAAATAACATCTTAATCATAAGCCGCACTAATAAATAAATAGTTTGCGAAAACCAAAGACTAGCGGAGGCAAGAGAACGCGCGTGCTGCTCGCAGGTGACTTTCACGATACATGTTATCTCAAATGGGGAGAATTAAGGTTACAACACTCACAGATACTTGTTCATTTCTTGCGTCAGGGTAAAGCAAAGTGAGTTGTCGTTGATATTCTTTCATCTCGTCACAAGCCTGTACCCATCTCTGAGAACGCTTCTTTACTTCCGGTTTACTTGTGATCGGTATGACGTGTTTCCGGCCGACCCAGGCTCTTTTCAAAAGAGAACAGACAAAGCAGTAAATGGCCGCTGCGCTGTTTCCAGTCAAGGTATTCAAAACACTACACGGTTGTAACCAAGTACAAACATCCATATTCCGTGTTTCCAGCCCTAAACATAGCTCGTAAAAAGTCCCGTCCGGCAATGCGGGACAAGTAGATTTTATCGCGGGGCAAGTTACTTGTAAAGCTTACTTGCAAATTCAAATTTTTTTCGAGCCCTGCTAAATCCCTACACCAAGTTTGCTTTATCTACGCAAGAGGGAAATTCGATCACTTAGTCATTCGAAAACTTCGACAAGCTGCCGGTCATTAAGGCCCTTTGTCAAAATTATCTACAACAAGAGAAATAAATAGTGAAGAAACGGTAAATCTAACTTTCCACCAAGAGCCAGCGTACCTTGCAAGCATTTCCGAGTGGTTACAGTGCTTGGCTGGCTGCCGGAATTTTGGAGCACTAGATCATGACCACGAGTGTACATTTAGACCAATTTGTAACTGAAAACGGGCATTTTTTTTACCCATTTTCAAAGAGTTTTCCTCTAAGTGCGTATGATTTGGTTTGTTTTCATACAAAGAAATATGCAAACAGTTTACAAACATTGACTTTCTCTAAAATTACTAATAAAATAGAAACTACAGGCGTTTCCTTGAGGAAGGTGGCAATGACTTTTAAAAGTGGCGTTTCTACAAATCTATCAAATACCAATTCACTTCTCATCTGTCGAAAGGTTTCTTTTTTCGTTTTCACAACGCCTTTGTTGCCAATAAAGAGTAATGCGATATATATTTTTCAGTTCATCTTAAATATAAGGCTGTATATTTGCCCTTTAAAGGCTCTTTAAGAGACATAAGGGTCGAATTCCAGCACGTTTTCCATCGTCAAATACACGCAATGCCAAACATGAAATTGAGGCAATGTTTTCATAAACAGCATTATATTACCAGTGCCCAGTCATCTTAAAGGTCAAGTAATACGGGCAACATTTTCGCTCAACTTGTCGCGCAAAATTGTTGCATTGCAAGCTCGCACTCAACTTGTCACGCAACAAATTTCAATGATGCAAGTTGCGGCTCATTTTAGAAAATCCCGCGTTGTGATTGGTCAACGGTGTGTTTTGTGTCAGCAAAACAAAATCGCTGACGCGCTGGCCTTTCTAAGAAAGCGAGGGACAGCCCCTTTGGTTAAGGATTATCAATGGACGAAGAAGGTCAAAACCACGCAAAAGAAACCGAAAGGTTTACATAATAGAGTGGGTTGCTTTGCGGGAAGAGAGGGGCTTTACCATAAGCTGGTAAAGGAACTTGAGTCGGGCGGGAAACATTAGGGCCATTTATACGAGGAAGACGCGTCTTACATAAGACGCGTCTTAAATAAGACGCGAACTGTACCATTTATACGAGCATGTCTTATCTAATAAGACGCGTCTTAGCTAAGCCGCGTCTTATTTTAGACGAAATGTGCCGTTTATACGGAAAGTTCGCGTCTTATTTAAGACGCGTCTTATTTTTCCTCGTATAAATGGCCCTATTGTTGCTTAGAGTTTTGACATGAATGATAACTGATCAAAAGCTCTTGTCCTCCGCTGCTTGTTTTTATAATTCGCTCAACAAGTTTCCCATAGACATGAGGGCTTGTCAAGTTCTTTGCATCAATCTTTTCTTTGGGCCTCTGACATTTTTTCACTTTTTAAATCACAATCTTGGGCTTAAACATGATCACCCTCCACAACCTCCGCCATGTTTACTTCCTGCCTAAATTTGCCCGAGGTCAAGCGCGCGCTTATTCAACATCTTTCCCGCGCCTTTAGCGCGGGAAAATCGACCAATTACAAGCGTTGTCACACAAGTGATAAAATTGAAAGTTGGTTGCCAAAAGTAGAACTCGGGTCTACTTTGTGCAACATGTTGCCGCAACTTGCAACATTGAAATTTGTTACGTGACAAGTTGAGAGCGAATGTGGTAATACGGGCAACAACGCTTTTCAATTTGCAATGCAACGGTTGAGCGAAAATGTTGCCCGTATTACTTGACCCTAAATTCTGCTTCAATAATGAGAAAAATCTCCTTCATGCGTGTGCTTTACCCATGTTAAACAACTTCGAGTCCTGTTTCTTTTTATTCTTTCTATACGTCCCTAATTTCACCAAGGACGTCAGCAGAAGCGCAAGTATAGGAGTTTTGACTCAAGTAAAACATACGCCGGCAAGGCGGCCGAAGCAGAACAACAGCTTCAAATTATCTTTTCCGCATAAAAATGTCAGTATCTTTTCGGGTCGCCAGTATCGTTTCAGTAAAACCAGAGTAAATCACCTGTTGAATTCTGATTTTGTAAGTTGATGAGGCAACATTCTGTGGGTACTGAACTGCGTTTCAAATCATTTCAATATGATTGAAATGCGTTTCAAAGTGGAAGTTGCCTTTCACCATGTTTTACAAATAACCAGGAAAACAAAGACAATTAAAACAATAAATGAAGTGTAGTCGTACCTCTGGTGAGCGGAGCCAAAGAATCGAACTAAAGCTTTTGTATTGTCCTCACTCCAGCTTAGTAACTGAAACAAAAGTTGTGATACATTTTTACTTAGCACACAGCACCTATAGGGTCGATGTAGGGGAATGAGCTGTAGGCAAGTGATAGTAATAGTCTTCAGAGTCTTGTTCAGTAAATCAACACCATGACTTTGTCTCGCGATGGCGACGAAACGGTCACTTCGCGCAATTTTAAACTTCATCGCTCTCATTCCATCTCGCCAATTTGTTTAATGCTGCGAATTTTTTAGGCGCTAAATTCTAAAGGATCGCTTCTAAGTTGACAGAAAGAAACAGGAAAACAGCCTTGTCTTGTGTTCACTAGGGACCTTACAATCTGATAACGGCGACGCCAATGAAAAGGTTACTGAAAAATTGACTTTTCGTCCTTTCAAACTTTTGCGCCCTTATACCAAGTCACCCAACTACCTAAAAGTAGGGAAATTAGACTGAAACTGAAGAGAGGGGAACGCGTCCGAGTTCGAAGAGAGCTGGTGAAATTTATCGCCTCTGCCGTTCTCAAGTAACGTTGTAGTTGTGCAGCGAAGGCAAAGAAATTTACAAAAAAAGCGTGAGGCACGTGCAGCCGTTTTGCGCAACCTATTGCTTTCTGTTGTTCTCGTTGCCGGGACGTTCAGGGTGCCTGCAGGGCTGTTTACATGGAGGAAGGAAGATCCTCGAAGGCGGGACAACTTTTCGTTGGGTTACCTGCAGAAATTTCGGTCCGTGTGGTGCCCAGGTAAAAAACGAATTAAAGACGGCGGGCGACAAAAACAAAAATGCGATTTGGGCCCTTCTTCTTTTACTGGCGTTAACAACTACCTTTCTACAGAATTACCACAATAATCAAGTCCTGGTAACGCCTAACGAAATGGTCGGCTTATTACCGTCAGTAACCACTAAACTGCCCGCCGCCATTTTTTTTTCTGGTTTGTCCCTAGTACTGGGATCTTCCTAGCGTTTTTCAGCATACACGTCAACCGGAACTGGACTTTTTGCACTCTTAGGCCGAGATGTTGAGCTAATTCTCCGGCAAATCGTCTCCATAAGAGTAAAGACCATTAGCAATACAAATTTGGTACCGTCAAGGTATGTTGAAAGAGAAAACGGCTCACTTCCGGTTGACATGCGTCACTCAATGTTTTACGGTCAAACTCACCCGAATATCATCTCGCCCGAGGTTATGTCGCCTGCTACAAAGCTATGCAGTCACGGCCTTTTAACGCTTAATCCTGTTTTCAAATACACCTTTTTAAAGTTTTCTAGGTTCAGAGACTATGTATCTAAGTGTGAATTAACTCTGGGGTTCGGGCGAGATGACTTTCGGGCGTTAACAGTTACCGTGTGGTTATATGACTTACTTTGGCTGGCCACGGTGGTTCTCCTGTCATCTTTGCCCAGACAAGCTCATGAGGAAAGTACTACAATAAAGCACAATTACAATCAACCTTGCCCTTGTACTCTTCAGATCTCCATTTTTAAATTTTTCAAAACCAAGGACGATCCTTTTGCAAAAATTATAATTATTGTTTCAGTTAATAGCTGGTTTATACAGCAAAGAGCTACGGCAAGAAGCGAATGAAAGAAGCCTTGAAGGTAGCCTGGGAAAATAGTCGGCATTTTGCGACGACACCACTGGTTTCCTCGAGAAATGGGGCCTGAGAAAAGGGCGCAGAAATTCCATGCTGATTAAGTGTCCCTACCAAGGTCTGGTCAGTGCTTTTGATTAGTCATGTCGCGTGGGAAACTTGTTTCAGTCCCCAGATCTGGGTAGCAACACGTCATCAGCAGGGAATTTCTGCGCTCTTTCTTCAGACGTCATTTCGTGGAAACCAATAGTGGCATTGAGAAATGACGGCTGCTTTCTCAGGCTGTCTTATAGCTAAACCCGTAATAAAGAGCTGCGGCTGTGGTTATTCAAGTCAACAACTATCCTCGAAAAATGTTTGGCTGCGCATAAGATGGAAGACGCAGACGCTCTCATGGCTTCGTCACACGTTTAGCCCTAAGAACGTTAGTCTCCTAGGCAGCCGTTTTTACTGTTGTCACGCAACGCTCCTCTTCACAAACGGATGAATTATTCTGGGAAAGAGCGTTGCGTGACGAAACTGAAAACGACTGGACTGTAATTTACAGATCTTATATACTAAAGTTTTAATTTTAATTTCCAACAAATCAAAGATTTTACGGCACATTTATGTTTTTCTAAAGGAAAAAAGTAATGCACAACACGTTCTCAGAGTTTTGCATTTTATACAAAGGAGCAGCAATATTGCCAAAAAGTGATGGAAATTGTTCTCTCACTTCACGTGATTGTTTTGATTAATACTAAACGACACTTACACATGGTTTACAAAACCAATTTTTACTCCGCACATTGGACATCAAATAACAATCAGGACATCGGATCATTTCCTCCAACTAAAAATTAGTTAAATTATCACAGTTAGCAGAAACTTCCCTTGCAAATACAAAAAGCTATACAAGTAGGAAGCATTAAGCTGAAGAGGGGATTATTTGTGATGAAAATGGTTACTAAGGTCTGTAAAGATGTGCATAAAAACATTTTGCGCTATCTGGATTGAAATTTTTTTAAAGATAGAAATGGGTAGTTTGCTGGTGAATTAACTGAAAACACAGGGGGCCCAAACGGTCTGTTTGTATAACTAATTGCATTGTAATTTTATTTAAGAGGAATAACAGTAAAGAGCGAACTCAAAATCCTTCAAAATGGCTCAAAATACCACTTCTGAGGCAAAAAGACAACAATTTCCTGAAGGTAAGGTAACACAACGTTTACTTAGCATCGATCCATGCACATATTTAACAATATACCACTACCTATGAAGTTAGATGACACAAACTATAAAATTAAAAAGCAATCAGTTACACAAACAGACTGTATGGGCCCCCGGTGCTGAAAAGGGTCTCAAACCTTGTGCAAAGTTCAGAAGATAATAACCGCTGAAACTACTGGCACAAGAAGTCAACCCTACCAACCCTCAAAGTGGCTGACTCATGCAAAAGAAATCCATTCCCTGGGTAAATATTTGCATCTTTTAGTATCTTCTTGCCCCAAAACACAATTTTTTTTCTAAGACACATTTTACAGTTATCCAAACAACGCATTCATCTCATGGGGCTTCACGTATTTGTTATGAAGTTTTTCACAGTCGTTTATCAAATGCAGGTGCATTTCTTTTGAGGTGTGGAGAAAAGTAGTTAGCGACATTCACTAGAAAGATGAGTTAAAACCTGACATATTAATCACTAACCTCCCCATCACAATCTTCCATGATAGCCTCTGCAAGATCAGTCATATAATCATCATCTGAAAGAGGAAATTATTTCAATTCTATTATGAAACTTTACAAAAAAAGCAAAGGCATTGTATAATCAACAAGGAGTCGTTACTGTCTACAACAATTTTGAACTAGAATGGAACAACATGAACAAAGACCACAAACAAAAAATGATTTCTGTATTTTACCTCCAAAATAAATTAATGAATTATGGAACATCCACTGGGATTCTTCCCTGAATTCTCTGGGAGTCTTAAAACTCCTTTTCTCTACCATCTAAAAGAAATCACACATTACAATCTGATCAGACAGTGCTTGCAATGCTTTCACTGAATTTTGTATTCTAGTCAAATGGAGACATTTTAAGGACAAGTACCCGTGGCTTTTGAGCATGCAGATAAAATGCTATGGGGTAACCTTAATAAAATAACGTTCTTGACAATTTAAGCCCTAAAATGATCAGCATCAAATTTTTCCTTGAAATATCAATGTGAACAGATTGGTGACAATAATTAAGGACATGATCACATAATGAGTTGATAATTCAACAATTTCTCCCCACCACCTTCATAGAAAATGTATAAGGGCACCTCATGAGAATTTAAATGTTGATATAAGGGGTTTAACGGATGAAAAGTTTTAGACCTAAAAACAAGCACAAGCATTATTGTTTCCCATCTTTGCACCCCTGTAAAAATTGTTCTGTTTAAGCATGCACAATATTCATTTTACCCAGAATAGTCTTGGACATCATAAAGGTTATATCTAAAAGTAAAAATTACTGGCGCCCATGCGGGAGACTTGGCCTGTTGGCCTGGATTTGGCCTGTCAAAACTGAGTCTAAATATGAGGCATGTAATGTCTACTTGTATTGCCACACTTTCTTATGGAAGGACTGCTAGTCCATCACTCTCTGTTATGCAGAGGGACGAATAGTTAAGTGCAGTAAATCATCCAAAATTGGATTATAATCTTTAGTACTAACATGTTCTAATTTCACTAGATCCATTGGTTTAAATACAAAATCTTCGTAGTCAGGGTGTTCTTCCAATGAAACTGGTTCCATGTATTCTTTAGCCTGTTTAAATTAATAATCAAATAGATTGATGAGTAAATAAATAAATAAATATGTAATACAAAAGTTTACACTGGTGCATGATGAATGTGCTGAAGAATGCAAACTAACATGTATTTATAAGAGATGGCTTAAAGTTCTACTTTCAGATTTCTTTAGTATGGTCCAAGCTATAGTTAGGCAAGTGGTGATTTCATACAACATACAGTATCTTAATTACAATAACTATTAAGCCTCGATGTGGATTATTACAAGATGAAATAATATTTTACAGCCAAAGAAAAGAGAACTTACATGCGTCTGTGATAGTCACCAAAACGAAAACAAAAAACTTGTAAACTTCGGGAAAATTACATGTAAAACAAAATTAATTTTCCTCTGGCTTAAAAACAGCCTTACATCTAAGAACTGTTCCAGGGCCCTTCCATTTCATTTCATAACAATTTATTATTACACTCCTGCTTACAGCAGCAAGTCCAGAAGTTAATTTACCATTATTAGCTTCTTTAACCTTCATTTACTTAATAATAACACACATATGTAAATACTGTAGATCACTTGGGTGATAATACTATTTATTATATAGACACGAGTGTTTTACTGGAAAATATACCACTCGTAGAATTCATAAAAACTACATCTGGGACCCAAGTGGTTTATCTTCCATAATCTCACACGTGAGTTTATCAATGACATAATTTCGGTCATTTCCCTCTATTATTTTATCGATGGCTTTTTGTCTATATAATAACCTCTATTTATTAAATAGACATGAGTGTTTTACTGGAAAATATACCACTCGTAGAATTCATAAAAACTACATCCCCGACCCAAGCGGTTTATTTTCCATAATCTCACACATGAGTTCATCGATGACGTAACTTCAGTAATTTCCCTCTATTATTTTATCAATGTCTTTTTGTCTATATAATAAAAAGAACATTACACGGCGGCTTAAAGCTATGAATTTTATTTTCTTGTAGCAAAAACAATATTTTACTCACTCGCTGCGCTCTAGCCTGCAAAAACATCCGTTTCTCCTCGCTCTTTGCTGATGGGGATGTTTCGCGCGGAGGAACGACTGTGACTCAGTTACAGAAATTCCATACTGATGACGTAGAATCTGTCCAGAATCCGGTCAGAATCGCTGATTGGTCAACGGAGTAGTTAGATTCTTTTAGCTATTGTTTACAAATGACAGACAAAAGACAAAAGGCCACAAAGGTCAAATGTAAACGTGAAGAATCTCTAACAAAACAGTCAATATTTGTGGAATATAGTCTTCTCTGTAAGAAGCATTTGAGTTTTGCTGGAGCTCGTTGGCAGATGAACACAACAATTTACCAAAATCGACCAGATGACACCTAAAATTTGACAAATTTGTATTTGGAACCCCATGACTACTGGATTTATTATGTAAACATTGGATTGCGTCATCAGTATGTAATTTCTGCCGCTGAGTCGCAGACGTTCATCCTCGCGAAACGTCCCCAGCAGCGAAGAGCGAGGAGAAATGCAGGCTAGCTGTGCTCATTCATAAAATATTGTTTTGCCACTCGAAAATAAAATTCATATCTTTGCACCACCGTGTAATATCTTCTATATAATATAACAGCTCTTAAAAACATCAGCTACAGTTGTTGCATTATCATTTGCAACCTCAAGATAATTATCCGCATAACAATACCTTTTCTTTCATCCTCTCAAGAGTAAACTTCAAGAGCTTGGTAAGTTGTTCTGCAGTTTTGCTGGACATGAGTGCAGGTAACTTCTGCGGCTATAGATCCAGAAATTAAGAAAAAGTTATTTTTCATCACAGAAATTTACTACATTTCACACTCCACATGCAACCACCTCCCATAAGTAAACCCTGTCATAAGCAAACACCTTGCGCAAAAACAAAATATTTTGGTTGGTCACTTAAACAAAACAAGAAATGCCCCTGGTTTTAAGACTAGCTACAAAACAGTTTGATGATACGGTTGAAACTCCCCACAATGGCCACCTTGTGGACAGAAGAAAGTGGCCATTGTAGAGAGGTTTAAACAAGAGTCAATGTATGGACTGTCTGCCAAAAAAAGTGGCCATTGTAGAGAGCTGGCCGTTGGCATATTTAACAATTATTCCTCAAGCCCGAATGGGCTCTGAGTCAATAGCCCATGAGGCTGAAGGCCAAATGGGCTTTTGACTCAGAGGCCATTCGGGCTCGAGGAATAATTGTTTTCGTAAAATCCAACTAGTTGGTCAAAACTATCAAGACAAATCAACTTTAGCTAGTTAAAGCTAGACTTTAATCCTTTTTTGCCGCCAAAAAGCCGGCACTTTTCGCTACGAGTGGGCTATAACATATAGCCTAGTAGTAGCTCAACCAATCAGAATGCAGCATTCATTATAGAACACTAGTAGGATTTTACTAAAAAATAATATTGCTGGTACTTGTAGTGGACAGTACTGCCGAGAATCCTGTAATGTTATTAATACAAAGAAAATAGATCCCATCCTAAAATAGGTTTGTCTGGAGACATGGTGCTTTGTTCAAAAGTGTAAATGTCAACAACCTACAGATATAACTGCAAACTACAAATACACAAAAAAAACACTCCAAAATGACTTGTAGACTACCTGGCATGAAGGGCACTTCCACTTGCCATTGATTACTGTTCCTGAATGTGCACATTTCTTGTGAAATACACGTGGGCAATATTCACAAGCAATAACTTCCCCTGCTTTATGACACTCCCAACAGTACCAGTCATGTGTGTTAGCTGAAAGTTTTTTCCTTTGATTTTCTATTTCTTCCTGTCACAAAGAAAAAGACAAAACTATAAGTTACTGCAAATTTATTTACCTTAAAGTTGGCAATGAATTAAACAGAAAAAGAAATCTAAGGATGAGTAGAAAATGAAAGATAAGGGGACAGAAAATTTTATAACAAAGGACACCTGTACTAGAAGGTTTGTTACAAGACAATACTTTTTCTTGGTTACTGCTTTAATGTTTACAAGAATATTGTCATATAAGAATGATCCTCAGCTTGCTCTGGCCTCTTTCTCAAAGGTCACTGCTTAAAATAATACACCTGCCAAATCTCACACTTTCAGTATGAGTCTCCGCCCTGAGGATTGCAAACTTCAATCTCATCCAGCTCATACACTGTACCTGCAGACTGATTTCTGCCTGGCAGACAAATTTGAGCTATGACAGTCTTGAATGACATATTTTGAAGAAAATATAAAATTACTAGTATAATAAATCTGAAAAAGATGCAAAATGTACAAAAGTTTTAAAAACTTGACTCCATGAAAGTTCAAGCGAGAAAAGAAAGGTCCACATAAATAATGCAACTTTTTGTCTCAAAATCTCCCATTTTATAAGGAAAGACACTAGAGAACTTGAGAGCATTGCCACACCTTCAGAATGTCTTTGAGATTCTTGGGCACATTTCAGATATGTTTGGGTATACTAAGATAGCTCAATACACTCTTCAAAACAAAAATCTGCTGCATATGAATTGGACTCATAAATTTCATGTAAGGTTCCCTACCTATTCATGTACACATAACATGAAAAATGGACCCTAGGAGTAATTACTGCCGAGGATCTTTACACATCCATAGCAGTCCTTTCACATCCTGTACATGTCAGATTGGTTAAGATGAAGGGATGTTATTAAGGGCCAAGAACCCAAAAGCGTCCTTGACATTGCAAGTGCACATAGCCAACTTGAAATTTTAGGGACCACAATTTTTAAGAGTGTTGTAAGACAAGGTCTACCCTTTTATGATCTTATCACTTTCACTTAAACTAATACTATTCCTAATACTCTGAAGGATAGTTCAGTTTCAACAAATGATTTGTTTCTATTGTAGCCGGGCATTTATGCAATTGATTTAAGCTAATACACTTTAGGTACCCTATCTAAAGATCACACCAGGAACACAATGCCAACAAGGGCACAAATGATACCCTTTTCAAGGTCCAAGACCTTCCAAAACCATACCCTACTGGGCAGAACATACCTATCCAGCCCATATTTTCTTTATTTTATTTTATTAATTTTTCCAAAACGATAAGATTAAGTGACACAACAAAAATTAACCCGCAAAAATATTACTGAGACACGGCAACAGCAAGTGCCAGTTAGTATGGGTCCATAAATGGGAGTAGCCAACCCTCCTCCCTGCCAAGGATATCCCAAGCATGTGTTTCCCCCACTGATTAAAAACTTGGGTAGAGAGAGGCAAATGTACAGTTTTCTCAACTAAGGGACAAAGTGATGGCATGGAGCCAAGCTGAGGGTTAAGCATTTTAACCCTGTCTTCATGGAGTGAAGTCTGACACGCATAAACCATGAACAGCACGCCCCCGCAGAAACTTGAGTATTGCCAACTAATACTGTACTTATCATCATATTACTGGCTAAGAAGAAAAAAAGAATAATTGTTGTACCAAGCACACGCCTTTTGATTTGAACCAAGAATACTTGAAAACTAATCATTTCTGAAAATAACATTGGAAGTCCCTGTTTTGTGAGGAACTTAGAAGGCTGGTTTTGAACTAAAACAGTGCTTAATCATGATTAGTGTTGGCAAGGTGTTGAGAAAGACAACGGCAAGCTAAATACACTGTATACTCAACAGAAGACGACTACTGGCATCTTAAGGTTTAAAAAGGAGTGCTAATTAAGCTAGAAACAAGAAAATATGTAACTAGGAAATTTAGAAAGGACCGAATAAAACAATATCTCACTAAGGTGCCATTATCCACGTTCTGTCGTGCGCTTTTTAATACAACTATACATCAGAAAGTCAAACACGACTCTCGGAATTAGTGCTTTTTGCGATAACGATCAGTTCTCAATTAGAATACTCTTAATTTTGGTAATGCAGTGACTGTTACAATTCTGGTCGGCCAGATAACGGGCACATCTGTGGAGGAATTGTTTACTTCCGAAAAGAAATGGCGTTCAATTTCGGTAGAAGATTTCAATAGCAATGTGTATGCAAACATATGCAAATTAAGAAAACAATTACCGTAACCAACGAGCATTAATTAAACCAGTGGATCCAACGTAAGAGATAAAGAAAAAACACGACTTTCATTACTTGATGTTTAAAACCTGAGAAGGGGACACGGCCGATGACTTCATCACGCTTAGATGAGAAATCTTCCGTGATTAGAAATGAACTATCCCTCTTTTTTTCAATCGTGATAATTGAAGCAATGATAAATTCACCGGCAGAAGAGTTTAAGTGGCCCCCAATATCAATAAATATTCATAGACAAACCTCAATAAACGTGGAACATAACAATTAGGCACAAGAACCTCTAATCTGCATTAAAGTGAAGCCGAGTTCAAAATACCAACAAGCACTTGCGTTCAACATTCTCACGGCATGTCAGAACGCATTTTTAAGCTACATAAACTCAAGGTAACAGACACAAAACTTATCTAATCATTTTTTTCTTCCCATTCTAAAAGAAACTAGTGAATAGACTCTTGTATTTTTTCGTGTTATGAATATTCCGGTTTTGTTCAATAACAATTTACATGAATATTCAGACGGGTTTAAAATCACTGAACTGTGACTTCCCAAACAGAACTATTTCATCATAAAGTTTTTGTCATTAAATAACCCTAAAATACATTCACTTATGTATACTTGCCATGTCGTGCTTTTCCCTCGACGGTAAAAGACGTTAGGGACGAGAAAAGAACCGCCCCCGCGTTTAAGTAAGCTTATAATACCTAAACAATAAGAGGCCTTCTAACATCGCTTGCGCATCTAGTCACTTCCTGCGAAACTAAAGAACGCGTGTTCTAACACATGGAACGAATTATTTTACTCACATCGTCCTCTTCGTCCTTTCGAAGAACTCTGTACGCCGTCTGTGGGATTCCTTTAGTACTACCGTGGCTTGAGAAGGTAGTAACTTGAAGAATCAAGCCATCTTTTACCGCAAACTTCAACTGCCGAAGAATCTCAGACTTACTCCAATCAAATTCTTGAAGCACTGATCGTACAATCCTTCCTTCATTCGGACACTGTTTCTGAGCCGAAATTTTCACAATAGCCTCCTTCAGCGCTAAGACGTAGAAGGGATCAGAATATCTCCTCACAGCGAACTTTGCCATCCCAAACACACGGCCACTTTTGTCTCCATACAGGTCTATCAATGTTTCGCGGGTCCTCCAGTCAAATACGCATGCTTTTCGAAGCCTGCGCGGAAAGCGAACAAATCCACGATCTTCTTCCGATGACGTAACGGAACACCTCCGGAAATCGATCTCAAAAATGGATCACGCAAGTTTGAAACCGAAGGGAAATGATATCGAGCGTCTTTTACTTTTTAATGGATGTACAATTTGTACATACTTGTCTAAATTCACCTGAGGATACTAAAAAGTTAATACCATTCCTGAGCGTAGATTTTCAAGCATTATTTTTGGGGGTTGCCTTAGAAACTCTCAGACAAGACTCGCGCATATTTCGTGGAAGGCGCGCACTTCCTCTAGTTTGACCTTTGTAAACCTGCCAATATCAACAGTTATCACAGAATCAATTTTCCAGTTCCTCGTTTCAGTCAACCGTTCACGTACTATATTTCTAACATTGCTGAGTCATCCCCTAGCCCTACTTTGAACCTGGCACCTGTTCTTATATCATATACATTTTAAACAATATTCCTTTATAATCAATATTTTTTTTATATTTAAAGTGCTTTTGTCATCAACAGCCGTTGTCAGAGCTGCTTCTTTTGTTTTATGTCGTCCTTGGTAATCAAATCCACTCCTATCATAGTATACTTCCGCATAGTACCGTTAAATTTTGAAAGTATCGTTAAAGTGGTCATTCTTCTTTTTACGGGGTACTTGATAATGTTTAAGATATCTTGGAAAGGAACGACGAACTTGACCATATGATAGGAGCCCTCCTCCTTTCTGTTCCCGCTTTCACTCCTGCATGGTCAGGTTCCTAAAGTAACTTTTCGGGTTTGACAAGAATTCGTGCCAGTCGAGAGATTCAAATTCATGAGCCATGTGGTTCCGTTGACGAAACATCAGTTTCTATGTGTAGGGGTTGTAGGTTAAAATGCGGAGACGTGATAGAATACTGCATAACGATGTTGGACTCCGGGGTCTGGTTCCCGTTTCTAGAAATGACCAGGCGATCAAAAGATACAGAAGGGTTCCCGACAGTTTGAGAAAAACTTTGCCAGATGGAGACTTATGTTTGCCTACTTTCCACAAACACCTGAAACACTCCAAAGAGCAGAAACGTTCCGGACCACAAAACTCTTCGGAAGTCTTGAAAAGGGTCAGACGTACAGGATGCAACCTACGATATCTATATTTTTACGCTAAACATACTTATATACTTAGGGCCTATTTACATAGAGTTGGGGGACCCCAGGGCCCAGGTAGGTGAGGTAACCCGCTTAGGTGGGGTAACCCGCCTGTCCATATAATCTCTCATTTTAATGTGATCACGTTTACATGTTACAGGGTGGAGGGTGCAGGGGGTGCGCACCCCACCTGAGATGACCTGCGGTTTTCTAATACAACAGGTATTCTGAAAAAAAAAAACTACGTAATTTATTGGTGTTGAAGTAGAACAAGAGACGAGTGCACCCCCTCCTAAAAAAAATCCTGGATCCGCCCCTGTGTTAGGTGGGGTAACCCGCCGCATGTCACTACTTCCAAGCTGTAAGCCAGGAGCCCATGATGGGCTCCTGTGTATTTAATGTTACTACCTATTTATTATCTTTTTTATTCTCCTTGTAATTTATTCTATGTGGCAAAATACTAAAATAAATAAATGCACGCCAGGACTCTCTTTTGACCGCTCGCACGTTGTTGACCCGCACCTGCACAAAACGGCGGTCTATTTTGCAGTCTAAACTTGACTGGGCTGGACGTCAGACTATCTTTTGCTATGAAATGTAACCTTACTGCGTACAGCTACCTCTTCCCCTTAATTCCCAACTTTGTTTGAGGGGGGAAAAGGGCGGCTGAAAAAAGAGCCGAGTGCAAATCACGCAACCAAGTTTGAATCTGGTGCAAAACAGGAAAGCCACATAATAAGAAACAGTCCACATCTTGCCTGACAGATACAGGGTTTAAAAGGAGAAAGGTGTAATTATACCGAGGAATACCATACGGAATACGGACACCCTGGAGATGGTAAGCCACTTCAAAAAATACCATAATACTCTTAGTCAACAGGTTCGATCTTGCTAACGCCTTAGCATTCTAGTCACGACACAATGGAATTCACAGTACACATGAACGACAGCTTGCGTTATAAAATACCTCCGATATGAAAACATACAGCTGTAATATATCCAAATGGAAATAGGAAGTAGGGCACTCTGGAACTTAATTTATTTTGCTAACACTTGCATGCATAAATCATGGTGTGTAGCCTGCACAGCAAGTGTGGGTTTTGTCAGGGCAAGAGGAGAAATTTCGAGAACACCCACGAATGCACGAGGGAAGTCCTCTTTATGTGTTCCCCTTGCGTCCACGGTTCTATCTAGAATTTATCTGTTGGGGGAGATGTCCCGAGTAGCCGAAGGCTATGAGCTTCCTAGGGGGGACCAAGGGAATGCCCCCCGGAAATTTTTTGAAATGAATATGTGCTGAGATGCAATCTGGTGCACTTTGAGACAAAATTTTGTGTAATGTTACAGTGTGTGCACTGACCTCGTCGCGTCTGGATAATTTTTCCGATATAGTTACTTATTTTCCATAACGATAACAATATTTTTGGGAAGGAAGCTAGACATTTGGGAGGGGGGGGGGGGACTTCTACCACTCATACCCGAGGTAGAAACCTGGCGTGGTCTAAAAACTCTAACCAAAAAACTAACTGGCTCCGAAAATGCCCGAGTAAAAGCACGGACAACATTGTGACAGTCAAGTTTAAAAGATGCACTATACAAACAAACAAAAATCTAAGATTTACAGGTGAGGATTTGGCTGTTTGTTCAAGAATGAGGGTGTGCGTGACTGGTTAACATGACCGGCAAGTGAAGTTCTTGGCTGGTCAGGTCACCATTCAGTTGGGACACTGTCTGTTGACCCGCCATTATTTTAAGCCCTGTAAACAGTGGAACAGCAAAAATCAAATAATTATGTGTTGTCCAGCCAAAGTTGAATAACACAAATTTTATTGCCCTGTCACTCCCTAATAATAATCATTTAACACAATTTATGTCATCAGACAACGCAAGACTTTTAAAACTCTAGATTAATAAACAACAGATATACAACTTGAACTAATCAGCTGGCCTTATTTACAACTGTATTTACATTCAGTAAACATCAAAACAGTATTCAAGAGAAATCAAGAAAAAAAATGAAGGGAAATGTTTAGAGGTAAATAATGCAAACGTCACTTAATTTTGAAAAGATCCAAGGAAAACGATCTCGTCTGTTTAATATTATTGTAATGAACCGATTGCTGTTATGCTGACGCTGCCCACATGAGATGAGGTAAAAAAGTCTGGAATAGGAGTCACTGAAGATGATATAGAAAACAGTCTGTTGTATTTGTTGCTCAGCACTTGTATTATCAGTTATTATTGTCCATAACAAAGCAGCATCACCATAAACTCCACCTACACATGGTTTATAATGTAAAATATTTGGAAGAGCAGAACCATTTTCTGAGCCAGCTCAGGATCAATTCTATGACACATCTAAAAAGAAAAAGACAATGTTAACTTTGTTATTTCTTGATCTAAAGAAAGAAAAAGTACAGTCAAACCCTGCATTACTGACACCCGCCTAATATGGACGCCTCATTAGTATGGACAGTTTGCTTTGTCACTGGGACAGAAAGTCCTTACATTGCATTTTCTCTAAAACCTGCTTTACACGGCCACCCTGATAATATGGACATTTTGCATGCCCCACTGTCTCTATTTACCAAGTTTGACTTTATTTGTATTTCTACCACGACGAAGTTTGTCTAGAGTCGACCACATTTTCAAAAGAACAGTATAAGCTGTTCATCATTACACTTTTGAATTGAAATTATTAAATGATAATTTTGGAGTCAGAAACAAATGAAAAGTAATGGCCAGATTTTAGATAATTAACAACTATTAGCTCTAGTCTGTGAATACAACCGCCTCTCTTGACAATCCACTACTGGGGACCTTTCACAAGAAAGAAGTCTGCATTTTGGCTTCAAAAATACCATACGATTTTCTTTGACAGCAATGTTCACATTGATAACAATTCCAGTAGTCAAAGGGTCCCAGATATACTGTAGATTTGTTTGAGTGCTTGTTTCTCCAGATTGTTAACCATGAAGTTTTAAGTTATGCTTTGAACTGGCAACAGCAAACCTCATACACTTCTTGTAAAGCAAATATTTTCCCGAGGAATAGAGAGCTTTAGATTCTGAGATAAGGATGACTATGAGTGCTAGATTTTCTCAATACTGAGTATTGTTCACCCGTGAACTAGTGTCATTTTGGCGGGAAAACATGATAGCCGTTCTTATTCTACTACGAGTTTTAGCGAGAATGTTGTAGTGGCAGGAACAAGTTATTAAATGTAAGAAGTTTTATCATTTTGCTATAGGGAGAGGGTTTAACCTCATTAAGTATAATTATCTGTACTAACTTTCGGGCAGAAAAAACATAAAATGAAGCTTTCTGGGGTGTCTCTTTTTGAGAACATGCATAAAAAACTTTAAGTTAAATCTTGCACTTGTAAATGTTCTTGTCCCAGCGGCACATCCCCACCCAGAAATTCCTAAAGTACCCCCCCCCCCCCCCCCCGGGTCTCTGGCAGGCTATTCTGAGCAAGGAGATTAGGCCATGGATTGCCGAGATAAATCAGCCTTTGAAAATTCATCTGGTTTCACCAAATAAGTGGATCTATAATGTTTATTATTTCTAAATGACCCCTTTGATACAAACCCCTAAGGTCAGTTTTGAATGTAAACAAACCTCATAACATAAGCACAGATTAGTAAAACATTAAAACTAGGACACTTACATGTTGGTGCTGTCTCTTGAAATCTCCTCTGTACTTGATCATAATTAAACTTGACAAATGCATCATATTGTTCTAGGATTTACAAAGGAAAAAAATAAATGCTATTTTATGAGTTAGAACCTAAACAAATCTGTACACAACACTCTGCGGGCTACAATCTGCAGGGCTCGAAATTAAAAAAAATGTCTGGTCGCAAATTTGCGACTAGTTACGAAAATTTGGTCGCAACTTTGAAAATGTTAGTCGCGAAATTAATTGAGGCCATTTAATCAAGAAATAAGTAGGCTTTTAAATGATTAACGCTTTAATTTTCATTCTTTCAACAGCTTTCATGTCATTTCGAGTCTTAATAGTACAGAACGTTTAGCATCTCAGACAACACCAGTTCATCTAAACGATCAAGTTGAACCTGCGTTAAGGCACATAAATTAGTGTCTGTTATTTTAGTCAAAGCAATAGATTTCCAAATCATGAACAGATATTACAGCAGGAAACTGCAGTTCTTAAATGCCTCCAATCTCTGCAAAATAGCAATAACATTTGTACTGGGCGGACATCCGACATGGTTATAGGTTACGTTCCGTAACTAAATTCCTTTAGTTTTACCCTTTGCAGGTTTTCCACCGATGACAAAACAAGTAAC
The DNA here is from genome assembly GCA_964035525.1 of Porites cylindrica. Taxonomy (NCBI): domain Eukaryota; kingdom Metazoa; phylum Cnidaria; class Anthozoa; order Scleractinia; family Poritidae; genus Porites; species Porites cylindrica. Next base: position 11,679,193 of record OZ037775.1, on the reverse strand, counting down.
GAATTCTTTTATATATTAAACTTTACATCTACAGTATCAGGGGTGTTACTACAGTGATTATTCAAAGAACCCTGAAGGACTGAATCGACGATACGTGCCATGCGAACATTCCGCCATCTTTGTTTGCTAAACCTCGTTTTCATGTATACGTAGATTCGCAACCCACTTGGAACCGATTTATTTTACATGTAAATCTTTTTTTTTAAACTAACCGTTACTGTCAAACGAAGAAACAATGAAGCCTTAAGTACTCATTTTTTACCAACGAAAGTTATTGACTCCAGTTTTTCTGCTTGTTTCGGTTCCTTCGATCTTGCTCAGTGACTAACGACTGTCAGCGGCAAATCAAAACGAAATATGAGCCTGCAATGTACATGTTTACAGAACCCGCTGAAAATGGCGTGCTGTTGAAGGCTGTTGAAGGAAAATCGTTGTGTGTATGCATTCCAGGTAAATTACGGTAAACCTTCAGATTGTAACAAAATTATAAGACGCTACTTCAATGAATCTTTTTATTTCTAAATGTATTTAAGCAAAAATTCAAGTGCTAGTCCTTTTATTTCGTATCAGTTAAGGCAAAACCTAGTCGCAAATTTGCGACTACTCTCGTTTTTCTAGTCGCAAATAAGAAAAATTAAGTCGCAAATGCGACCGTATCGGTCGCAATTTCGAGCCCTGAATCTGGCAGTGACGCCAATCTGGACATCACCATTTGCAAACAAGAACAACAGCTCAAGGCTAGAAAACTTCAGCAACAGTATGCCCAAAGAACCAGCCACTTCTTTAATATTCATCTCACCCTATGTAATCTACAGAGCATCATTAAAGAGCAATATTCTTGGCCATATTATGAGGGTTTCAATAGTCAGAACACACCCAATTCCAGAATTGCAACAATATCACCCTTCTTTTATATTTATTTTAATTAGCTCTTTTTTCCTCAATAATTGCATCTGCAGAATTGAAAAGAATTAGGTGTTGAAGACAACTTAGCATAAAGACAAAAGAATAACAAAATTTGCTGCCATTTTGGAATAGGGTGCATGCACTGTTGAAATCTTGGAAGTCTCGTTACAAATAGTTCTCAGTCACAAGACAGTGTACTTCAACCAAAAAAGAAGGGGTGATCTGATTAGAACAAAGCCTAACAGTCAGTCATACAAAATACTAAACAACATGACCACACACTCACATACCGGCAAGTTTTTCTCTTAAAACTTTGTCATATTCCTCTGTTATTTGTGCTTCTCTTTCTTTTAACATCCTTTCACAGATAAGAGTGACTTGCTTCAGGGTGAAAAGGGGTTGCTCTTTTCGTGGTGGTGAAGAACCAGGCGAATATGAGGAGAAAGCGCTCATTTCTGGAGAACTTGGACAGGGTACTCTAAGGTGTCTACGTCGCTGCAGGCGTCTCCATTCCTGATGAATGCTGGCTGTAACTTGATCTAAAAAGGTTCATACATAGTTCACATTACACAATAAACAGAGGACCTAAACCTAATCACCAGTCAAACACATTTCTAAATTGCAAAACATTGACTGGACTGTTAATTAGAGCAAACAAGGTACCAATTTCAAAATCTGTTGTCTGGGACATGTTTTGTATCGTATTTTGTCATGAATCCTTGAATTTAGAGGATTTTGTGGTGTTACTGGTCCACTGAATGTATAACCAAACCAAAAATAAGTGTCTGCCAGTTCATTTTTTAACACAATGGCTTGTCCTATTATTTTAGGTTCTGTTTCACTCATAAGAAAAAATAGCAACTTTTCTACCTGTGTGTGGCTTACGCTCACACTGTTTCCCTTCTGTCCTTCTTACGTTTGTGCTTAGCAAAATTCAAACAGAAGAAGAAATGAAATTTTTATAGTCTTTCACACAGCAGCAGCAGCAATTTTATAGCTTTACCAACAACAAATATCATCAACGTTAATGTTTGCTTTGACTTGGTGACAAAAAAGAATAATGCATTCAAGAGACTTCTACATCCCAATTTGCATGCCAATATCTACACAAGTAAAACATTGCAGGAAACAGCCTTTTTAGCGACATAAAAGCACATGTTATCTATTGTTTGTTATAGAAGCATTCCATACAAAAGTTCTCAAAAAGGAACGTTCCCTTAAGAATTATCTTTTTGAGAGAACAACATCGTCACTCCAAAGAATCTTTTTATACGATAGTACGGTGTTTGAGAAATAAGAAGTGATGGCCACATATTAGCAAATTAAAAATGAGCTGCATTATTTCTCTAAGAAGAAATTTCCACCTATAACATAACACCATGTGTTTAAAAATGCGTAGATGAAATTTAAGCAAATGTGAAACACAGTATTGCATTCAAACAAGCCCCTCGAGGAAATTTGCAACCTCATGGATAAGGAAACCTAAGTACATATAACGAAGAGAAAGTTCTTTTTTAAAAAATCTCGATTGACTCAAAGAACAGAACGATTTCTCGGGTGACTTTAGTGGCCGATCAATACTGCAGGGTAAGTAAAAAAATTCACAATAAATTGACTCACTTGAATAGATGAATAGAGCAAACGACGCAATACGGCGATGTACGTCCAAGACAAATGTTAAGTTTTTAAAAACGTTGAAAGAGAGTTTAACTTAAACACATCCCTTTGAACCAATACTCGCTACTTTACACCAACAGCCATGACAAAACAAAATAAGCTGGCAAGGAATACTAAGCGTCGAGAGCTACACAAAACTAACAAGATACAGCTAAAGTCAAGGTACATATGCATAAGTAAGAGGTTAAATAAAATTTTCAATACCATGGGACAATCTTGGAGCAACACCCACAAAATGCGACTCTGTTGTTACGGCAGGAGGTGGTGTTGATGGTTTGAGCGGAACGCATCTTCTTCTTTTTGGCGAAGGTTGGTGTTGAGCAGTAAGCAAAGGATCAAATTCGTAAGACCTCTTGAGGGTGGCGCAAGCCATAGCGTTTCTCCTCGATACTTGGTAGAAATTTCAAAAATAAACTCAGCAGATTATAGATCGACTATCTGAAACTCGACAGAACTACGACAGCTTCTTTTTACGACTCGATTCCTTCAGGATGACTCGGATTTATAGCTAGAATCTTCTCACAAGAACCCGTAATAACCTAAAGATGGCGGCGATAGCAACTAATTTTGGCTATGTTTTTGAATCGGCAATAATCCACCAATCAGGGCGAAGCTATTTCAAGGACCAAACTCGCCTCGTTTCTATTGAACCAAACGACCTAACTCTGGGAGGAGTAGAGGGTAATTTATTGTCACGTCACAATCACAAATCCCAGGAGTCTGTTCTTCCCAACTACCTGAAACATATTGAAATTGGAATTGGCTTCATGAAATCCAAAAAATATGGCCTTGTTCTTGGAATACATGTACTGTTTTATTGTTTGACCGGGAGGTAGAAATGCCTCCTCCCAGTCACATAGACAGCTGAGTCAAAAAATAATAAAAAAAATTAGTCACTTTTGCGCGTCAATGGAGAAACTATTCTGACTGTTACCTTTAAGTTAAGGTGACGCAAGGACCGTTGTTTGCAGGTGTGACGCAACAATATTACTGTAGCATTAAAATTTAGACAGTTACTGCGAAAGCGTGAAAAATAGCTATAAATGCCATCTCGCAGCAAAATCGATGAGTGGTGCGATAGGCAGAATTAATCTCAAGGCAAAACGATGCTAAATTGAAACAAGTGGGAAAAAGAAACCTCACTGGAAACTTAATTATGAAGGTTACCGTGTACGTGAATGTGAAAAGTGAGGAATTCATACCGAGAATTTCATTTTGCAAAAATAAACTTTTCATCATAGAAGCTATAAAAAGAAAATCGAAAAATAGTAAATAAACACCAGGAAAATTGGCCACATAGCCTTTTTCTATCAGAAGTTATTTTTCCTTCATTATTGACCAAAAACTCAAGCGCCCTTTTCGCAAATTCTATTTTCTTGTCGTGCCAGAAAGTTCTCTATTTGGGGGAAATTGCGAGAAAAGAGACGCTGCTCACTCGCGCTGTATCTCGCAGGCGCGGGTATGTTTACTCGCCACTAGAAACTAGAAATAATGAACTGGCTCGCAGTCTACAATTTTATCGTTTCCCAAACCTCGCTCACAAATGTTGCTCTCCTTCCGCTGGGAAAGTCTAGTTCGAGGTACAATTCACTGATGAATGAACTGGGAAAACGACCTGAAACTTCATCTATGGGAACTTCGCAAAAGACATCGAATCAGTCACAAAACAGTACTGGAACAATGAAACAGTATTGGGCTGGAAAACACAATTATTCAGTTTTGTATGGGATTCTTTCGAAAGGGGCTTTAAAATTCTTTTTAGAAATCCATGCCACCTCTTTTGGGCATAATCTGATACACTCCAATTTGATTCAATGGCTTTATTTGAATGGTAGAATGGAGCTGCAGCCTAAATGCAGCTTGTTCTTTACAAGTGCGCAAACATTATTTATCACGCATAAAAATAAATTTAAAAAAATTTCCGTTATTCACCCTAGCAGGGCAGTGTTTATAGCACTAACGTTAATAGGGCCGAGTAATTGCCTGATAATGGGGACGTGCTGCCAGCCAGGGTACGTTTTTCTGGATTTTTGTATTAAACAGGGTATCGATTTTATCATTTTTTGTCTAAATCTGGGTATCTTTTCTTGGACGATAAACAGCCCGCGCGTATGTTCTACGAATGTCTTAACCAGGGATCAAAAATCAGAATAGGCGATCAGCAAGAATCAGCGATTTTTGTGTTAAACAGGGTCAGGGTATGAGGGGCCGGGCCGCACTTCAACACCCAAGGATATATCGAGTACCCCGCGGGTTTAAATCAAACGTAATCAGGAGCCAATAATAGGGTTAAGAATCCCAACTGGCCGCAGGTAAACTAGTTGGCTATTTACAAGCGTGGTCGAGGATTTGAACATCTCATTCAACTGGAAGTATATTTGTGTGCGCGACATCTTAGTCAGACCCTAAATTCTCGTGTTTTTATCACGAGTTACGGAATAAGCTACGTTTAAGCACAAGTTAGAGTAGTTCCATTATGTCATTTATATAAAGGAAACCACAAGAGATTGGAATAATTCAGTGGCACTGAACAAACTGTGAGAGGACACACCGTACACCCAGCCCTTTCATTTTTTGCGACCTGAATTTGTCATGCCACGAAGGCTAAGGAAACCTTAAGGAAAAACCGTGGCTCTTGAACCAGAGTACTGTCTAGTCATTTTTTCGGCAATCGAATCCTCTAATCATGTCTAATCGACCATCTAAAGCTACGGTAAAGCGGACAACGAAAAAACGTGCAGCTTGATTTGCTTCATATGTTGAGCATTTTACCACCCACGTTCAAACCTGTCTAACAACAAATCGGGTCAGTGTTACAAGTTGCGTCAATACCGACTTCTGATTGGATACAATTACGCGGAAGTCACGCCATACTCGGGATTTACGTCACTTGCTGCAAAACAAGTTTGACAAGAGCCAGTTAGACGTACAGCATGTACAGATTTTGTTGCAGAAGCAGATTGAACTATTCTCTACTTTCTGCAACAACTTTGCTTTCTTGCAACAACCTGATTTTTTGCAAGACAGGTTTGATCCGTGGGTGGTAAAATGGGCAACATCACTATGTATCTCGTTTTTATTTGTAGCAATGTTACGTTGCAAAACAGGTTGCACTTTTTAGTTTCCCGTTTTACCATACCTTGAGCAAAGGATGACCGAAATTGGTCATCGCACGGAAAAAGTAATGTCATCCAGGATAATTCGTTGCTTCAGAGCACCCCAACCCCAGTTTTGCGAACAGTTTTTGTATTGCCAGGAGGGTCAGCGAAGTTTTCTTTCTTGAACTGAAAGATTTCTTGCCCGGTTGGATCATTACACGCCTTTCGAACCAATTCTATCTTCATGGAAAATTAAACAACGTAACGTTATGCGCTGCAAGTTGAGCGGAAATGTCGCTTGCATTACTTAGTCCAAATACACAATACACACCTCTGTTGACATTTTTCTGACGCTACGTTTCACTTTCAGAGGAGGTTTCAAATGGCAATGGAGCGGAGTCTGCGATACGGCCATTCCAAACAAACGAGCCTTTGGTATCAAAAATAATTACAGATGATCTAGAGGGGGTTTCAAGTGAGCAGTAAATTCAAAACCTCGCTTTCTATAGAGCGCTTTTACTCAAACGTGTATCTGATGGCGCATTCGATTTTTGTGCAGTAAGATTGGTCGAAATCAGGGCGTTTTCACATGACTACACGGCGGCCGTTTTCGTTTTCCAAAACGATGCAACGGCGGCCATGTTGCTGTTCCAAACAAATCCTCTGGGAGTTGAACTCTTTTTTGTGTTAACGCTTTCTTTTGTTCCAATAAATTTGCATAGATGCTGGTTACTATTAACGGCTCCTGTCGCTTAGGAGAAGTGTTGGCCGCCCTGTCCCTCTAATACAAAAGTTGCTGTTCACACTACTGGATAACTCTTCGTGAGCTATCCTGTATAGTCTGAACAGTAACAGTAAAGAACTGGAACAAGTGGTTCACACACATCCAACATCGCTTCGGAGCGATTGGCCAAAAAGGTTTGGTGAACTAAATCCCAGTCCCCACTCCTGAATATTTACTTCGGTCTCAGTGGTTTCCAGCCCTCGCTCCTTCTAATTCACTTCCGCTACGGTCCTGTATACCTGTTCACACTGCACCAAAGTGTGGCACAGAACCCATCTGATATATTAAGCTCCACTTTCGAGATTAGCGTGGAGCAAATTCCCGCCGTTACAGAGATCGCCCAGAAATCACCGTAATTCTTACGTGTTAACAGAAGCCCCATCTGGTGTAGTCTGCTACACAGCCGTTTTTAGTGTCGTCACGCAAGCGTTGCGTGACGACACTAAAAACGGCTGTGCAGCAGACTACATCTGGTGCGGTTTTCGTATCGGTACACGGTGCACAAGCCATTCGGTATAGTGTAAACACAGTCTGACTCTCGCTAATAGGGTCAGAAACAACAACTGACTTTTTATGGAATAAAAAACAAAATCATATTGTAGAAAACAAACATCAAAGGTTACTGACCATTCAGCTAGCCAATCAAACACAAGGTGATATCAAAAGTGTTCCGGGTTTTCTTTTCTATAAATATTTTTCAGTTTTCTAGCCTGTGAAAGCTTATTTCTTACAAAGCAAAAATGTTGGTAGATATTACCAGTACCGTTACCCAACAATGTCTAACAAAGATCATGAATCTTTTCTCCTGGAGCGTATGCGGTCAAAAACATTCTTCCAAATCTGTTTCCAGGTATCTACTATTCGTGAACTCAAACTATCATCAAACGTTTCTTTGGAACAAAGTTCTTTTTCTTCTTCAATCACATCCTCATCTTTCACAACTGTACCAAGGCTTTCCACAGGCACCCCAATGCTCTTTAAAGATTTTGCACCCAGAGAGGTAGCTACGGATCCTACGGTTGGAACATGTCTTAATTCCTGCTCTGCTTCATTTACTTTTGAAACAGCTTCATGGATAAAATGTTCAGGAAATTTGTTTTTGTATTGTTGAAGCCTTATCAACCATTCTAACCAGTAAGCTTCACAGATTTCCTGTGTCAGATGATGAACATGAGCTGGGTCACCATTTTCGTACGCAATAACTATCACTCCTTCACACACCTGTTAAAATTCAACACAGGAGATAAATACATCCAGTATTTACAATGCAAACAATTCAGAGAAGGTTTTATTCTCTTAAAGGATTACTTCATGCTCTAGTATAGGCGTATTGTGGGTGGGCGAAAGCTGCTTGTTCATGTTGGTACTGTTGTAACCGCCTTCTTCGTTATGACGGAGAAAGATTAGGGAGAGTAAAAATAGTAAACCTAAGGGTAGGTGCTAGGGCGAAAGAAGGAAAGAGGGGAGGGGGAGGGGGGGAAAAAGTTTTAACATGCGCTTTCGCGAGTAAAACATTCGCGCGCCCGAAGAAAACGCCTGCACTGCAGGCTAGCAGTCTCGTATATTTCTACTTCCAGGCCAAGAACTCATAGAATTTCAACCAAAGTTCACCTTACAGATAAGTCTCCTTTAATTCTTAAATTTGTGAGCATAACTCTTTTTTTTTCACTCACAAAATGCGAGAGGGACTTTTTTTAGTTCAAATCCTACGTTGACCTCAAGCTAGGATTGTTTTTGGTAGCTCCTCTAGAGTTCAATCCCCTGACTTTGCTTGTAACTAGCCAATTGGGTTTCCTCCTGCCAGTTGGGATTCTCAGCCTTGCAATATTTACTTCAGTTATTTGCGTCAAATATTTGCTCAGCCCTAGAAGCCTTTGTGTCATAAAATACTGAGGGTGTGCTATATTACTTGTCTATCGGTGGTAAATTACAATGGAACCTCAATATAACGAACCTCTATATAATGAATGATTTTCTCCGACCCCAGTAACAGTAAAATATATCAAAAAGAACCTCGGTATAATGAAACCTTGTTATAGCAAACTAATTTTGCCAGTCCCTTGGCCCTTGTTGTATCGAGGTTCCACCGTGATGGTAGCCTGCGTGTGTGGCAGGCGCAAAAAGGGGAAAGGCAGGTGTACCATTCGCACTGTTCAGTCACTTTGCTCTATCTTAACTAAAGTACCAAACAAAACTTTAATTTTCCATGACCTTCCAGGCCTGGAAATGAAATTCTTAAATTCCATGATCTCCCAGGTTTTCCATGACCCATACAAACCCTGTTTCCTTGTTGAATTGCTGGAATAAACCCTGCGTCAGAATGGGATTGGAGCCCAAAGTAATTTTTGACACTTGATAAATTAGAAGGAAACTGGGCCCCAGTTAACTTTCACAAAAAGACCTCTGGGGCTGTAGAAGGGACAAGGAAAAAGTTGGCCAATGGCTAACCAGCGTATCCCCAGTAACGGTCCCAGAAACAATGACAAGACATATTTCTGCACCAGTCCCATTCTTATTTCTAAAATGGTCAATAGGCAATTTGCACTATAAAAGTGGTCATGTGACATTGTTTTTATGTAATGAAAATTATATGATTTTGCCTTCGAAAAACGATTAGTGGGTCACATCTTGAACAAAATAATAGTGATTTGGTTTTTCAAACCTGCACCATTTTCTTAAAATGACTAAGGTCGTTGCTGGTCATGTGACCAAAGTGTGATTTTTAAAATTATGAATTACCTCTCTCTGGACACAAATTTTGCACTTAAACTTCAAGGAAAATGTTGAAAGATTATGTGGTAATGTTTACAGAACATCTTAGCACAACTATCAAACGTTTAACAAGATATAAGCCAAAAGCAGTTTTGGCCGCCATGTTGGAGGGCAAGAGTATGCCCTCCAACATGCCAGCCAGTACAAATCATACTACTTAGTTGAAAAATCAAAGCGTCATAAAATATCTCCCTTAAAGGCGTTTCCTCTCAAATTTCGGGTGTAAGATAATTCTTATGTGCTCTGTCAATTTTTAGCAGCATGAAGATTCCAAGTCATTGTTTAAAGGAAGCATTGGTCACGCGACCTTTTAGTGCAAGTGGTCTATTTGTTCCAGATGTGAAGGGGTTCACCTTGAAGAAAATAATAGTATTTAGCATCAAGTTGGAAAAAGTACCTGAAAGGGGTAATTACTGTCATAATTCACTGCACCAGCATAAGCCGCCACTTGCTGAGGATAAGAGTAGCAGTCTTTGAGGTTTGTTTTGTGCTTCACAGAAGTCTTCCAGTCTATTACACTGAGTGTACCCTTATATTCTGCAATAAGGTCCAGTGTTCCTGCATATCCTAACAATGGATGTACTACGCCACTCTCAATGGCAACAACATTTGAGATGTCTGGTAGAACATGACTAATACTCTTCCAATATCCTGCATTGGGCTCCCCTTCCACTATGATTGGTGTTTCCTTGTGTTTGAAGAAATGTTGGACATCCTGCCAATAAACAATGTCCACATTAGAGCATCAGTTATTATAGGAAATTACAATCAACATTTTCTCATGGTGATTTAACCTCACTATTAGCCTGCAAGAGCAGGCATTTTTTTGACAGAAACTCATAGGTAGTAAGATCGTAGCCGCCATCTTAAATACAAAAAGAAAGGCTCCCCTGTTCCACTCCCTCCTCTATTTTAAACCCACCAACCTCTTCCTTGAAATCAGACACTTTGACTCGCCCCAACTCTCTGTTAGTTTCAACGTCCAAGATGCGTCATCACTCACAATGCAAAACAGAGCTGTCATTAAGAGCCGGGGGCCAGCGATTTTCCCCAGCTACTATAAATGTGGCCCACGGCTACTTTCATTGGGAAATAGAAGGAAAAGAGACTCAAAAGAAATCCCTAGGTGTTTGATTCCCCGCCTACTTGTTGTTTTTACCCGGCAAATTGAAATCTTGGTGACAAACCCTGCAAAATATGCCTGCTTTGCAGGCTACCTTGCTATCAATATGTAATTTTTTGTGGATTGGGTGGGGGCACCCCACATGGGGCCTATGAGTCCCATTCTGATTCTTGCCAATTCCCTTGGTCCTCGGGTAAGTCTGTGTAATTCCTATATTTTGGTAAGTCAAGTTTAGCAAATTTCAAATTTTATGTTATGTGCCATATCAATAAAACCAAAGTTTCTTTACATTCTAATCAGGGCTTTTGATAGGTCACCAAAAGAGTCAAATTTTGAGGGATTTTCAGGGACATATTCAAGGAAAAATTGGCTGATTTTGTGGGAATTTTTGTGGCAAACCTTGCCTAAAAACAATCAGTAAAAAATTGGCCAATTTTGTGGGAATTCTCGCAGCAAACTTCGCTAGAAATTGATCAGTTTTGCACTGACCAGACCAGCATTTTTAATGTTTTCTTAACAGAGATCATCATTTGCTATTTCAACAACAATATGGTCCAGAAATGAGCCAATTGCAAAGCTTTTAACTTCATGGCTAGTGCCCAGCTTTTTGCAACATAACCTATGCCTGGTAGTTTTGGAACATTGTTTGCTCATTTCAGTGACGAAGTTTCATGATCGCTTACGCTCACATAAACAGCCCCAATAGCTGAGATAAGTTTCAAATATGTTGTACAGACATGTATTTGACAATATTTCTAGCAAATTTCATGGTATTTTGCATGTTTTTGTGAATTTTGTGGGATTTCGCAGACTACCTGAATTTCACAGCTCTGCGATTGCGCAAAACATCAGAAGCTCTGTCTAACCATGCAAATACAGTTAGTCTATACTTTTAATAACACCACAACCATAAATACTACAGTTGCACTTTCGAAATGTGAAAGCAAAGCTGTGACAATAATATGAAATTATTAATTAGGTATATTAAGGACATTTATTTCCAGCAACAAAGTATGATAAGTGTTAAGCACCCAAAAGAAAACAACTCATTGTACTTACTTTTCAATCCCAAACTGGGGCTCTGAATGTGTTAACAATGACATAAACCATAGTTAATACAGTAAAAACCCACATATAAGAACCTAGTGATTTAAGAACCTTCAGGCTAAAATTTGGCATTTAAATACCCAACAATATAAGAACCTGCTCAGCCTAGCAAAGAAAAATAGGTTCTTATACAAAAAAGTCACTCCAATTTTGATGGTCAAGATTCTTGATTTTAATTTTGTGAGAAACTTTTGACAAAAGGTTATCGTGTATATATGTTTTCTTTGATTTACATTTGTTTGGATTTTCACTAAAAGTATGTTTTCCATAAAGCTACCCTGAAATACGAAATTCAAAATCTTAATATCTTAGTCAAAAAATATGAACCTAAGAGACTAATCAGCCTGAATTGTGAAAAACTACCCTAAAATATAAGAACCTGTTCATCCTAACCTAGAAAATTCTAGGTTCTTAAATGTGGGTTTTTACTGTACCAAGAAAAACCAAGGGGAATGTATCCTAAAATGATTAGTGTATAGTAGTTTCAGATAAGTTGGGCAGATAAAATATTGTGTAGCCTGAGAAAAGAGCTGGCATTTTGTGACGCTAACACTGGTTTCTCTGACAGGTGAAATGACATCTGGGCAAAGAATACAGCAATTCCATACCATGATGTATCACCACCCAGAACTGGGTAGTGCTTCTGACTGGCTGAAAATTTGCTTCAACCAATCAGACACACTACCCAAGTCTGGGTAGTGATATATCATCAGTATGGAATTTCTGTGCTAATTTCTCAGACCTCATTTCGAGGGGAGACCAATGGTAGCATCACGAAATATTGGCTGTTTTCTCCGACCAAATTTGTGCAGTACTTACATGATGAAATAAAGTTCCTCTTCTCGAAATACTTTTCTTCTTTTCCTTAAACTTTTCTTTGCCCAACTCAGAAACTTGACTTTTTGCCCAGTTCTTCAAAGCAAAAAATTCACTTGGAGGCTTGGTTTGACTGAGAATTGATGTTACACTGCAAAATTTGTCAAGATATATTCTGCCACCATCCTTCACTTTTTTGCTGCCAAGATGGATTGAAAGCGGAGAGATTGAAAGAGAAGAAAGGACATCATGATTTACAGTCTTGGTGTGATTTATAAAAGGACAATAAATTTCACTTTCAGTAATATCTATATCTTGAACATCCTGACTTGGATTACTCTGAAACAGAAACAGAAACTTGGATTACTCTGAAATGTTTCATGCTAGACTGAAAAACAAACAACCTTTTGTATAGGCCTGAATGGCCAAAGGACCTGTCCTAGCCCCATTAGCAATAATTTCATAAATACTTTGTGAAGTGAGTGAGCAGCTCAGAAGGGGTAGTCTGGATTTCAAGTGATGGGGATGATCAAATGGGGGCAAAAATGAAAATCCAAAAAAACCTCTGGTCCAAAAGTTAACCCCCAAAAAATCCCATGCTGAATTTCCGAGCCCTAAAAAAGCCACAAAACAAGTTTGGTCATAACTTATTCACAAAACTTCGCGGGCACTAACACAAATTTTCAGATTGTTTTGAATGCCCGCAAAAATCCTTAGCTAAATCAAGCCACCCAAACAAAATACAGTCAAACCTCTTTAATACGGATACCAAAGGGACAGAACCAATTGTCCGTTTTACAGAGGTGTCCGTATTATAGAGGAAGGGAATGTATGATTTTTGGCATTTCTAGGACCAAACAAACTGTCCGTAAACAGGGTTTGAGCCAGGCCGCGCCATTGCGCCAATCCCGCGCTGCAATTGGAATTGTCCCTTTAAAAAACGGCCAAGGGGACAATATTTGTCCCCTTCAAAATTTAGGGAAAAAACACGAAAGAAAGCACACAGAAGAGTTTTATTTCAGTACAGAAATTGCAAGCTGAAACAGAACGTGGAAAGTATATTTTATCGCACGTTTAAAGTTCCTTCTAAGGTCACGTTTTAGTCACGCTCTAATGCTATTTTTGTCGGAAATCTGACAGGGCTTCTGATATTTCGCGCGGTCGCGGACCTGCGAAATTCACAAAAACACTAAAAATACCGCGAAATTCGGTAGAAATCTTATCAAATACATGTCTGTACAACATATTTGAAAGTTATTTCAGTCATAGGGGCTATCTACTTGCCGTAAACTTGCAAATTTATCTTGGAACTTCGTCACTGAAATGTGCAAACAGATTATGTTGCGAAAAACGGGGCATTAGCCATGATGTTCAAGGCTTTGCCATTGGTTCATTTCTGGAGTGTATTGTTGTTGAAAGAGCAAATGATGACCTCTGTTAGAAAAATGTTAAAAAGGCTGGTCTGATCAGCGCAAAACCGCTTGATTTCTAGCGAAATTTGCCTTGAAAGTAACCCCAAAATCGGCCATTTTTTACCGAATTCATTTCAGTGAAGTTTGCCCCAAAAACTCCCGCGAAATTCCCGAATCGGCCGATTTTTCCGTGAATTTGTCCCTAAAAATCCCGTGAAATTTGACTTTTTCTTCCGAGACCTGTCAGAAGCCCTGCTAAGAAGACAAACCCCTTTGCATCAGCAGAAGGGTGTATAAATTTCTGTCCCCCTAAAAATGAAAATGACCCCAAAATTTTAGCCAAGGGGACATATTGTCCCTTAGTGATCAAATCCTAGCTCAAACCCTGCGTAAAAGAGAGGTGTCTATATTACAGAGGTGTTCGTAAGGACAGGTTAGACTGTACTTGCCAAAGTTTCCCTAAAGTATCCCTACTTAAATCAAGCAACTCAAAAACGTACTTGACAAATTTTCCTACCCCAAAACAATCCTTGGATCATCCCCGTCACTTGAAATCCAGAGTACCCCTCTTGGGTGAGTAGTTGTGTCACAACTCTTTTAAGCCCATAATTTTAGTCAGATGTGTTAGTATGGCAGGTGATAGTCCTTTGCAATATTGTGCATTTTTTTCTGATTGTTTTTCTGTTCTTTGTAAGGGCAGACAGACATTTAAAAGAGATCCTTCAAGAGCTAGCTGTACCCAGATCTCCCATGACAGCGAATCATGTAGAGTAAGCTTTAGGCACAAAATTGGCCAAATGGGCTAATTTGTAAAAGGAAGTGAAACCGAGAACGCCAAAGAAAAATACCATAAGGGCAAAAGTGAGGAAAGGGGTCGTCGACTGAACTGTTATTTTGCTTAATTTTCAAGTACATCTAAAAGAGATGTGTTTCAGTGTAGAAATTTTAGCACATGTAGCCCAAAACCAAAGACCTATAACTAGTTATCGCTTCACAATTCATGTGACGTAAAACCTTTTGCTGTGGGAAGGGAACTTTAACATATGTCTAGAATGTACACTGATATGTCCTAGCAATCTTTTAATTTAAAAGCCTACCTTTTTCTTGCTTCGAGTTCGCTTAAACCGAAAACCACATCGATGCCAACATATTAACTTTCTGGGACAACCAGATGTTCTTTTAATCAACATTTGAGCCATTTTAAAGACATATATTCAGGAAAACATTCGAGCAGGGAAAGCTCCTCTGTTTTCCGCCATCTTTGTTTTTTGAAAACTGCGAGAGACTGGGACTTGAAAAAAGTTTGGCAACTTTTAATTTGCAGACTGGGCGAGACTTTGATTCCTCCCCGGCAAGATGGCGGAGGATTACGACTATGTTTTTAAAGTTCTTGTTTTGGGGGATAGCTCTGTTGGAAAGTCAAGTCTTATTAAGAGATTTCATTCGAATGTGTTCGATCAAAAACTTCCCACAACTATAGGTGTCGACTTTTTCATCCACGATATGGAAGTTGATGGAAAGAAAGTCAAGGTTAGTTGCCAGGTGTATTTTTTTGCTTTACGTACTCAGCACGTTTCAGCAGCCTGAAGGCCCAGGAGTTTGCTTTACCACGCATCCATAATGTATACTTTAGCTTTAAGATGTAGTTTGTAAGCTCGAGTGCATAATTACCACTCGAAATGATTTTGTTGAGAATTGGTGTGGTCAGTCCTACAGGGCTGTCAACCCGCCTCGTCTTCAAATATTAGTACATGTTTACGCAACAGGACGGCAGAAAGAAGAGGACGGCAAAACGCCTGTGCGTGACAAACGTGACAGGCCTGTTACGTATGTGTTTTGTGGTTGATCTTCACTTAAGTTAATGTAGTCTGGTCTTTTACAAAAAGACCTTTTTAAAGGAGGGTGAAGTACGGCGGAAAAGTTGTTCAAACAAAATTATTGTCACGCTCGTCACACGAAGTTTGCCGTCTTCTTTCCTCTCCCGTCCTGTTGCGTAAGTTCACTATTGTCAATAATTGATAGAGATGATAGATGACGTCATAATGCACGGCTCATGACGTCATCTGTGCAACAAAATACTCGTTGACCCGGATTGTCATGACCTTGCAATGACACAAAAGCGCAAAAGAGATGTTTGTTGGCATTGTTCTTGCGAAGTAAATTAAGGTCTGTGTTGCGATTTTATGATTTTGTCAGGTGTGCAGCATGAACAACGCGCCATGGATCACCAAGCAAAAGTGTGATCTTGCTTTGTTCAGAAATATGTCTCGCTATCGGTTTGGGCGAATGCAGTTGCCTAAGAACAAAACAGGGTGTGAGCAAAACCACCACAAACCTGACCCGATTGCTTTAGCGGCTGTTTAAGAGGTCAAGAAATGCTTTAAGCAATAAATTTCGAAGGTAGAAGTACCTTTTATAGAAAGTGGATGTGATTTGGACCATTAGCTTCAATAAAAAAACAGCAGTGAAACCTTATTGGTCAGCCAGAAGAGAGCTCACTACTGCACATGGGATACTCCTGAAGTCAACAAGAGTTGTCGTGCCGTCAGCCATGAAGCTGCAAGTTTTGGATAAGATACACAAAGGGCACCAGGGAATAGTCAAGTGCAGAGAACGTGCAAAGACCTCTGTTTGGTGGCCTGGTCTCAGCCGTGAAGTTTATTTAGTAGTGGAGTACGTATTTCTCACGCTATATCGAGGTGGCTGCTATGCAAAAGACCACCAAATTGCATGAAGTTATCAGAGCCCTCAAGGCAATTTTTGCAAGGCATGGAATCCCTGAAGAAGTAAGAAGTGACAATGGCCCACAGTATACATCACCCGAATTCACTCATTTTCGCAAAAGAATGGGGTTTCAAGCATACAACAAGTAGCCCCAGTTTCCCACAGTCTAATGGTGAAGCAGAGCGTGCAGTAGAAACCACCAAGTCACTGCTGAAGAAAGAAAAAGATAGATCCAAAGGACTGTTGGCGTACAGGTCTACCCCGCTTGCTTGTGGATATTCACCATCTGAACTACTCATGGGAAGGAAACTGACGAACACCATCCAAACTTTCCACACTGTTCTCAATCCAAGTTGGCCAGATATGGACAAGCTAAGTGAAAAGGGAAGTAGGAAGCAAGGAAACTCAAAGGCTGAACTTCAATCAACGGCACAATGCCATTCCCTTGAGATCAGTCTAACCTGGTACTCCTGTGCACATCAAAGATATGGGAACCACTGGTACAATAGCTGGAGCAGCAGAAACACCTAAATCCTACTTGGTCGAGACAGAGAAAGGCACAGTGAGACGAAACTGTTCTCATGTCAACCCAATCCCTACCAACAAACCAGAGTCACCCAGTGTCTTGGACGAGCCAGTTTCACTTAGTGTTGAGAAGAAACAAGCCCGTGACAAGGCATTGACTCCCTTGAAGCAACTCCCATCACCTTGTCTTTCATCTAGACTAAAGAGACTCATTAGACCCTCTCTCAAGTTACAAGAGAGCCTTGGACTTTGTTGAACATTGAACTTTAGTTTTAAAGACACTTGAAACTTGTGTTTGAACTTTGTTTTTATTTAGTTTCGTGAACACTTAATTATCACATATGGTAGATTTTAGTTCCATACCCAAGTTGTACGTTACTTTACAATCCCTCAAAACGGAGAGATGTTGTGTTATTGAACTTTGACCTTTCATGTGTTGCACGTGTGTTGTTCAGTTTTTAGGGATGCACACTACAGGAATAGAGGAGAGGAATAACATGGCAGTCTCATGAACACATGCTGTTGTCTCTTGAATAACTCGACATGAAATGCATTTGTAAATTCATTTTTCACTGTCAATAGCAGAATTATTTTCCTGAAACATATCTTTGCACTTGTGTTTAAGACGGCTTGATCAGCTTTAAACAACATTTGCCGGCGGAAGTTTCAAGGAAAAGGCCTTAAATCAAATGCTTTTCCTCACACTAGCCTATTCATCCTTAGTAGTGTAGTGGTAAGGAGATATCACACCAAATGGAAGTTGCGGGGTTTGATTCCTATTTTTTTTAAACTTTTCTTTTTTTCTTTCTTTTTTTCGTTGTTTTGTTTTGTTTGCTTGTTTGTTTTTTTTTATATTAGCCCATCCTCTTTTTTTTTCTCCATTTACCGTCGTCCGACCAACCCAAATTTTTGGCATTTTCAAAAGAAAAAAAAGTAACGATGTAGTTACAGCATTTTTCACTTGAAATAATTCTTTTAATCTGAAAAATGAGCATAGTAACAGCATAGAGAAAAACACGAACATTTTTCACAGTATATTGTGCATTTTGTTAATCCAAATATGTGAATGTTCACTTTTAACATCATCCTGGGGTACCAGGGCCTACTATTCCGAGACTTCTTTTGATTTTTTTTTAGGTTTTTTTGTTTTTCAATCCAACTGACCGACCCAATATCAGGAAACGCATTCAACGGTAAACAGAGAAAAAAAAGGGGGATGGCCTTAGATATATTTTCTTTTCCCTATTGGCTTCATTCCCTTTCTTTCTACTTCTGGCCCTTAGCCTCTGCTTCACAAGGCTCTGCAGTTCACATATTTCTAGCAACAAATGACTTAATTGATTTACTTAATTCCCACCAATTACATTATTATACAGCCTGCATAATAGGAGTTTTATGAGCCAACCGAGGCAAATGCAGCATTTTGTGCAAAGCACAAAACGAGCACAAAGTGCAAGATGAAGAAAAAATTGTAGTGCCTGTAATCAGTCCATTGTTCTGGCTCTTTCACCCACCTATGCCCACAAATATTGACTGATGCTGTTGATGTCAAAAGGACCAGAGAAAACACATTCCATTACTCCAAAATTGTTACCATTCTGGCTACCAGAAACACTGACAGCAGTGGCAGGACTTTTCCGCGGGTGGCGGGTAACGGGTGACGGGTGACGGGTAGCGGGTGGAGGGTGAGGGGTAGCGGGTGACGGGTGGCGGGTGGCGGGTGGCGGGTTAAAAATATATATGAAAATAAAATATTATAACAAAATGTTATTATTGATAATGATATAACTGTATGTTGTAATTTTGAAATTATTTCAACGTTTACGTACTAGTTACCAGACTCCAAATAAAAGTATTGTCTTGTTTTGTTTTATCTACTTTAATACACGGACTAAAAATGGAAAAGAAAACGAGAAATCATGCCTGTGAAAGATGATTGCACTTCCCCAACTGTTTAGCCGTGTTTATAACAGACCCGGGGGGGGGGGGGGACACTTTAGGAATTTCTGGGTGGGGATGTGCCGCTGGGACCCTGGAACCCTTGACCTATACCAGAGCTAGTTCAGCTGAATTTTGCTACCCTATACTAGAGTAAATTCCCACAATCCCCCTATCCTAGAGTAGCTGTTTCCCCAGTCTAGAGAAAATCTTCAACCAACTGATCAGTTTCCTGAAAAATGATACCCTATTCTAGACCCAAACGCTCTGATTTATATACCCTATCCTAGAGTAAACTGCTTGAAAGCCATACCCTTCACAGCGGCACATACCCATATAGCCCATATATGGCAGTACCCCCCCGGGATAACAGACTGCAAGAGATTCGGCCTCCCGTGTCGTAGCTCAGTTTTTGCCCTAGTATGCGGCATGATTGCCATCCTAATCGGTATTTTTGAGTAGTATTTAAAAAATGCAGATCCATTTTGTATATATATACAAGGAGATCAATTCGCGTCTGAGCCGCCACATGCGGCGAAAACGGTCCATGCTGTGTCCAAAACGTTCTTGCTCCTTCTCTGGTACGCATTCACATTGACAGCTTTGTTGCTTTAGTTTTAGGAAAATTTCCTTGTTTTCTCGAAATAGACACTTTGTTCATTTTAAACTACAAGTCGGAAACCAAATTGACAAAGATTTATCCCACGGGCAATGCAATGTTTATCCCAACTTATAAAAAAAGAACAAACGCACTTGTCAAAAATCTGAGACACTGTTCAAACATGTCAAGAAGAGAATGCGATCTTACTTGTCTGGTCGCAGGATAAATATTACTTTAATCTTTATGAGTTCCTCAAGCTATCTCGTGCATGCGATATCGTGTAGAATAATAGAATCTCTTGCAGTCTGTTATAAACACGGCTAGAGAAATACCCAAGAGGACCTGGATTCTGGAAATTCAATTCCTCCCTCTTAGAAGATGATGAATATGCAGAAAAATTAATGTTTAAAATTCCGCACTTTATAAACAAGTATCAGGATCTTGAAGATCACGGACTCTTATGGGAGTTGATTAAAATGGAAATAAGGGCGTTCACAATTAGTTATTCAAAACAAAAAGCTAAAATGAAAAAAGATTATGAAAAAGATCTCATACAGGAAGTCTCAAGACTGGGAAATATGGGTGAAAACTGCCCATCAGCAGAAGCCGTCCAGAGATACATTAAAGTTAAGAACGAATTGGATAAGATTTCCTACGACCGGGCAAGAGGAGCATGTGTGCGCTCCAAGGCCCGTTGGCATGAGTTCGGCGAACGAAGTTCGAAATATTTTCTTAATCTTGAGAGACGAAATTATGAAAATAAATGCATTACCAGCCTTATACAAGAAAACGGAAGCAGTATCACGGACCCAAACGAAATCCTACAAGAACAAAAAAGATTTTATCAATCCTTATATTCCTCGCAAAATCCTCAAGTAAACGATCCTAAATTCAAAGTGTTTTTCGATAATGACAAGGTAGAAAAGCTGAATGATGAACAAAGAAAGAACTGCGAAGGCTTGCTGACGGAGAATGAGTGCTGGAATGCTTTAAAATGTTTCCAAAAAAACAAATCCCCTGGCAATGACGGTTTTACTGCCGAATTTTACAGCTTCTTCTGGAGTCAATTAGGCAAGATAATGGTAAACAGTTTTAATTATGGATTCCATAAAGGTGAGCTGTCAATTTCTCAAAGACAAAGCATCATACGTCTTATTCCAAAAAAGAACAAAAATTTATTGTATCTTAAAAATTGGAGACCTATTTCACTTTTAAATGTGGATTATAAGATTGCCTCTAAAGCTTTAGCTCTCAGACTAAAAAAGGTTCTATCGGCAGTTATAAATAACACACAAACTGGTTACGTAGAGGGAAGATTTATCGGTGAAAACATCAGACTTATAAGCGACATCCTCAATTTCACCGTTGACCAGGACATAGAGGGAATTGCTTTATTCATCGATTTTGAAAAAGCATTCGATAGTTTAGAATGGGAGTACCTATTTAAAGCTCTAGATACCTTTCAATTTGGACCCGACTTTAAGACTTGGGTGAAAACTCTGTACACAAACATTTCTAGCTGCATAATAAACAACGGCTTCGCCTCCGAGTCATTTACTTTAAAGAGAGGAGTAAGACAAGGCTGCCCTTTGTCTGGCTTGTTGTTCATTTTAGCCGCAGAATTACTGTCTTGCTCAATAAGAGCTGATGAACATATAAAGGGAATTCGAGTCCTAAACAAAGAAATAAAATTATCTCAATATGCCGATGACACCACCTCCTTTTGCAAAGATAAAGAGTCGCTTGGGAAACTGTTAGAGTTATTAGACCTATTTAAAGATTGCAGCGGTTTAAAGCTTAACCAAAGTAAATCTGAAGCAATGTGGCTTGGAAAAAACGCAAATAGGACTGATACACCATTTGGAGTTCAGTGGCCACAAAGGCCTATCTCCGCCTTAGGGATATCATTCTCTTACAATCTAAAACTTTGCGAACAGGAAAATTTTTCACAAAAGATATGTAAAATTCAAAAGCTGTTTAATATATGGTCTCAAAGAGATCTCTCACTTTATGGCAAGATAACAATCGCCAAAACATTAGGGCTATCGAAACTTATCTTTGTAAGTTCGTGCATACATACACCGCCTCATTATATAGATATCACTAATAGATTGATTACAGATTTTGTCTGGAATAACAAGAAACCAAAGATAAAAAGGGATACTCTTATAGGTCCAAAAGAAAGAGGAGGGCTGGATTTACCAGAATTTGAGACTATATCCAAGTCGTTACAAAGTGCTTGGGTTCAAAGAATGAAGAATGGTGTAGAGGATCAGTGGATGTTAATTCCTTTATTTTATTTGAAAAATGTTGGAGGGCCATTTATTTTTGATTGTGATTATGATGTAAAATTTCTAGGCCTAAACAACTTACCAATATTTTACGCTGATGTTCTTAACACCTGGGCGGAAGTCCGAGAGCAAACTTCGGACAATGAAATCTGTGTTGAGAATGTAATCTTATGGAATAATAAGCATATTTTAATAGACGGTAAATCAGTATATTGGAAAGAATGGCATGAAGCTGGTATACTTAGAATTAAAGACCTACTAGATGAAAAAAACAGATTCCTCACACTTAATAAGTTTCTTTTAAAAACTGGCCTCAAGGCGCCTTTTACTAAGTTTTTTGGTTTAATATCAGCTATACCTTATAGATGGAAGTGCGCTTTGAGACCGGGATTTATCATGAACAATCTAGATATGGAACAAAATACAACTAAGGAAATTAACGTGGTTACTAGCAAGAAGGTTCGCAATATACTTATTCAAAGGAAATTTGTAGAACCGTTGGCTAGCCTTCGACTTTGCAGGCAAGGATTGGACAGTTCCAAACTTAGTTCTATTTATATGCTTCCATTTAAAATAACTAAAGAAACAAAATTAAGCATATTTCAATATAAGATTGTTCATAATATTCTTCCACATGGGGTTCTGTTACACAGAATGAAAATCGTAAACTCTCCTCCCTGCATACATTGTGATTCCCTAGAAACGCTCTCCCATATGCTAGTTAACTGTATAGTAATTCAAAAGTTTTGGTTTGAAGTAATTAGCTGGTGGAAAACTCACAGTGGTGAATGTTTGCTATTTGATGACTTAAGTATAATGTATGGCTATAATCCCGAAGATCCTAAAAGGCAAATCCTTAACTATTATATCCTTCTTGGCAAGAGACATATCTTCCTGCAAAGGAGTGAAATTAAACCCCCAAGCTTTGATCACTTTCTTGAATTCGTTAAAGACAAGTTAATTGTGCAAAGATCGATTTTTTATTCCAAAGGACAAAAAGCAAAATTTCTTTCACAATGGAAGCCTCTCCTCTCCTTACTGTAAATGATTATAATCTAATCTACGTATGCGTGAAGCAAGCCTGGCTGCAGTGTATGTTGTATTAATCGTTGGAATCTTAATTCTTAATTGTAATTTTTTGTAACCTTAAATTTTGTAGTGAAAGTGTTGTAAGTGATGTAGTGGTAATAAAGATCTCTGTTTAAAAAAAAAAAATAATAATAATAATAAACACGGCTAAACAGTTGGGGAAGTGCAATCATCTTTCGTCTTGATGTGGAAGAAAAAGCAAACTACACAAACAAGATCGACAAGTGCCATGTGTCTTGCTTGACATAGCCCGTTTTCATTTGACACACCGCGTGTAGCCTGACGAAACGTCACTAGCGGTGCGGAGCAAGGAGAGGTGACTGTTTTCACAGGCATGATTTCTTTTTAGTCCGCGTAAGTAGATAAAACAAAACAAGACAATACTTTTATTTGGAGTCTGGTAGCTAGTACATAAACGTTGAAATTATTTTAAAATTACAACATACAGTTATATCATTATCAAATTTTATAATAATATTTTATTTTCATATATATTTTAAACCCGCCACCCGCCACCCGTCACCCGCTACCCCTCACCCGCCACCCGCTACCCGCCACCCGCCACCCGCGGAAAAGTCCTGCCGTGACAGCAGCATAAACCACAGGAAATAACAACTACAAGGGCATGCATGAATCACCAATAATGTAAGAATGTAAAAATGACGGATTTGCTCAGTTAAAGTGTAGTTTATGTCCAAACACAGGGGCAAGAAAGAACAGAGGGAAAACCTCCAATTCCAAGGTCACATTTCACATTGTCATGAGCTTATGAGTCTTGTTTGCCCTGTCAACACTTAATTTCAAAAAGTTAGTAAATCAGGCTTTTTCCAAACTTAGTTGGAAGCAATCCAAGAACATCTTTCCTCTTTAGCAATGTTTGTTTTTCCTTTATTCCTGGAACATTTGGAAATAAATGAAGAGTTTTCTTTTACAGCATCATCACAAAAACACGACTACGTGACACCATTTGTTTCAGACAAACATCCCTTGCGAAATGGAATTGAGAATTCCTAGGAATTCCTAGGATTTTCCTAAGAATTCCTAAGAATTTATTCTTAGGAATTCTTAGGAATTCTTAAGAATTCCTAGGAATCAAGGTGTGAAATTTCACGGTAATTGGAACATGGAATTCCTAAGAATTCCTAGGAATTCCAAGCTTTGCTCACCCATCAGTTGGCTTGGAAAATATTCCTAGGAATTCTTAGGAATTCCTAGGAATTGAAAGAATATAAACAGAATGATTACTTCTTAGGAATTCCTAGGAATTTCCTAGGAATTCCTAGGAATTCCTTGGAATAGCTAGGTCAATAGGGATGTAACAAATCGACCTGCTGCCGGAATTAAGGGATATTCGAATCAAAAACTGATTTGCATTTAAACCCTTATGTTAAGGAAGTTAATACTAGAAGTTGCTATTTTGCTCTCCGAACCAGAAACCCATAAGGCAAATGTACAAAAACTGAAGCAATGTTTATTCCAGCAATAACTGAAAAATAGCTCTCCATGTTAACAAAAAATACTTCTTCTGCTTTAACTTGACTTAAAAATTTCACTGCACTGATCGTTTAAATGTTCCAAAAATTACAACAGTGACCTCAAAAAAATCAAATTTAAGACAATGACTTTTTGTGAAGTAGGAATCAAATAATTCAGTATAATGACTGTAGTCCTTATATGTATATGTAATAGCATGATTTGTAGTGATATTGTCGGAGACTTCATGTTACGTGACAATATAGTGACACGGATGTTTAAATTAGGTCTAGATTTTATGAGACAATGAACACTTTAGCTGCAAGAATTGATTGACCTTTTTCTGATTATCGCCTAGCAACAACCAATCATATCTAATGTATACTAGTATGAAATCGAGCGTTCTTTTCCATGTTTGAGAGAGTAGCTCTTGCACAACTGCTGTAACGAGTGAATACAAGTGAGCCAAGTGATTAAATACAATCGACTCTACTGATTGTCTTAGTGTAGCTTTCGTTGATCTGGAAACCCTAGTGAACGGGGCAAAGTTCTCAACAAGTGGCACCTCCGGCAACGGCACTGTAGAAGGATAAGAACAACTGTTGTAAGTATAATTAGTCCTGATTTTCTGCCCGGCCGTGCGAAGATGGAAGCGACCCAAGCAAATCTGGATATCAAGGTCACACAGCTGAAAATGAGCATTGGAAAAACGAACACCATCGTAGAAGCAGGGAAGGCAGAAGCGATCGAGAGACATCTTTCCACCTTACGGTCCCTCACTACAGAAATTAATCGAATGCGTCTAGAAGTGGAGGCGACAAAACTAGCAGCGAAGGAAGAGATTGCCGACATCGAGGCGTGGAACACAGGCGGCCCAAACTCACGTTGCGAGGGAAGGATGTAATGTAATAACATATGTGACGCGCGCCGGTGTCGCGTTACAGGCGACCGTTGAAAATATAAGGGACTTTGTATGGGAAATATGTCACTGAGATCTGCGAACGCCAAATAACGCTAAACCTTACTTTTTCTTAAATGAAATGAATAAAAAAGTCTTACCTGCAATCTATTCCGCTGCGGTTTGGTGTCTGTTTGTCGTTTTACTGTTTTTTTGGATGTATTGCGTAACCACTGTTACTCCTTTCATAGAACGAAGTAAAGGCTGGTCACTTCCATCTGTCGGGGTCCTGGACCAGTCGCCAAAAAAATGCCGTTTTTTTCGCCGAAATTCAAATCCGCTGCAAATTTTTCAGCTCCAGCCCAAGAAGGAAACCTCTTCTTCCTCTCTGAGAGATCGGCTCGAAAAAAAATCCATAATTTCCCCATCAAATCGAGCCATTTGTGCCGGACTTCGAGGCAAGTCTGGCTTTCGTGCAGTGCCTGTGACCACTGTCGCGCTTACCAAGGTTTCCAATTTCAAATGCAAATTAGTTGCTAGGGTGACAATTAGCACTTAAGCGACGGGTGCAAGGGCAGAAATGACCCGTTAACTAGGCTCCTCGCCCCACCACGCCAAGGGAGTAATATGACGCTCGTGCTATGTGAGGGATCGCGTGTCCAGGTAGGCAACGATTCTATTTTCGAATTGCGGTACATGTAACGGTTGATAACAAGAGTTTACAACGGAAAATGTAGTTTTTCATATATTCCAGTATGCTATCTACTTTGAAGAGGTTGAGATCTGGTGACGATACCGATGTAATTCCCTTCAAGAAATCTAGGCATGGTATTCCCTTTGGATTTTTTCGACGGAATGATTCCTCACTAATAGAAAAAGGAATAACCTATTCAAAGCTTGGTGTTGTGCATCGAATAATACACTCCATTCATCATCTCGCTGAAACATACTCCCGTTATTATGATCCTTTCGTTGCCTACCTGGACACGCGATCCCTCACATAGCGCTAGCGTCATATTACTCCCTTGGCGTGGTGGGGCGAGGAGCCTAGTTAACGGGTCATTTCTGCCCTTGCACCCGTCGCTTAAGTGCTAATTGTCACCCTAGCAACTAATGTGCATTTGAAATTGGAAACCTTGGTAAGCGCGACAGTGGTCACAGGCACTGCACGAAAGCCAGACTTGCCTCGAAGTCCGGCACAAATGGCTCGATTTGATGGGGAAATTATGGATTTTTTTTCGAGCCGATCTCTCAGAGAGGAAGAAGAGGTTTCCTTCTTGGGCTGGAGCTGAAAAATTTGCAGCGGATTTGAATTTCGGCGAAAAAAACGGCATTTTTTTGGCGACTGGTCCAGGACCCCGACAGATGGAAGTGACCAGCCTTCACTTCGTTCTATGAAAGGAGTAACAGTGGTTACGCAATACATCCAAAAAAACAGTAAAACGACAAACAGACACCAAACCGCAGCGGAATAGATTGCAGGTAAGACTTTTTTATTCATTTCATTTAAGAAAAAGTAAGGTTTAGCGTTATTTGGCGTTCGCAGATCTCAGTGACATATTTCCCATACAAAGTCCCTTATATTTTCAACGGTCGCCTGTAACGCGACACCGGCGCGCGTCACATATGTTATTACATTACATCCTTCCCTCGCAACGTGAGTTTGGGCCGCCTGTGCGTGGAATAGCGGGATTGACGCACAACTGGAAAAGGCAGATTACGAAGTGGATAAAATGCGCACATGGGTCGATGACCGAAAAAGAGAAGCAGAAGCAGTTGTCAAACAAGAAGAACTTAAGTTCCACAAAGCGAAGATACAGATGCAGGCAGAAATCCAAGCTACGGCACACCCCCAAGAAACGATGACGACGCCAAGCGACATACAAGCTAAGCTGCCTAAACTGACCATAACGAAGTTCGACGGTACCTACAAAGACTGGCCACGATTTTGGGGACAGTTCACTGAAACAATCGATAAAACGAGCGTTCCACCGATCACGAAATTTTCCTACCTTCGAGAACTATTGGACTTCAAAGTAAAAAGAACGATAGAGGCGTTGCCCTTCACAGCAGAGGGATACAATCGGGCGAAGAGTATCCTAAACGAGAGGTTCGGAAAGGAGTCAGAAATCGTCAAAGCCTACATCAAAGAGATTCTGGATCTCCCCTCAATTTCAAGCGCAAACCCGAGGAAAATTGGTGAATTTAGCGAAAAGCTAACGTATTGCGTGCAAGCTCTACAGACATTAAACAAACTGGAACAGGTCAATGGAGCGGCCTCCATGACTTTAGACAAATTGCCAGCGATCCGTGGAGATCTCGTCCGCATCGACCCAAGCTGGGAAAGCTGGGACCTTGCGAAACTTTCAGAGGCAGTTCGATTGTGGACCAGGAGGAATCCGGCAGATACAAACCAGCGCGAACAAACAGAACAACAAACAGCAAAACAGAACTTACGCCAGCAGGCAAGAATTTACCACACGCGTCGTGGCTCCGATTTAAAACCCCGCTGTTGGCCTTGCGTGTACTGCGGCGAAGATCACAAGGCCGTCGAATGTACAAAAGTGACAGATGTCTCTGATCGAAGACAAATTCTCCTCAACAAACGTCTGTGTTTCAACTGCACCGCCGGAAACCACCGCGCCGTCTATTGTCCCAGCAAATCCGCCTGTCAGCAATGCCGCAAGCGTCACCACACGTCCATTTGTGAGGTACCCAGGCAAGAAACTAATCAGCCAACACCTACGAGAGGGGTCGCCTTGACTACAAACCAAGTCGGAGAGGGTTTGTTTCCTGTCATCGTGATAGAAGTCAATGGCATTAAATGTCGAGCACTCATCGATTCAGGAGCTGGGAGCTCATACGTATCAGCGAAACTGATCGAATTACTTCGCCTGAAGCCTGCTGATATCCAGACGAAAACAATCGATATGCTAATGTCTTCAAAAGTTGCCAGACTAGAAGTCTACGATCTTGAATTACAATCTGTTGACCATCAATATTCGCTGTCAGTCAAAGCGACCAAAGTAAACAAGACAGAACTGTTGTCTATTGACAACCCTAATTATCGCACGCTAATTGAAAAGTACTCACATTTGAAAGGCGTACATGTCAACGATGATGACACGAAAGCATCTCTTCCGGTCCACGTGGTGCTTGGCAGCGGAGAGTATGCCAGAATCAAAACTGAAACGAAACCGAGAATCGGACGAGAAAATGACCCCGTAGCGGAACTCACCAGGTTCGGATGGTTCCTTATGTCCCCTGGAAAGGAGTTCGACAAAAACATCATGCTGTTTACCCAAACAAGTCAAAGCGACTATGAAGACTTGTGCAAACTAGACGTCTTGGGATTACGTGACGTGGCCGATCATGACCAGGCAATGGTGTACGAAGAATTTAAAGAGCAATTAACGCGTTCGCAAGAGGGCTGGTACGAGACTACCTTGCCGTGGAAGGCAAATCACTCACCACTACCCTCAAACAAGGAAGGCAGCCTCAAGCGACTTAAGAACCTGACCAGAAAACTCCAACGTGAAGATCTTACTGTCAAATACAATGATATTATTCAGGAGCAGCTGACTGAAGGAGTTATCGAAAAGGCACCCCCTGTTTCCCAGCCAGAAAAGGAGTTCTACATCCCTCACAAGTGCGTAATTCGCAAGTCCGCTGAAACCACAAAGATGAGAATTGTTTATGACGCCTCTGCCCGAGCGACACCCAATTCCCCGTCCCTGAACGACTGTTTGTACTCAGGACCCCCACTTCAGAACAGACTATGGGACGTGCTCGTCCAACAGAGAGCCTACCCAGTAGTCTTAGCGGGAGATATACAGAAAGCTTTCCTACAGATTCGAATCCATGAGAGCGAACGAGATGCACTCCGATTCCATTGGCAGACTGACGGCACCTCTGAAGTGGAGACTTACAGGTTCACACGTGTGCTCTTTGGGCTTGGCCCTTCGCCTTTTCTGCTGGGCGGTGTGCTTGAATACCACTTCGATAGCTGGGCGCAGAGATACCCAGAAGAGGCTGAACGGTTGCGCCGAAGTTTCTACGTAGACGACTTGTTAACAGGCGGTCAAAACGAGCAGCAAACTAAAGCGCGAAAAGAGATAGCGCAAGAGATCATGAGTGACGCCACATTCAAGCTACACAAGTGGCACTCCAACTGTCCAGAGCTTGAAGAAGATAGCCGCCAACAAGAAACAGAAATACAAAGTACCCAGCTTAGAACGCGTGAAAAGAGCGCCAACTCTCCCACAGAAACCGAAGAGCAGTCGTACGCCAAGCAACAGTTGCAAGTCAAGCCAAGTGAATCAAAACTATTAGGAGTCAAGTGGAACAAGGTTGAGGACACTATCGCTGTACAGTTTCCTGTCGTAAACACAAGTAGCGCAATATCAAAACGCGAAGTATTGGCCAAACTAGCGAAAGTGTATGACCCTCTCGGCCTGGTTAGCCCTGTGACATTGCAAGGCAAACAAATCTACCGCGAAGTGTGCGACTACAAAGCAGCATGGGACGCACCTATCCCAGAGAATCTCAGAGTACGATGGCTTAAGTGGGAACATTCACTTCCAGACGAAGTAACCATACGAAGACCTATTGCACCACATCAGCAACCAGTTCTCTCATTCGAACTACATGTCTTCGGAGACGCATCGACCCATGGAGTCGGAGCAGCGGTGTACTCGGTCGTACGCCAAGAAGATGGAATCACACAAACCCTTGTAGTGGCGAAAGCAAGATTGGCCAAAAGAAACCTAACCGTACCAAGGTTGGAGTTGGTCAGCGCCCACATGGCTACCAATTTAGTTGTGAACGTGAGAAACGCGCTGAAAGACTTACCTGAGCCCACGGTCTACGGTTGGCTGGACAGCACCGTCGCCCTCCACTGGATACTAGGAAATGGTCTGTACCGACAGTTCGTCGCTAACCGCGTGCAGAAGATAAAACAACACCCACAGATTCAGTGGAGACACGTGCCTACTAGCGATAACCCAGCAGACTTAGCGAGCCGAGGAGGCCAGGTAACTAATGCAGAGCTCTGGTGGAATGGTCCATCATGGCTGCGTCATCCAGAAAATTGGCCAGAGAACCCAGTTACAGAAAAAACTCAAGCTTCTGAAGAAGAGGCGAAAGTAATCAGAGAAGTGCTTAGCCTAGCAAACGTACAACCTAAACAAGAACGAAACGTGTTCGACGAACTCCTCGAGCGACATGATCTCCGTCGAACTCTACGCATCCAAGCTTGGGTGCGACGTTTCACAACTCACAGAGCGCGCAAAGGACCACTAACTAGCGAAGACATACAAGAGTCAAAGAATTGGTGGATAAGAAGGGTCCAGTCCCAAGACGCGAAAAAGCCTTACTTTGAACAGACCAGGCGTGAACTCAACCTAGTTCCAAATGCTGACGGGGTGCTCGAATGTCATGGCAGAGTTCAAGGACAGTACCCAGTCTACTTGCCAGCTGGTAGCCTATTTACAAGAAAGCTTGTACAGCGTACGCACGCCGAGACCTTACATGGAGGTGTATCCCTCACCATGGCAGCAATCCGTGAAGAATACTGGATCCCAACTCTGAGACAGCTAGTTAAGTCTGTGCGATCCGCGTGTTGGGGGTGTAAACGTTTCAGAGCTTTACCTTTCACAGTACCACCCCCTGGACCGCTACCTACAGACCGTACCCATGGCAGGGCTCCCTTTGAAGTCATCGGAACAGACTTTGCGGGACCAATCTACTACAGACTGAGCCAGAAACGAGAAGGGAAAGCATACCTGGTGATATTCTCTTGCAGTCTGTCGAGAGCAGTACACCTAGAGCTGGTTCCCAACCTGGAAACTAGTACGTTCCTGCCATGTCTCAAACGCCTCATAGCCAGACGAGGACGTCCGGCTGTCATTTACTCTGATAATGGTAGCACGTTTGTCAAAGCTGCCAAGTGGTTGAAGCAAGTACGAAGCGACGAGCAGTTGCAAGGATTCCTGGAGTCCCATGACATACAGTGGAAATTCAACCTAAGTCGCGCCCCTTGGTGGGGCGGCCAATTTGAACGCCTGATCGGAATTGTGAAGACAGCGATGTACAAGGTCATAGGGGGAGCTACACTGTCCTGGAGCGAATTGAATGAAGTAATCCTGGACGTAGAGACTCAGGTTAATCGTCGCCCACTCGGTTACGTTGAAGACGATGTTGAGCTGCCCATCCTGACGCCGGCTAGCCTTATGTTCCAACGAACCAACCAGCTTCCTGAGGAACAGGCCTGGAGAATTCAAGACCCGAATTTGCGCAGACGAGCTAAATATTTGCAGACCTGCAAAGACCACATGTGGAACCGATGGCAACGTGAGTACCTAACCGCCCTGAGAGAGCGCCACAACCTGGTACACAAAACGGCAAATTATCGAGTCAGAGTTGGCGACACTGTGCTAGTACGATCAGACAGTAAGAATCGAGGGAAGTGGCCACTAGCTATTGTCCAACAGACCTACCCAGGACGTGACGGCCACATCCGTGCAGTGCAGCTGAGAACCAGTAAGGGAGTTATAGAGCGTCCTGTTCAGCACCTGTACCCGTTGGAGTTGCAGTGCGAACCCACAGTGCCAGCAGGAACAGAACGGCGGTTGAACCATAACGCGCCAATTTTCAGACCTAGAAGAACCGCTGCGGCTGCGGCAGCTGCCAGAATAAAGGAGATTGCCTATAATGAAGAAATTGAACAATTTTGAACTTGAACAGAGTGATTACTAGCGAAGTTTTCGATCTAGCCTTTGATTATTTTCGGAATCGTAAAAATAGATGTTTCAGTCTCCTGAGTATTGAATGCACCCTTGTATGCAAT
Source organism: Porites cylindrica (assembly GCA_964035525.1). Lineage (NCBI taxonomy): Eukaryota > Metazoa > Cnidaria > Anthozoa > Scleractinia > Poritidae > Porites > Porites cylindrica. The sequence goes on along the minus strand of OZ037775.1, from coordinate 11,647,112 downwards.
GCTGCATGGGGGAGTGTGTCGGAGACTTCATGTTACGTGACAATATAGTGACACGGATGTTTAGATTAGGTCTAGATTTTATGAGACAATGAACACTTTAGCTGCAAGAATTGATTGACCTTTTTCTGATTATCGCCTAGCAACAACCAATCATATCTAATGTATACTAGTATGAAATCGAGCGTTCTTTTCCATGTTTGAGAGAGTAGCTCTTGCACAACTGCTGTAACGAGTGAATACAAGTGAGCCAAGTGATTAAATACAATCGACTCTACTGATTGTCTTAGTGTAGCTTTCGTTGATCTGGAAACCCTAGTGAACGGGGCAAAGTTCTCAACAATATTTGGCATAAATACCACGAGTGATATTTCGAAATTGTTATAGGTAATTTCACGAGCCATTAGGCGAGTGAAATTTGAGACAATTTTGAAATATCACGAGTGGTATTTATGCCAAATATCACAACAAATCATCCTATTATTTGTTTATACTACTACCCGTAAAAGGTTTGTAATTTTCACATGTAGGTATTTCAAATTAAGCTGAAATACCACTTCTCTCAGCCAATCAAATTGTAGAAATTTCTCATGTAGTAGTATAAACATATGAATAAACTTAGATATAGATATACTTACACATAGATATACATGTAGTGTAAAGTAAACTATCGCTATAGTCATGATTGAAAAAAAAAAAGTAAAACATAACCTGTTCAGGTGGAATCTCTAGATAGTGAGATAATGTAAAGTAACATATACCTAGTCATGATTGAAAAAAAAATATAAAAACATACCCTGTTGGTGGAATCTACAGATAGTGTTTGTTTTTAATCCAAATGACAACATCAGCTGAACATTCTCTTTTTTGTAATTTATTTTACCCAACATACACATCACCACATTCCACACACATGCATGTAAATAAACATCTTCGAATAATTAATACAGTGCATGAATATGAAAAAAAGCTAAATGACTGCTTTTTCCAATGTCGCCGATGCAGCCTTCTGAACTGAAGGTCCAGGCGTCAGGCAAGTGCTAGTGCTAGTTGTTTTTGACCTTAATATTACGGCGATTATTAAGATTACATGTACCAGAAGCATTTAATATAAAACCTTATGCAACCTATACCATGAATTAAAGTTCAAATGAACAAACTTACCGGCTGTATTCTACTATTTTATATGTAAGTTCAAGTCTCAAGTCCTCATAAATTAACTGGAAATTTCATTGCTTCTAACTTGTATAAGTAGCCATTGGAAACTTATACTTATTATGCTATTTCTTCTCCTATTTTATCTAACATTGGTCTTGACAAGTCGGCTATAACCTTGTAGCGCCAGAACATACAGTTTTCAGAGTATTCCACTGACTATTTGCAACAAAGAGTACAGTTCTTTCGATCTGCAGTAAACAAAAAGCAGCAAAAAGGGATCTGATCAATGGCATATCTTCACATGCATCTTTGAACTTTGTAAGCTTATTTACGCAAAGTTATTAGAAAACATACCTTTCCACATTAATCCAGCTGAGTAAACTCACTTGCAAACATGCTTTATGTGAACACAAACTTCGCAATTGATCAATTTGTCTCGAAAATAACATGGATAAAAGAAAGACAGTCTTACGAAAATACTTTGTTGCTTGCGAAGTCCGCGTGAATTTGAACTATTCAACGGATGTTCATTTCACACTTTTCTATTGGTTCAAAAGTCGCACGTGACAAAGTAAATCGAAACGCGCATGTGGCAAAGGCACGCGTGGAAGCCTGGGAAACAAGAAAACATGGCGGCTAATCTTGCGAGGTCCATCTTGCGAAGTGCTCCCGTTTGGGTCGAAATAGCAGTTATTTTCAACGTTAATTAAGATGAAGCAACGCATTTGAAGTGTTAAAAGCAAGAAGTAAACTTAACGTTGTTCTTTTAAGTTGGGAAAGAAAATGTTGGACCAAATTATCAATCAAAGAACTGCCACGAAAAACGTGTTGTTCCGGGCTTGGCCGGGCTTGCCATGCTTTTGACTGCACTCCTGATGCAAGGGTTGAAGGGAATCAAGACAGCCCATGTCTTGTGCGTTTGCCTATTTTCCGTGGAGTATGTGGATAAACAACGTACATTTCAGACTGGAAATGCACTTCATATTTTTAAAAACGAGACTTCTCATTTCAGACAACATTTTGCACTGAAAGTGTACTGGACATGTAACAGCTTTAAATATTTATTGCTGTAATATGCTGTAATAATGTAATTTAGATACGTTAAATTGTTATCTTAATTTAAATACTGGTTGGAGGTTTGTGAACAGCATTCGCCACATGTCAGCATTACCAGATTTAAGGTAACATTGAGTTGAATATAAGAATGTAAGTATAGAAGTATACATTACCAGTATGTTCTGTATTATAAGTTTAGAATTGTTTCAGTGCAATCACTTAAAATTAAAATGTGAAAAAATAAGAAAAGACTACAACATCGTCTACAATTTTTAAAGTCTTTCTGATTTTTAAACATCCCTGAGCTGAATTCCTAATTTGCATAACTTAGAATTCCTAGGAATTCCCAGGAATTCCAAGCCCAGTTGGCCTGAATTTTTCTATTCCCAGAAATTCTCAACAATTCTTAAGCTTCTAAAATTGTAAAACTTAGAATTCCTAGGAATTCCTAGGAATTCCAAGCCTAGAGTGAGACCTAATTTGCCATTCCCAAAAATTCTCAAGAATTCCAAGCTTATTTGATGAAGGCTGATTTGCATAGTTGGGAATTTTTGGGAATTCCTAGGAATTCTCAAAAATTCCTAGGAATTCCCAGAAAGCTGGGAATTCATTTCGCAAGGGATACCAGAATCTTGGTAGAGCAACATGTCATCAGTTAACTAATTGAAGCTCAACGTTCATGTAGTAAATGTGGAAAGAGCCAGAACAACAGACTGGTAACAGGCGCTTTATTTTTTTCTCCTCCCCTCATCTCTCACTTTGGTCAAAATGCCACATTTGCCTTGCTTGGCTCATAAAGCACCTGTTATGCAGGGATTATTATATTACAGTGGCATACCTGAGTTCAGGAAACATTAGATGTTAACATTAAAATAGCTCAGACAAAGCAAAATTTTTGAAATTTTATTTGTCGGAAAGTCAAGCCTACTGAAGAAATGGCAAAATTCGGTGATTATCTGGCAGATTTTATACTTTGTCAATCTGGAGACGGGGAAATACGGTCCAAAATCTGGAGTCTTCCAGATTATCCGAGAGAGTTGACAACACTGGTCCTGGGACTCTTCTCATGAGAAAACATGAAATATCCCAGTCCAGAAACAGTGTGTCCTAGTCCTTAAACCAATGAGTGAGGCCCTCTTAGGCACAGTGCTTATGTTGGAGCAATCGCAGAGTAACCGGCTTACTAAATATCTTACTTGAAAAAAAAACTGCTCGTGCAGTGCCGCTGTCATGTTCAATTATGCTGGGTCTACAGTCCCACAGTGTGATGGTTGATGATGCTCAAATCCAAGTGAGTAAAAGTCGAGTGCTCCCGCAGTCCCTGAAAAGTGAATATTGAGTGGCTATCCCACTAATGCTTCTGCAGTCCTGCACCCCTGAAATCAATGTCAAGTAACTAGTGTGCTTCTAGAACGAGATATACTAGTGCCCCAGCAGTCCTGCACCCCCGCAGTCGATGTCAGAATTTATTATGCAAATTGGACACTGCAGGAGCAGTTTTTTAGGTTAGATATTTAGTGGGCCGGGTATTCTGCGATATAACTTGTATGTCCCTAGTCTGAGTTTCAAATACGGTTGTTTCACATTTTGTGAAGTAGGCCATGTCCTTGTCAGTATTCAACCCATCTGTACGTCATTTGTGGCCATTTATTCCAGTCTTATGTCACTAGCTTATAGCTATGTTGCTTGTTGGAATTTTACCCTAACAGGCCCTCATGAGTTACTGGGTCAGGGATTACTGTTTTTTATTATATAAACACCAATGAAATACCAGGTGAGCTTTTGCGCAAAAACTTGATATATCTTCACATGTGAAAATGACATGTTATCTGCACATGTGAAAATATCACCGTTGCTATGACTACATAATAAATCGGGCCTTTCACACCAAAAAACTATTACAGTGAAATGGTTTGGTAGTTCATTGGTGTTTATATAAGAAAGATAACATTACATGGCTGCTTGGAGATACAAAATTTCTCTTTTCGTGTTGAAGAAATATTTCACTCATTCGCTGCACTCACTTGTGAAATATTTTACAACCCTCAAAGAGAAATTTCATATCTCCTTGCGGCCATGTAATATCCTCTATTTATCTTATTAGCAATAAAAGCTTTACGAAAAGACAATATAATGAAATTTTTATTAAAATTATCATGGTCAAAAAAAACAAACAGATATTGGTGTACCTGTAGGCACTACTGAAAAATCTTGCTATCCCTGATTGCAAAAAATCTACAGAAACAGCAACGAAATTAAACCACAGCACTATTAAAACAGTGTGGGCTTCATTGATTCCTTTTGTTTTGTTTGGTTGACTAGCTTCAACTTTGGGACACTGCAGGTGAAGAGAGATTCCGTCAAGGTGGTTTAACCAATACATATTACAGAGGAGCTCATGGGGCATTAGTAGTGTTTTCTCTGACATCTCTCAAGTCCTTTCAAAGTGTAAAGAATCTTTGGATAGATGAATTTTATAGAAAAAGGTGAGAAATGAACAATCTTCAAGTCTATTGTTTATACATTGTGTATAATGATTCATTTTCATACCTGCCAACCCCCAGAGTACAAAAATCTGGAGACATCAAGAAATCTTTGCATTGTAAGAATGTCATTTTCGACACGTCTGAATACTCTCTGAAAATCACCCGAAGGCCTTCCGAATGTTCCCAACGTCGAAAACAGCGTGCAAAAACCGCACCAACTTTTGATTGGTTGATTTCTGACCAATTACAATACTCGGCTCGTAAAATATGTATCAATTTGATTGCTCTGTTTTACGTTTTCCGATCGAGGACAGCTTTAATAAGAGTGCTAAATCCACTCCTTGTTTTATTTTCCTTTTTGATATCTTCAAAATAATGAAATTAATGAAAAAATTTGGAAAAAGGCCATGGTAGGTATTTCCCAGGAGATTTAGTGCTCTAACTTTTTTTGATGAAAAATTTGGAGACTCCTGGGAAAACCAGCAGAGTTGGTAGGTATGCATTTTATAGTTGTACTGAGCTGCAGGTAGCTAAACTAATGGAAGCAGGTGAGGTGAGAGGTGTTAGGAAATTTAGCAGATAAACAGAGTCAAAGCTCTGAAAATTCTCCCAGGCTGTACTTGAAAAATGAGCTTTTGACAGTTCTTTGTAACAGAAGTGAGGCCTTTTAGCAAACTTTCCCAGAATTTCCCCACTGTGATGATAAAGAAAGAGATAGTGGTACACTCTACCTTATTTTAAATATTAATTCTTATGAGTACTTCACATGTGAAGAAGTGGTGTTGGGTTTAATCAGGTTGGACGTGTAGGTAGGACCTGGCCAAAGATTTAAATAAAATTGAAGAAAACTAAAAAGGGTTGTAACTGGTTTTCTTGAAAACTGACCATATCATGACTAGTTTTTCCAAGTAAGTAAATTTCTGATGTTTGTTGGGTCCCATTCTCAGGAAACACATTTGTATGTCATGAAGTTGTTATTTTGTCACTGAGAAGTAATTGGATTAAAGCCAACTGATGAATCATCCTTTACAAAATTATATCAGAAAAATCTCTTTAAGAGAATTCCATTTATTTTTCTGCTGCAAGAAAGTCAATTGAAAATAATGTCAAAGTTGATTTTGGTGCTATGTTATTTATGGATGATAACGACATTATCAGTACACTGAAAAGACAACATTATTGCATGACTCAGTTAAGGTTTTTAATCATTGATCAATTATAATCAAAGATTGGCACACCTCCAAGAACTAGGATAACCTCTGGACAGCCATACATGGTGCCTAATTTAAGAAGTATCAAACGCAGAAGGTTTTGCTCATATTCTGGTTTATGGGCCACACTTTGACTTAGCTTTCACCCATTGATTGCTCACCCACTTCATGTGCACACTGAACTGTTAGTAATGTCTTACATAATTTTTTACTTGATTAATATTTTTATTTCTTGTTTTCTTTTTTACTTCTCTAGTGGTTCAGATACAATTAAAGTATTAGTGGGTAACAAATGTGACTTGAAAGATAAGAGAGAAGTCAATGAAGATGACATTAAAGTAAGTGCGATTTTGCCTCTGACCCTTGATGAGGTAGCATGGCTGAGTCTTTAGAGCAGTGGACTTGCAATACGGAGGCCCCAGGTTAAATATGTTGAATATGTTCTTGTTAGCTGCATGTTCAGCTCATTTGTTTTGCTTGTAGGCCAGCTGGTTGGTCCACGGTAATTTAGGACTTTTACCAAATGAATTATGTTCATTTAGTTAATTTGTTTCTGCTCATTTTTGGGGCACAATGCACATGACATTACTTCACCTCACCTCACCTATCCTCTTTGTGCCTTGTGGTACAATAACCCCACAAGGCCTTCACAGAGTCCCTCCACTTATCTCGGTTAGCTGCAGTGATCTTCACTTAAATTCCTGTGAGGACAGGCGAAAGTGTTCCCTTGATAAAGTGAATTTTGTCTGCTTTTGGTTTCTGTAATAACAGGGTTTTGTGGGATAGGGTATCAGCCCTCAGCCCGACCCCACCCCCAACCCCCCCCCCCCCCCCCCCCCCTGGGTCATCCTTGGACCGGTTCGGCATGAGTGGTCCTACCAGGAGTCAAAAGACTCCAGCCAACATAACGTAAAATTCCGGAAATAAGCCCTGGGGCTTATATTTTTCAAAGGCCCTTTTTGAGGGGCTTATTTTTGGAGGGGCTTACCTACAAAGGGAAATTTACGTTTCAAAATCGATTGGGCTACTCTTATAGCTGGGAATAAATCTACCATTTTTGCTTTGTTTAACTTTATATTTGAGGGCAATTTTCTGAGTACAAGCCCCCAGGGGGCTTATATTTGGAGGGGCGATTTAATGGAGGGTTTTCTGCATTACTGGTTTGGGGGGCTTATATATGGAGGGGCTTATATATGGAGGGGCTTATTTTCCGATTTTTACGGTAGCTCTATGGATGATTGAGACACACAAACCACTCCACCATGGTTAGGTGGTAGTCCCTTTGGAGTGGACATGACTTTACCTCCTGCCTTCAGGAATAAAGTTAACAAAAAAATGAATAGCTACATGTAGTAACCCCAGAAAAATTGTTCAAAAAACAGTCACTAACTCAGTTCAATCCTCCATACACTGTAAGTGGAGTTTTTATCTTAAGTTTAGAACACACCAAGGATCTATCCCTTAAGTAAGTCTTTTCCTTTCCCCACAATGATTATGAATGACGTAAAGGGTGAAACATGGTGTGAGGGGCTAGAACTAGGCAGTGGGATTGCGGTCATATGGCTGGATAGAATGAAAAATAGCAGCAGGATGCTTGTTTGAAAAAAGCTATTGTGGACCCTCTGAAACCCCAGATATTTGTATTTGCCAGGGGGTTATTCCCATTACCATGTTCTTGGTTGCTAATTTCCTACATTGTTTTAATAATACTATGTCTCACTATTTCAGGAATTTGCAGATTTGAATTCCATGTGTTGGTTAGAAACAAGTGCCAAGGACTGCACTAATGTGGAAGAAGCTTTTGAAACTATGGCTTCCAAATTATGCGAGAGTCATGAACAATATCTGTCTTTCGAGTCTGAACGTAGTGGTCCTGGCAGTTTTACTCTTCACGGTGCTTATGGAGTGCCGGAAGAGAATGAAAATCAAGGTTATTGCTGCAACTCAACATGACTTACTTACTTACTGACTGACTGACTTACTGGGAAATTAATGGAGATGAGGGGTGCATTTCAAATATAATGTGCAGAAAGTTGTGCTGTAAATATTTTGTAAAACTATAGAATTATGAAATCAGTAGCTTTTTCGTGTAACCTTTTAGTGTTTGTGGCTTGGCAGGTGTTGGGAAAGAGATCACCAAATACTGTACGTGCAACTCAGCAGGGAAACTGAATTACTGGCAGTTTCTCTGAGAATCCTTAAAAAAATGTTTAAAAAGTGTATAAAACCTCCCAATAGATTGCAATAACGACCATAGATAATACTCTCACTCACAGTGGGTAATTAATGGAGATGACTTGGGACACTTCAAATATAACTTGCAGAACGTCATGCTGTAAATGTGTTTTCTGTTAGGTTCAAATTTCCAACGTTTCATTCCCTGAATCAAATCATTTGATTGGACATATGAGAAGTTCCATATTTGAAATCATTAAATTCAAGGTGATTAAGGTCATGGGTTCACATAGTGTCTTAGGGTGCTTTCCAAAAGTCAGAACTGGCCAGCCGGACCATGGCCAGACCAGTCATTTTGACAATGAAATAGGCTTTTTCCACTGAAGAGTTTTAGCTGAAAACCCATCTTCTTGGTGCTTTTAGGATTTGATTGTTTTGACTGGATAATTTTGATTAAAATGGGAGTTTTAAAAAAAGAATTTTTAGTGAAAAGAAATGTTTTTGAAAAGGTATACTGGAGTTTTTAGATGGTGGGGTTAAAAGAATCCTACAGGGGAGAGGACAGCTGCATTTTGGTCTAAAACATTTTACTGTGAACGCAAAATTTACTTCCACCTTGTTTTTTTAAAAATATTATTTATTCATACTCAAATTACTAATTAAAACATAATGTAGTAGATATTACTGCGCCAAGTCATAGTGGCCTTTCTCATCACATACCGTAACTTTACAGTCTGTAATAATTTTTCTCTTGCTTTCGCACGCCATATTGGCCATTTCAATTTCTTGTACATAGTCAAATCATAGGCCATATACAAAGCACTTCATATATTTCTCACAAATTCACATTGGCAATTAGCCTGCGTAGCAGGCGATTGGAAGTAGTGTGTGCAAGAAAGAACGGGCGCGTGTCTCCCTCTCGTGCGCCCGAACTTTCTTCGCCCACCACTTCCACTGAGCGCATGCTATGCAGGCTACAATGTGCAAGGATCATAGTGCAGTTACTGTATATACTGTATTAAATTAGAATTCATATTAATTTTTACTGATTGGCATGCTTTTTGTGTTTCACTACTTGGCAATCTGAAACTTACTATTATTCAAGTACCTGTGAAACAAAGTTATTAAATTTTGCTATGCTAATTTAAGCACACCGGTAAATAATGGGTGGACTGGTAATGTCTAGTGTGCAAATATTTTCAGTCTACTCAGTTGTGTTGTTTGCAGAATTTTTTTATTCAGGCCCCACTTCTTCAAAAGGTGCATAGCGTTATCCACCATATAAATCTCTATCCAGTTGATAGTGCAATTGGTTTGTTTCCGCAATACTTATCCACTGGATAGAGATTTGTCCGATGGATAGCACTATCCAGCTTTTGAACAACTGGGGCGTGTTTAAGCGGCTACGTCGATTGTTAGCTACAGTGCCCCCTCTACTTTTCATCGCTTTCTCTACTCCACACCGCTCTCCACTATCTGAACGCTTGGAACAGGCTAGCTACAGTGTAGCTGCCGGATTTTTCCCCCAGTATCCACATACAAATTCTCTAGACCGATCTCCGTATTTTCCCTTAAAAGTATAGTGAGGGGAATTTTTTAAAAGATCAAAGGTGTTTTTATGGTGATCATTACATTTACACTCATAACCTTTTCTCTTGTTCATGCTTGATATTGGAGAGCTTTAGATTCTGAGACGAGGAAGACTACGAGTACGAGATTTTCTCAATACTGAGTATTGCTGGCTCGTGAATCAGCGTCATTTTGGCAGGAAAACGTGATAGTCGTCGTCAATCTGAAAAAGTTATCACATGCAAGGCGTTTTATCATTTTGCTATCGGAAGTCGGGAGGGGGCTGAATCTCCTTCAGAATCAAATAACCTTACTAACTTTTTAGGCTTAGCTACAGGCTTGTCGCAGCAACTGGTCTTCTTGAACTGGCGTCAAGGTTTATTGGGGGCCAAGCACACGCGAATAGGCCCAGCCGGTTTATCACGTCAAACAAGGCGGCTTACCCAATAGGCTGGCTACGTAAAGGCAACTTTCTCTAAAAAGCCAACACTTTCTTTCCCTCCCCTCCCCTAGCCTTTCTTCAAAGGGTGAACCACGGGAGGTACCCTGGGAGGCACCTTAAGTCCTCGTAATACGTCAGGGAACTCATCAAAGAAGTTTTCACCATCTGAGGCATTTATCCTGGTTTTCTAGCCTGCATTCGGGTACTGGCAGATGGAAGTGAAAAAGGAGTGACGTGTATTAAAACTTCTCAAATCGTCAGTCATAGCAACTTTCTCAACCATATCAGAGGTGGGCGCTGGTTCTCCTTCGCTGGTCGCATCACAATTAACAAACGGCGTCATAGGTCTTTGTGCTGGATGTTTGAGCGAATTTCTGTCTCTCGGTCTAAGACGTTTTTTATCTCATTTTTTTGTGTTCACATGGGTTATGCGCCCTTATAGTGTAACTGTACACTACTTGCTGTTCACCGTATATTGTGCTTTGAGCTGGCAATTGGTGTCTTGAACATCAGAAAGGTAATGCTTTAATTTGGTATTTTATGACAACTAAGCTGAATAGATTACATCAATTAGGTTGAGACATACAATCTGTTTTGGCGTTCATACACACACAGATGTACTTATAGAATGTAAATATTCAACTAGCAACGCAGAAAAGCAAAGGCTGCAGGAATACTTCCACACTCTATATTAAGGACCGAGGTACCATCCAGTGGTTTAATGTGGGAAGGTTTTTTTGCCCTCCAGCGGCGTCGAAGCAAATAAAACAGAGAGACTAAATGCGTTCCATTTACTTCTGACAAGAAAGAGAGGTTTATTGCTTTTGGATATCTCAGAATCATTCGAACAAACAAGGTGACTGAACTTCAGAATATCTAAGGCCTTTTCATCGCTAAAACATGTTAGCACAGTCTTGAAGAGTCGGTGAGCGTCGTCAAAACAGTAGTGAAGTTGAAAGATGTATTTTTCGTTCCCTAAGCATACTCTTTGGGAGCGCTTCCCGGCCTGGGGGCTACAAAACGCCAGTGTGGATGGGTCTTCTAAGTATCTTACTCACTTGCGTAACACGGGACTGCAGTACTGCCGAAGCGGAGGCTGCAGGGGCATGAACTTGTTAAGTTTATTTAATAGCTGAGTCTCGTTTGAGACCAGGGAAACAGTAGCCGGATAAAAAAAATCGCTTCAAACTGCCTTGGGTTGTTTCAGCTTAAAACTTCGATTTCGTTTGTTTTATTTCCCAGAGCTTATGAATTTTAACGTAATCGAAATTGGTCCGGCTGTTTATGAATTAGTAGGAAATCAATCTTATTATAAACGTCTTTTCGATTTTCTCATAATCGCCTGATTTCTTGTACGGTTTTCAATCACAACATCGTAGGCGGATTTATCACAGCCTTTCAGTGATACTATAACAGATTCAAAAAGACTTGTCTCTTTGCTTTGCAAGTTGTTGGAAGTTAAACCTTCAGGGTGCAGCCACTCACGCCCTAATGTACTGATCTGCCGCTGTTTTATCTGCGTTTACGTGATGTCATCTCCCGCTATTTCATTTGCGTCAACGTGACCTATTTATGCAATTCGTAGGAAATCAATCTTATTGTATTATAAAGGTCTTTTCGATTTCCTTATAATCGGATGATTTCTTGTAAGGTTTTCAATCGCAGCACAGTCATAGACATATTCATCACACCACGTTTCATCGATAGAAGGGATTATAAGAAAAAAAGACTTGTCTCGTAGCTTTGCAAGTTGTTGGAAGTTAAACCTTCAGGGTGCAGCCACTCACGCTCACTTACGCCCCACTGATCTGCCGGTATGTTATTTGCGTCAACTCAGAAAGGCTTGATCAACATTATAACAGATTTTCCCTTTTACTCAAAGAATAATCTTAGCCAGTGTGCGTTTCGCGAGTTTGTAAAACGTGAAAAAAAAAAACCCTAATTTTTAGCTAGGATAGAGAAAAAGGACACTGCTGCCACTCAGTCAACTGCCATCGCCAGTATCAACATATCCACACGTCTACACCGCCTTAACATATGCATAATTAAATTATAAAACTAACGTCCCTAACAGCTCAGGAGATGAGGAATTGTAGATATGTAATTTAGTTGGACTCTCTTTGGTGCTCATCTCCAAAATATCCATTATCTGACATAGTCGTGTTATTATATGGTGCCTTATGGGACCTAGAAGCCAGTCTCATGCGAAAATCGGCGGCACAAATCAAATCTGCTTGCAATGGGCTTTTTCCTTTCCCGGAAGACAAAAAATGTGAAAAAAAAGAGACATTGTCTCAGGGTTTTGGGGGTTTTTCCCTTGAAGGGAAAGTATGTGGACGAGCCAGTAGGCTTTGTCCATTGCATTATCGTTTGCATTGTGAATATAAAGGACAAATATTATTCACGTTTGAGCGCGCCCATGTCTTTTTAACTATCAATTGCATGGGACTGGTCAGGGTCAATAGAGAGTGACATGATCTCTGGTCGGATGCATTAAAATTAACAAGGTGACTTCACTGGGTTTTCGCAGTTTGAGCTAGTTTTCTTTTTCTTGTCTAGAAGTTTTATGCATCATTTTTTGGCGTTACCGTGCATATAGGTTACGGAGTTATCGTTTTACTATACTACTAGCTATTGAAGGAATGCTTTGAGCTGGCAGTGTTTATGTCTTGAACAGAAAGGTAAACTTTGTATTTTGTAATACCAAGAACAGATTACTTCAATGATGTGAGACGAACAATCTGTTTTGGCGCCCATATATTCATATGTACCATAGAATGTACCTATTTACTAGCAACGCAAGAAAGCAAAAGCTGCCAGAATATTCACATACTTTATGACCAGTTACGGACTGCGGTATCAGAGCACAGATATAAATTTTGCTTTACTATGGGAAGGGTGTTTTGCCCTCCAGGGGCGGCAAAGTGAAAAAAATAGAAAGGCTCTTTGCGTTCAATTTACTTTTGACAAAAAATAAAGGGTGATTGCTTTTGGATATTTCTTGCTTATTCGAACAAACGTGGTGTCTGAACTTCGGAACGCTTGACCACTTTCAAGGCCGGCCTATTCTATTCACTGTTCAAAGCTATAGCTACCATAGTCTTGAAGAGTCGTGAGCTTCATCAAAACAGTTAACAATTTGAAAGGTATATTATTTTTCTTACCTTAAGCGTATTCTTCGGGAGCGCTCGTCTTTCGTCTAATGCAATGTTTACGGAAAAAAAGGCTGGTGACGTCATCTGAATTATGGCATAATGAAAGGATAAGGGAAATACTAACACAAACACACCAATATGGTGCGAAAAATGAAAATGTATCAATCATCCCGTTTTAATGATAAAAAGAGCTTCATCAGGAAATAAATTAATATTTTTTCCATATTTTAGCTGTATATGTACGCACTGGAGACCAACGAAAGTGTAGCCGAATAATAAAAATCGCTTCAAACTGGCCTGATGTTCAGATTTTGTTGCTCCAACATATTCCGCGGCTTGTTTCAGCTTAGAACTTCGATTTCTATTTTTCATACACCAAACAGTAATTAACATATCTTATCAAACTGTGTCGCATACAAGGCGTCGGCGCCTCAACCAGCTCGCAAAAATGATTTAACAGCTGCCCTACAAATAGATATCAAGTTGTACGAATTCATAGTTCCGTTTTTGATCCTTTTCCAGTTGAATGTGGCGTTCCTCAAGGCAGTATTCTAGGCCCCCTATTATTTAGCATATTCGAAAATAATTTACCAGAAGTTCCAAGGCATTGCTCTACAGAATGTTATGTAGAGGATACAAGACTGTTTGTTTCTTTTTATTTGCACGACTCCAGACTGAATCCAGACAAGACAAAATTAATTGTTTTCAGGAGCCGACAGATGACCTCTAAGCTCCATGAATTTGCCTTGACTTTGTTGGGACATTTCCCCGGTGCAATCAGCGAGAGATCTTGGCGTGATTTTGGATCCGAACTTAACATTTGATAACCATATAACGACCTCAGTGTCGGAATGTATCGAACGTCTAGCGCAAATTAACCAGGTCAAACATTGCTTAGACAAAAATACGTTGTTAACCGTAATACATGCCTTAGTCTTCAGCAAAATCTACTACTGTTCGAATGTTTGGGCAAATACCACAAATAAGAATGTTAGAAAATTGCAGGCCGTTCAAAACTTTGCTTGCCGAATCGTCAGCGGTGCGAAAAAATATGATCATGTAACACCCCTCTTAAAAACGCCCTGTCTTGGTTGCCTGTTTAGGACGAACTGTACTATCGCCAAGCTATTACGGCTTTCAAATGCATGACCGGTCAAGCCCCTGAATATCTTACATCCCAATTTATTACCCGTGAGCAAGCGTTAGCGAACGAACTACTCGTAGTAGCCAAAAGCGAAACGTCCCTCTTTTCAGAACTGCCTCCGGACAGAGAACCTTTTATTACAGGACTGTTAAACTTTGGAACAATTTGGAATCTTTTCTTAAGTTAAGCCCATCTGTTGAAATTTTTAAACGTTCCTTAAGGAGCCAGCTTTTAGATAATTTTGTAAATAATTCTTAGTTAAGTTTAAAACATCGTAATTAGTAATTTGCTAACATTGTCATTAGCATTGGATTAAGTGTTGTAATTAGTTATTATAAATAATGTAATATAATCATTGTTCCTGAAAAGCCCCTTTGGGGAGGTAACAATAAAGTATGTATGTATGTATGCAAAGCTTTATTTTTTGTTCTTCACAATAATTACTTACATCGGTCCAGAAAAATTGCTTGAAGTTAGCTTTAAAGAGATGCTCGCAATCACAGGACAAATTTTAAGGGTACTAACTAACTATTCATACAGCAACAATTGCCCTTTAATCCTGAGTGTTTAAAGATTGATAATCATTTACAAAAGAAGACAATCCCGTCTTAACTCTCTGAAGAAATTCGCATAAATTGATTTTTTCCATGAAATCGTTGAATCTTTCTACTTGCAATAGACTTTTTCTTCTCCCAGAGCGCAAAAAAATGTGTAAGAAAATTGATATTGTCTCAGGATGTTGGGGGGTTTTCCCTTGAAAGGAAAGTATGTGGAAGAGCCAGTACGCTTTGATCGTTGCATTACTGTTGGCATTGTAAATATAAACGACACGTCCACGTCTGTTTAACTGTCTATCGTTGTAGAGTTTATGCCTGGAAGAGATTTAAAAACCGTGCACTTATGTCAATAGATCTTTGTACCAAACACCTTAGAATGCTTACCAAAATGACAGCCACCGATACAACAGTTCACAACTAACTGCGTTTAAGAAAGAAGCAGTGTGTTTGTGTTGGAATTAAAAAAAAAATTTCTTTTTCAGGAATTGACAAAAGAGTAAATAAGGAGACGTGGACCATTTTGAACATTATTGTGAGCTCACTGGCGTCCAAGTTTGTCAATTAACAACTCAGATTTGATTGGAACAGATGTTTTTGTCATTGCCAGGTAAGTGCGCTCCTGAGCAGTTTGATCATCTTTGCCAAAGGCTTCATGACTGGGATTGGAGTGGAATCTGGCAGGATTAGTTATGATGTACATCTTAACAAAACATTTTCAGTTTACTTTAGGCGATAGAACACCTAGGCCTATCGAATGCTGGTAAAGAATTCTTGCACTAATTATACGCCGTAAAGTTGTTCACCTATCATGATCACAAAAAAAAATCACAAAACGTTTCGTTTGACATCGCCATATCGGTCCATCTATCAGGATCAAAAGTCGAATTCCGGGGTCTGGATACGATATCAATACTCACCCAGAGGTGGGCGTTGGTTGTCGACACACTGAAGTCATTTAATAAGCTTTGTAAGCCATCGAGTGAGCCATTTTCTTTACCTGTTTAAGAAATCTTCTTCATCATTGTTGTCGTTCGTAGGAGCCATTTCGCAAGTATCATTTTATGCACTGTCAGAGTTTACCGCGGCCTTCATAATCATATCCTGACCAGAGGGACGAAGTCAACGGAGTTTGCTGAATTTGGGTAAGTTTTCATAGTTCCCGCTTGAAGAATCATGACATAATTTTTGACGGTCAAAGAAGTTACACAATCATTACTTTTACCTGGCTGTAGAATTCTCATTGTATTCACGGTGGAAAGCCACAAGTGCACTGTTGATTCATACGCTGCGTAATGTACAGACTTTCCTCCCCAGATTCACATCTGTAATTTGACATTTTGTAAAGTGAACTTCCTTCGCGGCGTGTTACGAGATGAATGCACAAAAACGCTCTTATTTTGGAATGGAAAAAAAATACTACAGAGTTAATAAAATAAATAATGATTTAGCGGTAGCACATCCAAACATTGCAGGTTTTTCATTTACCATTCCTGGTCGAATTGGAATTTGAAAATGTTGGCTTTTGAGGAGAGGGAAACACCGGAGATCCCGGAGAAAAACCTCTCAGAGCAAAGAAGAAACCAACAACAAGCTCAACCCACATATTCCGTCGACGCCGAGAATTGGAATGCTCTCTCCAGACCACTACACCTTCCCCTATTCCCCAATATACTGTGACAATTTTGTGGAACTATTGAAGGAGAAGAGGTTCTAGCGTGTTTTGGCCATCGTCATGCTCATCCCGTCTGGTAATCGAAAACGTTTTAGTTAAGTTACGAGCAATGGAGCTCACCAAATAATTACATTTTTTCTCCTCCCATTGTATGTTACAATTTGTCCACTTATATGGTTTCCATATTATTTTACCACATTTCAGTTCATCCATTGACGGATTTCGATACCGACGGCCAGAGATGACATTGCAGCCGTTTAGTGACGAGCAACTGAATTTCTTTAAGTTCTCCTCGTTAGTATTAAATGAATTTCCAAAAGTATTACGGCAAACCTTTAAAACCATGTGGGACAACACCCATGGGGGTCGCCCTGGTTTCCAGCTCTGGGATGATTCAACTGCTGTGAGAAATTTGTTTGCCACTACAGAGGGTGGTAAGACTAAAGTTCCTGTTCACCTGTCTTATGATGAATGGGATTGCACCAATCTGTTCCAGGCTACAATATTTGCGCGGTCTTTTGCCTTACCAGCCAGCACACGCTCCTTCACCACACTCAGTGATTTGTACGTGAAACCCCTTGCGTTACCTCATGGTAGTTTCCACGCATGTGTGCTCAGCCCAGGTGGAAACAATGCTGAGACCTTTGCACTTGCTATAGATCAGCTTCGTCGTCTTAGGAATTCACTTTGCCACTCGACAAATTCTGAGATGGACAAAGCGACCTTTGATCAGCGCGTGAATTACGCCAAAGATGCGTTTAAAGCCCTTGGTGTTTCGACAGCCCAAATCGACGCTGTTGGTAGTTTGACGGAGTCCGACTTTCCCACAAATGAAGTTTGCAGATTGAAAATGAGACTAGAAGACGAGACTCGAGCGTACATTAATTTTGTCGAGGAAGTGAGTTCAGATATCAGTGAGATAAAAGCGTTATTGCATTCTATAAAAGAGGCACAGAAGGAAGACACCGAACATATTGCTACAGGAGCACAAGTAGATTACGCTACGATTCTCGAAGGTGCAAGTTCAGATATCAATGTTTTAAAGCAGATGTGCGTGGAGGACACTGCCAGCAGTGTAGTTATTGCCAAGTTGGAGGAAAGGATAAATGAGTTAAAATCAGGAAAAGATGCACGTGATGCACCAGCTGGATATTCAGGTATGAAATGACGGACTGAAACGACAGCTTGTAAGTAATATGAGCAAGAGAAAGAACGAGGCGCCTTCTTTATTGCGCCCACATTACTGATTAAAAGCGCCTGCTACTCAGGCTAGTCTAGCTACTTCCACGCAAAGGTATAACCTTTTTTCAGGGCAAGGGCGGCATTTCTCAGCTATTTTAAGAGCCTGAGTCAGACCTGTCCAGCTCTGGAGATTGAACCTGTGACTTATCGCCCCGCAGTCAAGCGCTCTACCGACTGGCGGGCTAGTCCTACCGCAGTTAAATGCCACAATAATTGTACTTAAAATGTTACGAGCGTTATGTTATATAAAAGTAAATATTTTGATTATCAATAGGGATTAAAACTTGACCTGACACACTGGTCATTTATAAACAGGTCGAACGTTATGTACTTTCTCTAGAGACATGGCCCATGCAAATCACATAACGTTTGAGGCGAAGTGGCTCCTAGCCTGCGTAGCTGGTGACATAAACACACTTAAGTGTTACGCTTCATGATTCGAGTGCATGCTTCGTTTGTCACGCTTTTGAGTATTTAAGACAAAAGAGTACTTGCGCGCACTAATCAAGACTGTCAGCCAGTAGAGTCGAGACTTGGCAGGACTGGCGAAAGTAAACTACCAAAAAGGGAATAGCCTCCTTCGCAGAAGGTTTTGGGATCAGAAATGGCTGCGAACGATGCTGGCAGTCTATAGTTATTTCCAGCCATCTACACACCCATGTTTAAATCTTCATCACTTAACTTATGGACTATGTTTTTCTTTCTTCCAAAAAAGACATTTCTAACGGTCCATGACAACAAGTGATAGATTCTAGATCAATCTTTAATCCAAGTCGATTTGTTTATTTGCACTTATCTTCTGATTAGTCAGTCTACGTTCGTTTTTTAAAGGTGTGAGGTCATCGCTCCTTGGAGCTTCCCTTCCCTCAGTGGTTCCTAATTTTACTGGGCGCCAGAGCGAGTGTGAAGAGATCATCGGACACGTGTCCGCCGAGTCCATCCGACTGGTGTCAATTTGGGGTACACCTGGATTCGGAAAAACGTCGGTTGCTATTGCGGTTGGACATGCCCTCCAGTCTCAGGGAATGCCTGTGTATTGGGTCTCTCTAAGAGGAGTCCGCTCTAAAGCAGATTTGGCTTCAAAATTTCTTAGCCTTCTAAGGCAACTTACTACCATAAAACAACCTTCTGGTCAGTGTCTATCCGTCGATGAAGAGGTCTGGCAACTTTTTAGCAGTGTTTCAAACCCGTCTGCGTTTATCCTTGATAACTTCGATGATTGGTTAGAAAGTGGTTCGCCGAACGCAAAGGAAGAGGTCATGCAACTTCTCGAGGAGATTCTAAGGCAAAATCAAATGGTGACTTTCGTCGTGACCACAAGAGAGTCTCTTGAGTTTATGGACCTCCATTTTCAAGGTCATAGGGGTTTAAGAATAAGGCCATTAGATAAAGCCTCAGCTAATACCCTAGTTTCTGAGTTGCTTCCAAAAGCAAGCTCTGCAGACTGTACACAAATCGCACAAATCTGCGGACAAGTTCCTTTAGCCATGAAGTTAATGTGTTCTTTGATATCTGAAGATAGTGCTCAACCACGCCAGATTATAGATGACATTATGATGTCCTCCACAGAAAACCGTATCATCGAAATGTTAAACAATCCAGATTACCCAACTCGTCACCGAATACAGTTGTTGTTTGATTCTTCTTTCAAGAAACTCACCATGCAAGAAAAAGATGCACTTATATCCTTAAGCATTCTTCCTGAGGGTTTCAGTACAGAAGTAGCTGCAGCCGTTTTAAGTGACACGGGGTCTATTGAAGCCAGAAAGATATTAGGAAGCCTTCGAAGAAAGTCTCTCATTGATTCAAGCTCCAAACCAGGATCGTTTACAATGCACAGGCTCCTGCAATCATTTGCAAGAGAAAAAGGAAAAATAGACATGCCAGAGACGTTTCGAAACGCAAAGAGTCGTTTGAACGCGTTCTACGTTTCCCTTCTTGAGAAACTCAACGAACAATTTCTTACCCGGAACTCAATGGCTGCATACATTGAATTTTATGAAAACAAGAAGAACATCATTGAAAGTGTAGAGAGCTATTTAGATTCCGAGAGAGCTGACAGCGTTTATGACGTACTGGTAAAAGGAGAGATATTTCTTGCCTCGCTTTTTTGCAATACGAGTGAAGCAAAAGCCTTTTTTCACATATATGACACAGCCATAAAGGCAGCCAGTCTGCAAAAGAAAGACAAATACTACAGACAACTACTTTCCTCCAGGGCTTTCGGTGAGGTGACCAGGAGACGAAAAGGAAAGGCGAGACATCTTCTCTCAAAAGTGAATGAGCTTCAAGTTGCAGCTTCCATTGTTCCTAACCTGGAAAAAGCAAAATACTTGTCCTATAAGGGAATCTATCTCTTTGTTACAGAAGAAGCGAATAATGGAGTGCAGTTCTTAAAAGAGGCGCTATTATCACTTGAAAATTGCAACGGCGCAGAAAAACGGATTCTGGAGATGGTTAATTTTCAGATACTTGCTGTTTATTTTCAGTCCCTTAACGATCTCTCCAGTGCAACTACCTTCTATGACAAAGCAATCCACCAATGTAGTGTAATGAGGGATTGGCAACTTCTTATTATCCCGTCAATGAAAGACGAAAGCAAGGAATCTATCAATGAAGTAAAACTTCAACAAAACTCGGACATCTTGCTAAGTCAGCCACTGAAATGTGAAATTATTTTTCTCTTAAGCAAAGCAACAAGAAGCTTTGCTGATGCTAATACCAAGCAATGTTTAAGCAATTCGCTTCTCCAAATCGTAGAGACTGTCGAAAGAGAGGTTCAAATTACTGTCGGTTTGCTCAATTTTCACAACGCTGTGACACATTTATCGTGGGTTTTAAGTGGTGTAAACCCTCAAAAACTGTACGCGGCCAGAATCAAATACTATCAAGTAGCCCTCAAAGAAAGCTCCCCAAAGATAGAAAATTTTAAGAATGATGTTCATTTAAAAAACAGAGCCCTTGCAAGCGGCTTGTTAGACTTGAGTGGAGTTTTCATACAAAGAAAACGCTTTTCACACGCTCTTCAGGCAAACCAGAAAGCTCTTGAGATATCACAAACGATTTTCGGAGAAGAACACGAAAGTACTGCCGACAGCTACAGAAAACTTGGTGTAACTCAAGCTTACATGCACGACTACCCCTCAGCTCACCAATCTTTTCGGCGTACCTTGGCCATACGTACTAAACTGTTCGGAGAAGAACATGAAAGCACTGCTGATAGCTACAGGGACCTCGGAGTAACACAACACAAAATGAACGACTACAAAGCAGCTCTTCAGTCTAAACAGTGTGCATTAACAATACGCATTAAACTGTTTGGAGAAGAACATGAAAGCACTGCTGACAGTTACAGAGAGCTTGGTGTAACACAAGCCATCATGCATGATTACGCCTCAGCTCTTCAATCTCAACAGCGTTCTTTGGCTATCCGCATGAAATTGTTTGGAGAGGAACATGAAAGCACTGCTGACAGTTACAGGACACTCGGTGTAACACAAGCTAACATGCATGACTACACCTCATCTCTCCAATCTTTTCAGCGCGCGTTGGCTACACGCAGTAAACTGTTTGGAGAAGAACATGAAAGCACTGCTGACAGTTACGGAGAACTCGGTCTAACACAAGCCATCATGCATGATTACGCTTCAGCTCTTCAATCTCAAAAGCATTCATTGGCTATTCGCATGAAATTGTTTGGAGAAGCACATGAAAGCACTGCGGACAGCTACAGGGACATCGCAGCAACACAACACGAAATGAAAGACTACAAAGCAGCACTTCAGTCTAAAAGGCGTGCATTAGCAATACGCATTAAACTGTTTGGAGATGAACATGAACGTACAGCTGACAGCTACAGGGACCTCGGTGTAACACAACACGAAATGAAAGACTACAAAGCAGCACTTCAGTCTAAACAGCGTGCATTAGCAATACGCATTAAACTCTTTGGAGAAGAACATGAAAGCACTGCCGACAGTTACAAAACACTCGGTGTGACAGAGGCCATCATGCATGATTACACCTCAGCCCTTCAATCTCAGCAGCGTACATTGGCTATCCGCATCAAATTGTTTGGAGAAGAACATGAAAACACTGCTGACAGCTACAGGGACCTTGGAGTAACGCAACACGAAATGAAAGAGTACAAAGCAGCACTTCAGTCAAAACAGCGTGCATTAACAATACGAATTAAAGTGTTTGGAGAAGATCATGAAAGCACTGCTGACAGTTACAGAGAACTCGGTGTAACCCAAGCCATCATGCATGACTACGCCTCAGCTCTTCAATCTCAGCAGCGTTCATTGGCTATTCGCATGAAATTGTTTGGAGAAGAACATGAAAGCACTGCTGACAGCTACATGACACTCGGTGTAACACAAGCCATCGTGCATGATTACGCCTCAGCTCTTCAATCTCAGCAGCGTTCATTGGCTACCCGCGTAAAATTGTTTGGAGAAGAACATGAAAGCACTGCTGACAGTTACAGAGAACTCGGTGTAACACAAGCCATCATGCATGATTATGCTTCAGCTCTTCAATCTCAGCAGCGTTCATTGGCTATCCGCCTGAAATTGTTTGGAGAAGAACATGAAAGCACTGCTGACAGTTACAGAGAACTCGGTGTAACACAAGCCATCATGCATGATTATGCTTCAGCTCTTCAATGTCAGCAGCGTTCATTGGCTATTCGCATCAAATTGTTTGGAGAAGAACATGAAAGTACTGCTGACAGTTACAGGGCGCTCGGTGTAACACAAGCCATCATGCATGATTACGCTTCAGCTCTTCAATTTCAGCAGCGTTCATTGGCTATCCGCATCAAATTGTTTGGAGAAGAACATGAAAGCACTGCAGACAGCTACAGGGACATCGGAGTAACACAGCACGAAATGAAAGACTACGAGGCAGCACTTCAGTCTAAACAGCGTGCATTAGCAATACGCATTAAACTGTTTGGGGACGAACATGAACGTACAGCTGATAGCTATAGGGACCTCGGCGTGACACAACATGAAATGAGAGACTACAAAGAAGCACTCCAGTCTAAACAGCGTGCATTAGCAATACACATTAAACTCTTTGGAGAAGAACATGAAAGCACTGCTGACAGTTACAGGACACTCGGTGTAACAGAGGCCATCATGCATGATTACGCCTCAGCTCTTCAATCTCAGCAGCGTACATTGGCTATCCGCGTGAAATTGCTTGGAGAAGAACATGAAAACACTGCTGACAGCTACAGGGACCTCGCAGTAACACAGCACGAAATGAAAGACTACAAAGCAGCACTTCAGTCTAAACAGCATGCATTAGGAATACGCATTAAACTGGATGGAGATGAACATGAACGTACAGCTGACAGCTACAGGGACCTCGGAATAACACAACACGAAATGAAAGACTACAAAGCAGCTCTCCGGTCTAAACAGCGTGCATTAACAATACGCATTAAACTGTTTGGAGAAGAACATGAAAGCACTGCTGACAGTTACAGAGAACTCGGTGTAACACAGGCCATCATGCATGATTACACCTCAGCTCTTGAATCTCAGCAGCGTTCCTTGGCCATCCGCATGAAATTGTTTGGAGAAGAACATGAAAGCACTGCTGACAGTTACAGGAACATCGGAGTAACAAAACACGAAATGAAAGACTACAAGGCGGCACTTCAGTGTAAACAGCGTGCATTAGCAATACGCATTAAACTGTTTGGTGAAGAACATGAAAGCACTGCTGAGAGTTACAGAGAACTCGGTGTAACACAAGCCATTATGCATGATTACACCTCAGCTCTTCAATCTCAGCAGCGTTCATTGGCTATACGCATGAAATTGTTTGGAGAAGAACATGAAAGCACTGCTGATAGCTACAGGGACCTTGGAGTAACACAACACAAAATGGACGACTACAAAGCAGCTTTTCAGTCTAAAAAGGGTGCATTAACAATACGCATTAAACTGTTTGGAGAAGAACATGAAAATACTGCTGACAGTTACAGAACTCGGTGTAACACAAGCCATCATGCATGATTACGCCGCAGCTCTGGAATCTCAGCATCGTGCATTGTCTATCCGCATGAAACTGTTTGGAGAAGAACATGAAAGCACTGCTGAAAGCTACAGAACACTCGGTGTAACACAAGCTAACAAGCATGACTACACCGCAGCTCTCCAATCTTTTCAGCGCGCCTTGGCTATACGCATTAAACTGTTTGGAGAAGATCATGAAAGCACTGCTGACAGTTACGCAGAACTAGGTGTAACAAAAGCCTTCATGCATGATTACGACTCAGCTCTTCAATCTGAGCAGCGTTCATTGGATATCCGCATGAAATTGTTTGGAGAAGAACATGAAAGCACTGCGGACAGCTACAGGACACTCGGTGCAACACAACACGAAATGAAAGACTACAAAGCAGCACTTCAGTCTAAACAACGTGCATTAAAAATATGCATCAAATTGTTTGGAGAAGAACATGAAAACACTGCTGACAGCCACAGGGACCTTGGAGTGACACAACACGAAATGAGAGACTACAAAGCAGCACTTCAGTCTAAAAAGCGTGCATTAGCAATACGCATGAGACTGTTTGGAGAAGAACATGAAGGAACTGCTGACAGTTACAGGGACGTTGGAGTAACACAACACGAGATGAAAGACTACAAAGCAGCACATCGGTCTAAACAGCGTGCATTAGCAATACGCATTAAACTCTTTGGAGAAGAACATGAAAGAACTGCTGACAGTTACAGGACACTCGGTGTAACTGAGGCCATCATGCATGATTACACCTCAGCTCTACAATCTCAGCAGCGTTCATTGGCTATCCGCCTGAAATTGTTTGGAGAAGAACATAAGAACACTGCTGACAGCTACAGGGACCTCGGAGTAACAGAACACGAAATGAAAGACTACCAAGCAGCACTTCGGTCTAAACAGAGTGCATTAGCAATACGCATTAAACTGTATGGAGAAGAACATGAAAGCACTGCTGACAGTTACAGAGAACTCGGTGTAACACAAGCTATTATGCATGATTACGCCTCAGCTCTTCAATCTCAGCAGCGTTCATTGGCTATCCGCATGAAATTGTTTGGAGAAGAACATGAAAGCACTGCTGATGGTTACAGAGATCTCGGTCTAACACAAGCCATCATGCATGATTACGCGTCGGCTCTTCAATCGCAGCAGCGTACATTAGCTATTCGCATAAAATTGTTTGGAGAAGAACATGAAAGCACTGCTGACAGTTACAGAGAACTTGGTTTAACACAAGCCATCACGTATGACTACACCTCAGCTCTTCAATCTCAGCAGCGTTCATTGGCTATCCGCATGAAATTGTTCGGAGAAGAACATGAAAGCACCGCTGTCAGTTACAGGGCACTCGGTGTAACACAAGCCATCTTGCATGATTACACCTCAGCTCTTCAATCGCAGCAGCGTACATTGGTTATCCATACGAAATTGTTTGGGGAAGATCATGAAAGCACTGCTGAGAGCTACAGGGACCTCGGCGTGACACAACACGAAATGAAGGACTACAAAGCAGCACTTCAGTCTAAAGAGCGTGCATTAGCTATACGCATTAAACTGTTTGGAAATGAACATGAAAGCACTGCTGAGAGCTACAGGGACCTCGGCGTGACACAACACGAAATGAAAGACTACAAAGCAGCACTTCAGTCTAAAGAGCGTGCATTAGCTATACGCATTAAACTGTTTGGAAATGAACATGAAAGCACTGCTGAGAGCTACAGGGACCTCGGCGTGACACAACACGAAATGAAAGACTACAAAGCAGCACTTCAGTCTAAAGAGCGTGCATTAGCTATACGCATTAAACCGTTTGGAAATGAACATGAAAGCACTGCTGAGAGCTACAGGGACCTCGGCGTGACACAACACGAAATGAAAGACTACAAAGCAGCACTTCAGTCTAAAGAGCGTGCATTACCTATATGCATTAAACGGTTTGGAGATGAACATGAAAGCACCGCTGAGAGCTACAGGGACCTCGGCATGACACAACAAGAAATGAAAGACTACAAAGCAGCACTTCAGTGTAAACAGCGTGCATTAGCAATACGCATTAAACTGTTTGGAGAAGAACATGAAAGCACTGCTGAGAGCTACGGGGACCTCGGCGTGACACAACACGAAATGAAAGACTATAATGGAGCACTTCAGTCTAAACAACGTGCATCAGCAATACGCAGTAAACTGATCGGAGAAGAACATGAAAGCACTGCTGACAGCTACGGGGAACTCGGGGGCGCGCCTAGGTGCGAGAACCCTAGGAAACGAAAACGAGACAAGTAAACAAGTTTTTCAATTAACAGAGAAAGAACAGAAGAAAAGGGATATATCTACTATTGGCGTTAACACCACAGTCTCGGAATGTATCTTAAGGTTGGTTTAGACAGAATCATATCAGACCTAGAATTATTAGTTCTCAGAAAAAGAAGCCTCAACTTTGCAGGAACATCGGACAAAGTGCCAGTCATTAGAACCTAGACAATAGTAACGGAAGTGAATTAAGATCAAGAGTGGCTGAAATTTGAGCAGAAGTAAGACAGTGAAGAAGCAGAATGTAGGTAAAGAGGAATATAAATCACCCATCTTCTGCAACATGTATATGGAGTCGTTCGAACAGAAAGCTCTAGCCACTGTTGATGTTCCCCCGAACTGGTGGAAGAGGTATGTGGATAATACGCACACCATTCTAAAGAATAAACATTCACAGGGCTTCACAGATTACATCAACGGCATTGATGAAGACATTAATTGGACCACCGAAGGGGAAGCAGAGGGCACAGAGGAGAAGGATGGGATAGAGAAGAAAGAAAGAACACTGGCTTTTCTGGACTCGGTGACTGTCTTACAGAAAGATGACTCTATCAACACCAGAGTCTTCCGCAAAGAATCCCACGCAGATCACTACTTGAACTTTAATAGTAACCACCCACTAGCACATAAGAGGGATAATGTTAGAAACCAGCAGAGAGAATTGTTAGTCACCCAGAAGATCTAAGAAAAGAGAGAAACCACACAGGGCAAGAACTCAGGATAAACAACTACCCAGACTGGATAATTCACGAACCACTGACGAGGCAGGTTGAAACCTCCGGTTTGGGGGCCTCAGCAACACCAGAGCCTATACTGGAGTAAGAGAAAGGAAGGGATAATACAGTGAAGGGGAAGACCAAGAGGTTTCCAGTGGTGATATCCTATTTCATGAGGGTGTCGAAGAACCTGAGGGGAGTATTCAACCAGTATGGGGTCCCTCTATTCTTCAAGCCTAGCAACACCCTTAGGCAATTGTTAGTACGAGCCAAGGATAAGATCCAGAAAGAGAAGATGGTGGGTCCAGTGTATCATATCTAATGTGACACATGTGAGGCCTCTTATGTTGGGGAAACAGAAACATCTTTGAAGGCAAAATTCTCAGAACATGGGAGATCCAGTGCAGCCACATCTGCGGTCTCCCGCCACATTAACTTTGATCGCCCTGGACACATGATAGATCTGGAGAATACCAAGTTGTTGACTGTAGTAGAACCTAAGTGGTTTGAGCAAGGAGTACAGGAAACCATCTACATCAGGCTAAAGGATCCGAACCTGAACAGTGATTGGGGACGGTACAACCTCTCTAGTGTGTGGGACATCCTTTTCAAAACAATAGGGACGACGACGCCGACCGCAAGTGAAATTTTTCCACGCGAACCTTCTGGGCATGCGTAAGGTTGTAAAAACGTCGTCCAGCCTTCGTCGACAAAGAAAGTCAGGGAGGTTTGCTGTTGTAGCTAAAACGTAAGTATAAAACTATACTTTTGCATGTAAATCACTTTTTTTCCCTTTTGTTATTCAGTTCAAGAAGAAATCTATTCTTTGTGGATAAGCAGAATCCAAATGTTAAGCACTTTGTCGATTTTTTTGCCTGCTAACTTGAATTTATTTTTTCAGGTTCGGTTTGTTTGAAAACTTGAGCGATGGTGGAACAACCAATCGGAAAGACAATTAAGCTTTCCTCTACTATCTTCCGAACCTATTAGATTAGAAATGTTCGTTCCCTTACGTTCTATGTTTACTCGTACACTCTCGGGTTGTACTATAGGATAAATGTTCTTTTTTTCGTACTAAAATTTAATAATTTCCCATGTTGTTTTTAGCCGCTAGTAAAGGCAACTATTTTCCAGTGGACTCTGGAACATGATGTGGCTATGAGGAGCCCTGAGAGAGGAAAAATATGGGAGAAAATTGCTGTAGCACTGGATTCTTTTCAGCAGCCGAAATTTAGCGTAACTGCAAATCAAGAGCTGTTCGAGATCGGTACACTTTTAACTTCAAAACAAAAACAAAAGCTGCGCGAAGAAGATAAAGCCTCCAAAATCGAATAATCAAGGTCGTAAAGAACAATAAATTTGCCATCGTCGATTAAACCATCGTCATAGCTTATAAGATGCAAACTACGGAGGTCTTTGAATGTCATAACAAGAATGTAACAAGATAATGTTCTTCGCAAAGAAAAAGTCGTCCTCTTTCTGGGAAGCTGCACTGCTTAAACTTTGTTTTCCCCGCCGAAAACGAAACCCTTGGCTCAGTCTGCCTCGGTTGTGAAGCATCGTCGTCGTCCGTTTGGTTGTCGATTCTTATGGTCCCTAATAACGTAATCCTGATACCGGTGCAAAAGTGAACAAGACTTCAGTTGAGGTCGACAGCTTTTATTAGTTTTCAGTTTTTATCTGGATTTTAAGTCCAAAATTTTGCTCAACAAGGTGTAACACAACACGAAATGCATGACTGCACCACAACTCTCCAATCTAATCAGCGTGCATTGACTATCCTTATAACACTATTTGTAGAAGAACATGACAGCACTGCTAAAAGCTACAGGGAAAGCGATGTAACCTAAGCCAACATATATGACTATGTTGTAGTTAATTTTTTATCTCAGGTAATTTTTATTTTTCCTTTGTTTCAACTTCATGAGCATACATTACCATACCAAAAAACAAAAGAAAAACAAAAATTACCTGAGATAAAAAATTAACTGCAACAACTATAATAACTCAGCTCGCACTGGCTATCCGTACTAAACTGTTTGGAGAAGAACATCAAAGCACTGCTGACAGCTACACGGAACTTGGTGTCACAAAAAACAAAATGCAAGACTAAACCTCAGTTATCCAACCTCATTAGCTTGCATTGGCTATCCGCACCAAACTGGTCGGAGAACACCATGAAAGCACTGCCAACAGCCTCATGGAGTTAGGTGTAACACAACTCAAAATCTTAGCGGGCAATGGCTATCCGCATTAAACTTTTTTGGAGAAGAACATGAGAGAACATAAAAGCTACAAGGAACTTGGTGTAACACAGTTCACAGCGCAGCTCTACAAGGCAGCTCTTCAGTCTGTAAAGCGTGCATTAGCTATTTACATTAAAATGACTGATCGATGAAGAAGAACATGAATTAACCGCTAACAGTTACAGGACACTTCTGATTTTGGAACAAGCGTGACGCAACGGAAAACTTTTGCCTTGTCTTAAAAGGGCCTCAATAGTGTTGTGAGTGTTTAATAGGTTTCAACTCGTCATCTGTGTACTGTTACAGTCACACCTGGTCAAGCGTATCACCCACTTTTTGATTAATACATTTATTATTTGAAAGTGGATCCGTTAGATTTCAGATTCATCTCTGTATTGCTGCAATTCGTAATGAGCTGAGTGAATTCATACGAGGAAGTTCTGAAATTTCTACCAGCTCAATTTTATTGATATAAATATCTTCTATGTAATTTTATCCACCCAAAGTTTTTTCTTACCGAATACTAAGAGGTTGTAACCAAAACCGCACTGCTCATTATGCATGTAGGAGTGCAGATCTGAATTTGATGCCGGTTACGGCAACGACTAACGGTTTCATTTTCAAATAATTAATTCATTAATGGAATCTATAGCTAGTATGTACCTTTTGGAGCTTAAAAGAGGGCTTTCCATCCTGCTGATTTTCAGACTGCCGGGTGTTTTGTCTGTTTGGAAATGTACCCATGAGTCACGCGCTGCTACTCTACTCTACTTTTCTAAGTGTTGAAACGGCATCGACCCTACCCTATGCCCAAGAAACCACAACCGCTCAGCTGCGAAGCCATTCTTGCTTCCTGATCGCTTGATAATTCTAAATAAAGATAGAATACTTTCAAATGATTAGAAAAAGGGATTTTGAAGAATTGCTAGAAAGTTTACTGACTCTCGGCCATTGAGTTTTTTTAAGACCCTTCCCGGTTGCCGGGCATATAGCCACAGCGAATCAATTAACTGTTATAATTTTAAAATTTAGTATTGAAGATTTTACTGATCTAGGTCTACTAAAGATCCGGCGGACCCTCACTGGTTTGTCGCTGTGGTTTTGCCTTCACAAGTGTTACAATAACAATACTTCTGTTAACAATACTTCTCAGAAATTTACGTGTTTACTTGTCAGGCCCGTGTACTAGGGGTAAGGATTATAAGTTGTTTAATACGAATTCAAATTGGGTTCAACAGCTATGATTGACCACATTTTCCACATCTTACGACCACGTTCATATGTTCCCAGGCGTTTCTCGGCATCAAAAGGCGCCCGGAGAAACCGCGGGCAGGCAGTACTTTTTGGTACTTTTTAAACGTGGACTGTGATTTGTTAATATATTTTTTAAAAATGGCGGTGTTTGGTTAATTCATCGAACAGTGCTAGCTATAGTCTCTGAGAGCTAAAAGGTGAACAGAGTTTCTTTTATATCATCAACAAATCTGCATCAAAATCCGTAGCTCCACTGTCATCTTTAAAAGAAGGCAGCTTAACAAATGAATTCCATGTCGCCGCACGTCTGTTCAGTATTAGATCACAGTTGACTTCAAAATGTAGTAAAATCAAAGAAGTGGCACACGAGCCGCAGGTGAGTGTGTCACTGATGTTTTTACCACATTTTGGCGTCCTGTGTGATCTATTACTGGACAGACCCACGACAACATGGAATCTATTTGTTTTATACAATGAACAGAAAGGAAAAATGACAAACTTGCCTCGTATTTCTTGACTATCCGACGATTTGTGCCAGTTTAGGTGTTTTTCAAATCACAAACGCTATTTTTCGTCTCTACTTCCTGTTTTCTTCTTTATCTTTCTTGTATACAGTTCTCCGAAACGTTTTTCAACGCCTTCACATGCTAAAAGAAGAATAATAGCGAAAAAAATTTGCAAAACAGTGAGTCTCGAGTAGCGATGACACACGATAGCAACTGTTGTGACGATTTCTTGCAGTTTAGGCATTCTCAAGTTATCAAGAACTTTTTTGTCTCCGTTTCTCCATTTTTCTTCCATGTAAATAGCTCCAGCTAAACTTTTCACGAGGCTTTCACTTGCTTAATCCGAAATAATCTCACTAACATTCTAAAAACCGCGCGCCATGTTGAACAAAACAAAGAAAACAAGTTTTCCGTGACGTCATCTGTGGCTAGTTGCACTAAGAAGTCACGTGACCAATGCTTTTTTTAATCAATGAGTTGGAATCTTGCTGATGTCAAAAGTTGACGGTGCACATAAAAATTATCTTGCACCCGAAATTTGAGAGGAAACGCATTTAAGGGAGATATTTTATGGCACTTCGATTTGTCAACAAAGTATATAGTATGATTTGTATTGGCCGCCATGTTGGAGGGCATAATCTTGCCCTCCAACATGGTGGCCAACACTACTTTTTACTTATATCTTGTTAAACGTTTGATAGTTACGTTCAGATGTGCTGTAAACGTTATCACATCATCTTTTTAACATTTTCCTTGAAGTTTAAGTGCAAAATTTGTGTTCAGAAAGAAAATGGTCGAGAAAATGGTGCGGGTTTAAACAACCAAATCACTATTATTTTGTTTACGACATGACCCATTAATTGTTTTTCGAAGGCAAAATCATACATCTTTCACTTTCATAAAAATGATGTCACATGACCTCCTAGTGCAAATGGCCTATTGCACTATCCACTGGATAGCGATTTTTCCGGTGAATAGTGCTATCTAACTTTTGAACAACCCGGGCCTGTACTCTAATAGATAATGGGCAACGACCAATCACAGCGCGCGTAGTATTCACATCATTGTGCAAAAAAGTGGTAGAAGATTAAAGAAAACTTACTAGTGTTGACGTTTACACAGCTTCTGAACAGTTACCACTGGGAACCCACACAATCTGTGTGTGTAACCGATTGTTATTTTATAGCAAATGTACTGGATTTGCCGTTTGCCTCACCCATAGCGATACATCGCTAAGTATGTGTATAAATCAATGTGGAATACAAGTTGATTTACCATACCTGTGGTATATAGTCGTCCTTTTGCCTCAAAAGCGTTTTTTGAGCGATTTTGAAGGATTTTGATCATCGCTGCGAGTGTGTTACCATTATAGACAAGGATGAATCAGGTCTGACGATGTAAATTTTGGGTAAGTGACGTTAGTAGCCATGAAGTGTCATCTTGTCGACACTTGTCACGCCTTAATGTGACACACAGTTATAGTCCCCTCCCTAGTTCTTGTTATTGTACAAGTTGTGCGTAGTTTAGACTATAACTATGCCCTTTTTTAGCTACAATGTTCTCATGTTTTTTTATTTGTGACAAACGGAACACAGAAGAGGTCCAGACTGTTTTCATTTCGTCGAGGAGAACATGCAAAAGCCAAGCACCTAAAGGGAAGGCGCAGGGGGGAGGGGCCAGAGGGCCTTCCCCCTATACTTTCTGGGGAAAGGTGAAATCGGCGATGCAGCCCTCGTGCCATTATGACGTCACGTCTCGCATCAGTGACTTTCAAAATAGCGAGCAAAAGTGTTCGTCGAAGAGACAGATAAAATTGGAGATTTCTCACGCATGTATTGTTCCAGTTTCTTAGATTAGACGATGTTAAGATTTCTTTTGTCATAGATAAGCAGTATTTTGTACTTTTTCCAAATGAAAAGTCCAGTGGTGTGATGAATTTTAAAGATCCCCTCCTATCGTCGAGCAAATCTTCCGAGCATTGATATTGAGGGCAAGTGCACAGCAGATTGAGGAATTTAGACAAACCAATAGAAGGTTCATTAAAGGATGTACTAGGCTTTGACTGTGCGGCGATCTCTACAGGGAGATTGTTCAGCCATGCTAAAAGAATCCCCTGTTCGCCTGAAGCACAAGAGTATCAAACTGAATAATGAACTGTTTACAAGTTATAAGGCCAGTAGCAAGCATTCCATTCCCCAGTAAAGAAATCAAGAAATCTACATCTGTTTTTTTTTCAAGGCGCTTTATCTTGCCTTGAAGGTGGCTGTGACTTGGGGACCTCAATTGCGTTCCAAAGGAGAGTTGCGATTTAACAGGGGACAGATATACTGTCCGTCTAACTGACACATTTGTTTATCGTGGGCAAGTACGCTTTAGGAGTCCAAGCAGCTTATTCGCTTTCGACACAATAGCGTTTACATGATTGAGCCATGAAAGTGTGCTGGTGCCGCGATGATTTCAAGGTCCTTCTCTTTCAGCCACATGCTTGAGTTGCGCGTTGTTAAGGGTGTAATCATAAGTGAAGGGTTGCTTTTTACGTGTGACTATAAGGACTTTGCATTTAGAGGTGTTAAATTGGATGTTGTTACAACGCGTCTATTGGTCTATATTCGATAGAGTGGACTGTACAGCTTCACAATCGCGAGCACACTTAACAGCACCAAAAATCTTTGATTCGTTGGTATAAAGCGCAGTATTTACTTGACCCTTTGCAGCATCAGGTAGATTGTTTATAAAGGTGACGAACATTAGCGGCCCTACGAGACTCCATTGGGGCACTCCGGAGGTGACAGGGGCCCAGTGTCACGAAGCTCCTTCGAGAACTACTCCTTGAACTCGACTAGAAAGATAATTAACAAACCACGATAGCAATTTACCAGGGATCCCGTGCGCGCTCAATTTAATAACGAGAATTTTGTGAACTACACTGTCGAATGCTTTTGCAAAATCTAGATAGATCACATCGGTCTGGATGTTCTTGTCTTGATTAAGGAGGCAGCGTGGCCGAGTGGTCAGCGCGTTGGACTCGCAATCCGGCGGTCCCGGGCTCCAGTCCCGCTCTGGTGACTTGCTGGATTTGTTCTCGGTCGTCGCGAGTTCAAATCCTCGGCCTCGCGTGTAAATAGCCAACTGGTTGCCTCCTGCCAGTTGGGTTTTTAAAAACCGTTATTTTGGAGTACTGAAAGCAACTGGGTCACACATGATCGATTTTTCAAGAACCCGTGCTGAAATTCCGTTATCAGGCACTTTAGATGGTCATAAAGACGATTGAAAACACAGCTGCGAAAGGTTTGAACCCAGGAGTCATTTCAAAAGCAGGTTGAGTTTGATCGTCCGGGTGAACGTAGTCCTGAATAGGACTGTTGTTGTTGACAGTGACTGCCCCTTCGACAACCTGTGCGGTAGTCATCTTCAGAGTCAAAGTGAGTTGTATCACGTCAGTTGATGGTATTATACTCTGGTTATTGGTCGGATTGGTCAATTACGTTGCGATGTTATTGGTCGTCTGTCAGTTAAGCCGTGATGTTATTGGCTATGAAGACTCGTGATCAGTGATTGGTGCGTTTCGATCCGTTTATTGTCACAGTTGAACAGTCGTCTACTGTTAGTCAAATTGTCAGTTCTCCAGTCGTTCTCTCGCAGCACTTTTTGAAAAAACAGCGTTCAAGGACTTTGCTAACATTCGGTAGCAGAGCTATCGGACGATAGTGTTGGTGCAATTTCGGGCAGATTTCCAGTCGCTTGGGAGTTTTACGCCACTAAGTGACTGACTGAAAATAGCGCCAATACTTGGTGCGATCTAGCTGATCACAGCACTTTTTGAGGAGGCGGTCAGGAATGGTCCTTATGCGTGATTACGTCAGACGGCTAACAAATTTTACCACCAAGCCCCGTTTGTAAGCAAAATTCTTCGAATTTGCACTCTATGTGCGTGGGTATTCTTTTCAACTGTACTGCCTTGCGAATTCATTTATGTAAAACCTCGCAACTTTCAATATATTTTGAAAACGAGACTTGCTGGTGAAATTTACTCGTCTGACGTAAACATGCGTAAGGGCTATTCCATCGAGGCCGCGGTATCAAAACTTTTCAGGTGATCACGAGCTTCATCAACAGACACCTCGATGTCCCAGAGTTCCATATCAGAAATACAAATTTGATCAATGTTTACATCTGAAACAGAGCGAAAGAAAAAGAAAAGAAAGAAAGAAAGAAAAGTACTTGTTCAAGTATGTGGCAATTTTAGTCAACATGCCCTTTTCCCCAATCTTCATTTGAAGTAGAGACAACATCATTCCAGGGTGACAAATGAAATTTTGAAAACCGTTGATTCTAGTAATGAAGTCGTACTTGTTCTGCTCGATCTGTCAGCGGCGTTCGATACACTATATAGACCGCACCCTTCTTATTGAAAGACTGAGATTATATTTAAACTTTCTCAGGCACTTCTCTGCAATGGTTCACATCATCATACTTATTGGGCCGTTCTCAGAGAGTAATTATTGGTGAAAGCACATCTTTGTCCAGATGCTCTGAGTATGGTGTCCCACAAGAATCCAGCTTTGGACCTTTACTATTTACTTCGCACATCTCACCTCTTGAAGATGAGTTACAAGATTAAAACCTCTACTGCATTTTCTACGCTGACGATAGTCAAGTTTATGTTTGTATTAACCCTAACCACCCGAATGATGATGCTCTTAATACCCTTCGGCAAAGTGTTTCATTGAACACTGAGAACATGATCAAGGGTAATTCTAAAAAGACTGTGGTGCTACACTTCACATCGCGGTTTATGAGGCAACCATCCATATTATTACGTTTGCAGGAAGTAAAATTGATATTAAAAAGAAAGCTAGAGACTTAAGTATCATCATGGATAATAATTTGTCATTTAGTGCTCACATCAAGGAAATTTGTGAAAAGCTACTCTCGCGATGAGATCAATAAGACGCATCTCCCGTATGATGGGCTTAGAATCTTAGTTAATGCTCTTGTTATTTCTCGATTAGATTACTGTAATAGTCGTTATCTGGCATCCCTAAGTATCAAAGGGATAAACTTAAGCGAATTCAGAATGCTGCGGCTGGTCTTGTGATGGGTTCTAGGCAAAGATGGAAAACCATTCTTTACGCAACCACGCAACGCCTTCTTGGTTATTGGGTTAACAGTGTTAAATCAAGAATTACAACTGGGCATACCACAGATAGCCCAGTAAGAAGGTTTCCCTGGCGAAGGTCGGTCCAGTGCGGTAAAGCGCCGAAGACACTCGTTTTGCAATAAAGATGCTTTCCAAAAAAGGTTTTTTCTCGTTTAAAACGTTAGCTTTACATACTCTCATGCAAACACATCTCTCGGCTAAGTAGAGCGCGCGCGTACTATCTTGGTTATTTATAAAAGTTTTTAGCGGAGCTCCCACGCGCGAAGCGCGCGCAGCGGAGCACCATGGATAACAAAATTTGGTAAACTATCCATCCGAGTTTATGACGTAGCGTACGCCCGCCCGTCCGGACACACTCTTCATGTAAGCCGATGTCAAATGTCACAATAGATCTTGCACAACTTGACTAGCCTTTCAGTTTTGTAAGCCATCCGTATGAGTACGATTAGATTGACAGCTGTCAAAATCAGACATCCGCTGACAATTATCACATGACCATCTCGCGGGCTCAGGTCAAAGACCAGTCGTTTTGCCCCTACATATAAACTGATATAATATGTCACACTTACCAATTCAACATAAAAACGAAACTACGCCGGGCAGGGCTGTCAGTCGGCTGACAGTCGTTAAAAGTTATATTGGCAAGCCAAATGAAGGTCAATTGACAGATGTCAAAATGGGACATGTGCAGACCACTATCAGAAAACTAATAACGTGGGCTCAGGTTCGCTCAGGTACATGATCTAGTATTTTCCACTATAAGCCGGACGGAGATATCTTACTCACACTCTTAGTCTGTTAATTCGATATACGCCATTCTAATAAAGGTTAATTGACCGCTGTCAAACTAGAGTATACGGTGACTATCATCACCTGACTGTATCGCGGGCTCATTTTTCTATCCATTGAGGTCACGTAGTTTTTAAAGTTTTCTGCTGATATTTTAGTTGATCACGGGCTCAATTCGAAGCCACATAGCTTAGAAAATCTATCCATCCTAGAAAATTCGGTAATCACGTGACCGTATACCGACCACCCGACCTTCCGTCCGTCCGCACCACAGGCATACCAATGTTTAATCTCACACTTTCTAGCTAGTATAATGGGAGCCTGCAACCTGATATTGTTCACCCATGTTTTGATTAATTGACACCTGTCAAAATAGTATCATAACGAGCCGCACCGTCTTAGCAACCAAAAAAATTTTGTTTATCAAGCTGAGATAGGGGACTAAAAGTCCCCTATCTCAGCTGGATACTCAGAAGCTTGCAACATTCACTATTCCATTTATCTCTGATCATATTTCGCATCTAATACGATAGAGGCGTCAATTTTCGCGCCATCATGTCATCATTCTAGGGCGAGAAATTTAATTAAAGCGCGGCATTCAACAAATGTACGGCTCAAGTTTCGGCTAAAATTATTCAGTGCCGTCAAAGAAAAAAACATATTATTAAGGTCTGCGTATAAAGTCCATCACATTGTTAACACAGACAAAAACGCTTAAATATCTCCTACAAAATGAACGGCTGAGTTTGTTTTTTCTACGGGTCAAACTGCTACTATATATCCCAGAAGCGCTCAGGCATAATAATATGCCAGGACTTCTACCTGGATGAACCAGAAAGGATATAGAACAACTACCTATTTTTTTTCTTTTTACGGCTACGGGTCGAAATGCTAAACGTGTTATATATCCTAGAAGCGCTCAGGCATAATAATATGCCAGGACTTCTACCTGGATGAACCAGAAAGGATATAGAACAACTGCCTAATTTTTTTTTTACGTTTACGGGTTGAAATGCTAAACGTGTTATATATCCTAGAAGCGCTCAGGCATAATAATAACATGCCAGGACTTCTACCTGGATGAACCAGAAAGGATATAGAACAACTGCCTAAATTTTTTTTTACGGCTACGGGTTGAAATGCTAAACGTGTTATATATCCTAGAAGCGCTCAGGCATAATGATATCATGCCAGGACTTCTACCTGGATGAACCAGAAAGGATATAGAACAACTGCCTAAATTTTTTTTTACGGCTACGGGTCGAAATGCTAAACGTGTTATATATCCTAGAAGCGCTCAGGCATAATGATGTCATGCCAGGACTTCTACCTGGGTGAACCAGAAAGGATATAGAACAACTACCTAATTGTTTTTTACGGCTACGGGTTGAAATGCTAAACGTGTTATATATCCTAGAAGCGCTCAGGCGTAATAATATGCCAGGACTTCTACCTGGATGAACCAGAAAGGATATAGAACAACTGCCTAAATTTTTTTTTACGGCTACGGGTTGAAATGCTAAACGTGTTATATATCCTAGAAGCGCTCAGGCATAATGATATCATGCCAGGACTTCTACCTGGATGAACCAGAAAGGATATAGAACAACTGCCTAAATTTTTTTTTTACGGCTACGGGTTGAAATGCTAAACGTGTTATATATCCTAGAAGCGCTCAGGCATAATGATATTATGCCAGGACTTCTACCTGGATGAACCAGAAAGGATATAGAACAACTGCCTAAATTTTTTTTTACGGCTACGGGTTGAAATGCTAAACGTGTTATATATCCTAGAAGCGCTCAGGCATAATGATATCATGCCAGGACTTCTACCTGGATGAACCAGAAAGGATATAGAACAACTACCTAATTGTTTTTTACGGCTACGGGTTGAAATGCTAAACGTGTTATATATCCTAGAAGCGCTCAGGCATAATAATAACATGCCAGGACTTCTACCTGGATGAACCAGAAAGGATATAGAACAACTGCCTAAATTTTTTTTTACGGCTACGGGTTGAATTCTAAACGTGTTATATATCCTAGAAGCGCTCAGGCATAATGATATCATGCCAGGACTTCTACCTGGATGAACCAGAAAGGATATAGAACAACTGCCTAAATTTTTTTTTACGGCTACGGGTCGAAATGCTAAACGTGTTATATATCCTAGAAGCGCTCAGGCATAATGATATTATGCCAGGACTTCTACCTGGATGAACCAGAAAGGATATAGAACAACTGCCTAATTGTTTTTTACGGCTACGGGTTGAAATGCTAAACGTGTTATATATCCTAGAAGCGCTCAGGCATAATAATATGCCAGGACTTCTACCTGGATGAACCAGAAAGGATATAGAACATCTGCCTAAATTTTTTTTTACGGCTACGGGTTGAAATGCTAAACGTGTTATATATCCTAGAAGCGCTCAGGCATAATGATATCATGCCAGGACTTCTACCTGGATGAACCAGAAAGGATATAGAACAACTGCCTAAATTTTTTTTTACGGCTACGGGTCGAAATGCTAAACGTGTTATATATCCTAGAAGCGCTCAGGCATAATGATATCATGCCAGGACTTCTACCTGGGTGAACCAGAAAGGATATAGAACAACTACCTAATTGTTTTTTACGGCTACGGGTTGAAATGCTAAACGTGTTATATATCCTAGAAGCGCTCAGGCATAATAATATGCGAGGACTTCTACCTGGGTGAACCAGAAAGGATATAGAACAACTGCCTTTTTTTTCTACTCGTCGAAGTTCTAAACGTGTTATTCTTAGAAGCGCTCAGGCTTAATAATATGCCAGGTTTCCAGCGACTGATTTTAGCTGATTTTGCGGTGCGCAAGAATGGATAATTTACCCCACTTGTAAACAGATATTTCCTTCAGCCGATTGTGTCTCATGCAGGAGAATGTCATGTCTGCGTTGTTTTGTTTCTACTGAAGTTTTATCAAAGAAAGCTTAAGCGAAAATAGGGAGATCGCAATTTATACTCTTACGAACTATCAATTAGGGCTGACCTGGAAGACGCCTTGAATTGTGCCGCCATCCTTCAAAATATAACCTGGCTGCGTTTAGGGAGACAATTTTCTCTTCCATCCAGATGTACTTGGTATATGTGTTTGCGCGAATCTTCAGACAAAGAATTGGGTATACACTGATTCGAATGGCTTGGCGATACTAAGTGCTTAAGTCTACTTACCGATTACAACATGTTTTGGAAGTATTGAGAAGCGCGCCAAACGAAGTTGTCACAGCGTTCTCGAGCGAACACGGCGCGACCTGGATTGATAAAAATTACCATTACATGCAGGTATCATGCCAGTGATATCTCCTTTCGTCGCATAGTGAATAGTTTGTGAGCACATCCTCGACTCTCGAAAAATTTGTCTTGCGCCGCTATAGAAGTTGCTTCTCCCGCGAACCATAGGTAGATTTCCCGCTTAACATAATGTTTGATAATTTATGCAAAAGTTGACCTCGTGGAAGTCAGCAGTGCATTAATCGACTCAAAAATAAACAGACTTCCTACAGGGTTTTGAACACGGTTTTAATTAAAGTACTTTACGAGCGCTGCGGTAGTTGACCGCAAAAGTGTTACGGTGATGGATACTCAACGGGATGATTACGTCACTTCATAGCAACCAGACGGTACGAATTTTTTAACTTCCGGAGCGCTGAGGCTCGTAGTGTTCTGCTGACCAGTATCGACTGACCGTATCGCGGGGTCAGCTATCGACTCACTGAGTTCGAGTGTTTTTTTTTAAAGTTATCCGCTGACAAGTTGCTCCTTTTCAAATGATCGCAGGCTCAAGTTTAATTTTTTTAAAATGCATATGAAAAACGTCGTGTTCATGGGCCGCACTTTTAAAATTTTGATTTCGAACTGACCTCGGACGCGAAAATTTAACCGGCTTTTACATGCAGGGAAGGCAATCGCTTTTGACTTTTCTCACCGTCAAGCTTTGATCACTCTCTACGTCCAATTTTGATGTTCTGATTGGTCAAAATTTGACAGGTGAGTTCATGTGGAAAATTTATGCAGCGTCTGGAAACTTGTTTACTGATTGCTGAAGCTGACAGAGTTTTGTGTCATCTTGTGATGTTTTAAACTGTCTTTTTCTACCTGATATCAGTACAAAATGAAATACAGCTGCTATCAAGATTGTTCTGTAATTC
Organism: Porites cylindrica; assembly: GCA_964035525.1. Taxonomy (NCBI): domain Eukaryota; kingdom Metazoa; phylum Cnidaria; class Anthozoa; order Scleractinia; family Poritidae; genus Porites; species Porites cylindrica. The sequence continues at coordinate 11,606,033 of OZ037775.1, read as the reverse complement.
ATGGCTGGTTTGTTTATTGCGCTTTTTGTTGACAAATGCACCGCTTGTCAAGTCATTGGAAATCCGATTTCGGATGACATCGTTTTCAAAAATGAGGTTACTCACTTGCCCTTGCTTGAGGGGTAAGAGGGTTAAAAAGTCTCAAGCGATCCTGGAACACTTGATGACCTTCGGAAGCAACATCTCGACTGGTAAGCCTGAGCAATTATTGTCTTTGATGTGCGTGTGTGTGTGTCTGTTTTTTTTTTTTTTCGGTTTCCTGAAGTGGAGCGTATGGTTTATATTGCTTAAGTTTATACACGAGCAATGATCTAAGCTACAATAGTATCAAGTTTAAAAAGCCTTTAGACATTTTTTGACCGCAAATTAAAAGAGAACGTTCCGCAGAATATTTAGTTATGATTTTGGCTGTAAACAGAAAGCTCTGAGCGATTTTCTTGCCTCGAGTTCATCTTGAAAAAGAGCAAACACTGGAAAGCCGGCTTAAACATAAATAAGCTTATGCTTACCTGATTCATGATTTTCAGAGACACTTTACTCACAATACTTGTCTTCGTGTCTAAAACTTATTGTCTCTTTACATGTTTCACCGAATTATATTTATTTTATTGATTGTTAGTAGTCCCTCTCGCAATTTTTATCGCTGCACCAGTTGTTTCCAGTCGAACATAAACATCGCATTCAGGAATACTCAAAACGCCGGGCGTAAATAGCTCGCTTTTAAAGATTACACATAACAAATCATAAACAGTTTTATAAATAAAGGGAAATAAAACCTAAACATAACAAATTCTCTATCATGTTGAAGCGTAAATGCTAACTCTATTAATCGACACTGCAAATTTGGTGCCTGTCAAAAGCGAGAACGTTAACCCGTCCGGCTGGCCGAAAAGGTGGTTTTGGGAATTTTTTTATCGTTTTCACTAAAAGCCCATAATTATTACCCTGCATATCAGATAGGACCAGATTTTTCTTACTGAAAAGTCCCGGCATTATGGAATTCTCCTCATGAAAACGTTTTATAATGTGGTCAATGCTATAATTTGTTGTGCAAAGGAAGTGTGTGCTTTGATCGTCCTGGATATTGAATGAAAAAATTGTAAAAAACTGGAGAATTATAGGTTTAAATAGGGCAAAAAAGAAGAAAATTCGGTTCGAGGTCTGTATGATAAAAAAGGGCCTCATAGTACTGCGTTTACCTGAGACGTGGCTGCCACCAAGGACTATCGTGGCGCGTGTGTTTCTTAAAATTATATTTCGGGGTCATCCAATCATCCATGCATGGTCTCTCAAACGGAGCAAAAGCTCATGCAAATACAATACACGAATAGGTCTATTTGTTTTCCAGGCCTAATCTACTGTGATCGAACATGATTACTATTTTTGGGTGTACAAATAAGACTATTAACTGGATGTAAAATTTGTGTCACTCTTGGACTGTCAAATTATTTTTCTCTAAAATCACTTAGCCTTTGCCTCAGAAGTCACATGAATGTGCCCTGATCTGTAGCTATCTGTGGATTACAAGTTTATTGTTTGATTTAAATTATGAATTTTTTAACAGGAGCTTCGCTTTTAGCCCTGGCTAAATCTATATATTATCAGCTGTGCAATAGTCTTTAGGGACAGTTTACATGGAGGTGGAGGACACCTGATAGGTGAGGTAACATGCAGCGGGTTACCCCACCTATCATGTAAACGTGATCAAATTAAAATGAGAGATTATGTGGACTTTGGTTACCCACCAAAGCGAGTTACCTCACTTACCTGGGGTCCCCTACCTCCATGTAAACAGGCCCTTAGACTTTTCGTTTTTTGTTCTTAATATTTTAGCTGATTAGATCTCTTTTATAGAGATCCAACGTTGACAAGCAACAGAATCTTCGTCCATGATTTTTGCAGTAAATTTCGATCTTTAACAGAAATTAAGTATGAAAAACTTTTTAAGGCTTACAAGTTTTTTGTTTTGTTTTGTCCCTTTACAAGCAATTTATTTGTAAACGTCAAGTTACACAGTGCATAAGGAAATGTACCGAAGCTTATTAAATTTTTTCTCCAAAAATGCGGCGCTTAAAGCCATAGTAATACCTCTTAGTACCCTATTTACGTGACTAAATGCCACGGCGCTTACTAAATCCCCCCAAATGTGGCGCTTATTTGAGTAATTACTGTAATTTGCAACTTAAGAGTTTATTACATTTAGGACAAAATGTTATTACATTTAGGACAAAATGTTATTACATTTAGGGTTGTTTACTACATTTAGGCCTTCTACAAGGTAAGTGTACTTGCGTTACCTCCGCGTTCGGACTGTGAAGCACGCATTTGCTAACAATTTGCTACGTTGATCAGACTACTATGCTCTAGTGCTCACCTTGGTTGCATGTGAGAAGTATCCCTGAGTTTTCTTAGCAATATTATTTGCGGCTACAAACAGTACTTTTATTCTCATGCTGTATATCTGTTGTGGTTCAATTCTATCCTTGGTTTAAATTTTTTTCTTTTGTTTTTGGGTATGTAATGTATAATAATGAGTTTGAAACAAAAGAAAATAAAATTTAAACCAAAGATAAAATTGAAGCACAACATATATGCTATTCACTGTCCTCAAGTAATTTTATTTGACATTTGTAAAACTTATCCAAGGCTCTTGAGGTAAACAAAAGCACGTGTAACGTGCATGACGCAAATAAAAAATGGCTTCAGTGTAAAGTACCGTACAAAGAATCTACCCTTTTCATACCAAATTTGGATTGGTATTATCGTGTGAAATTGTGTATTGCTGTACCCGAATGAAAAGGCGAAACTCTGCGCTCAGTCGAGTCGATCCTCATTCTGTAGATTCACTTTTCTTCGTCTTTCCTTCAGACATCTGGTGCAAATTAAACAAATTGTTTTAACTTGCAGGTTTCTTCGGAGTTTCCTAAGATAACGCGTGACATACCTTAAGTTTCAAACACTATCGTAAGATAGTAGGCGAATAATAATAGGCGAGTAATAAGTTAATTTTTAAATATTATTCGCACTCAAAGGTTTTCTCGCAAGTGGTATCCTGAATACTGTGTTTTGAATGAAGTGATAACTTCAAGAAGTGGCTCAATCGTTATTTGGTTCATAATTTTTTTTACGATAACATCTGAAGAAAATAATGTCGAAGTGCAAAAGTGGCAACACCCATTGTTGAAAGAAAGTAAACTGAGAACAAAAGAAAGAGTTTGAGGCTTTCATCCCACATACAACAAAGAAATTCGACTAGTTAGCACTTGCCGGAAGGTACCTCAAGTTTTTAAAATCCTTCTCAGTAGATAAATGTATGATAAGTCGAATCCCCTTACTTACGAACCACGAAAGGGGCAAAGTCCAACACTTTCACGTGCAAACTGTGTGACTTTACATCTCATGCAGACTGGCTGTTCACAGTAGTAATAGTAACTTGAACGTATGATGACCTCTGGTTTTGTAAACAGTGGTTTAGGTGAAGGCTTTTGCCTTTTAAGAGGCAGTTGCTTTTAAGGTGGCTGAACACAATTTTGGCAGTTTGTGAGTACATGTCATTTGCCAAATCATGGCAAGAGAAGGGTTGCATCTCACAAGCTGAAACTTGGCAAGTGAAAAATATACTGATGAAAGATTTTGATTGACAGGTAAAATTTGGCATTTTCGTAGTTTCCATGGCAACACGAACGATTGAATACAACCTTAAAATTTCACTTTTGCTCAGTTTATAGAAAATTCACTCATTAGATTTTCCTATAAACTTGCACATAGCTTACTATAATTAATCATTACCATTTGAAACTTATTTGACCAAATTTTAACATAGGGGTTTTTAGATAATCAGTAATATAATTGTACTGTAATTATTAAATGTGTCACAAAAATCGTCTGTTCAACTTCCATTTTTAAGTTCTCATTATCTAAAACACGATAAAAGTAAAAATTCCGCCAAATATCGCAAAATTTTAATGAGTAGATTTTGAGAAATCGTCTTCTGTTTACCATTGCTTTTTCGCCGCCATGTTTGTTTTTCTAAGTTAAAACACTCTCCGTCACGCGAGTTACCGCTGACCGCCCGCAAAACTGTGTTCAGCCACCTTAAACCTTGAAGAATCAACTCGTCAGAGTTAAAGACTGTTTCATTAAGTAGAATCGCACGTGCAAAACCTCGTGAAATATGATAATGTAATCATTCTATCTACCAAAATAATGAAAATTGTGACATTTCTTAATGATTTGGTATTCGATCAGCCAAATATATGGTTCAAACCATCATCAGTGTTTAACTGGAAAACAGCTTGAATTATGGGCATCTTGCAGAAGTTGGCATTTTATTGTACTTAAACAAAAATAATTTCTTAACTTTTGCAAACGTAAGGTTCCATGCCTACCAGAAATCCCGGGGAAACTCCCATATGAAAGGTGAGGGGATGCTCGTCGTCTTGCTTAGGGTGTAAATGTCGGATTTTGGCCTCACTTAGGGTGTTCCCTTGGGGGTGTTCCCGGCTAAAAAGCCAGTATCTTAAGTCATTAAGGTCTCGTTTAGGATTACTCGTGTTTAAATATAATGTTTAGAAATGGTAAAAGAATGTTTAAAAATGGTATCTTTTAGGGGACAAGAAAGCTGGAACCATGCCCAGACTGGTTTCCTTTAGGGGTTTAATTCAAAATTTCTGAAAAGCATCCTTGCCCCTAACGAAATACAATTCCTAAATTCAGATTTTCTTGTTCCAAATTAGACACCTTTTCACTGTAATGAAGTCCTGCTGCTACCTAACCTCATGCGCAAACACTCTTTTTGCTCGTTGCGTGTTTTAATCTTCCCTTCCCTTCGCGGGAGTGGAACGTGTGAACAGCTCAAAGAGTGTTTGCCCAGGAGGCTAGCTATCACCTTTTCAGATGAGACAAGAAGATGGCACTCTCTGCCGTAGGTAACAACATTAGGGACTTTTAGCATCCACAAAGGTGACGGCAGCGAAAACGCCACTTTTAAAATGAATTGGCGTTTTTTCCAACTTTGTCGCGTTTATTTCAGTTCGCTGAAAATAGCTAATGTAGGCTAATTTCCCTAGCCTGCTAGCAAGCTCTCCTGTTTGGGCGAGTAAAACGGGTCTCGCGAGAACGCGCGAGCGAGCGGCGAAGCCGCGAGGGGCAGAGGAAAGGAGAGCTTGCAACCATCCCTTACAAATTTTCATTTGTACTTCGCCCAGACGAAGGGAAATACCATTGGCTGAAAAATGACGTTCCGGAAATCAAAGTTGATTGATAACAGGCCAAGCTGGCACCCGCTTCGTCTGTGTGTCAAATTTGGTTCTCAGGGGGATCAGATTGGTACGGAGAACTTGTTTCAGCCCTCAATGCAGACGGGCTCGTTAATTCTCGCAAAGAGAATATTGCATGCCGAGGATAAGTCGGACCGAGTTTGTAGTTCTTGTGGAAGGAAAATGAAAACCCTTCATCAGTTGTATTCATTTGTGTTAAGCGCCTTGTTTAGTTCTGAAAACCGGGAGAGTGAAAGTGAAGAGTGATTAAAGCGCTGTCTTCCAACATCGGTTTCTTCGCCCGATTGAATTCTGCTGGGTAGAAAAATTCAGAAACATGTACTTGACAGTGTAGCTGTGTAGCTTGACCGTAAAGAAGGAAAAGAGAAAGAGTTGGAAGCAACTGGAGTAAACCTTAAGAGAACAAAGTGCAGGAAAACGCTATTCTCCAGTTCCAGACGGACAAATAATTTTTTGTTGGTGATTGCGATGGGGAGTAGTCTTCTACACTGCAGTATGGACGACTTTTCAAAGGTAAACGAAGTAAAGAATCAAAGTAGTGAGTTCTTATCCGAGCGGACACGTTGAAGTTCGATGTCCCCGTGAAAAAAAAAACATATCAGTGATTAAAAACATTGCCTTGATGCTGTTGCGAAAGCGATTTATAAATAAATAATTCTACGCTACTTGACAGGCGGTTGTCACTTTGTAATCTGCGGCACGTTTGCGGTGACAGTTTTCACGCTTTGCGGAGTCCCGGGGTTTCCGGGGTGGAAATGAAAATTTGTAACGGATGGTTGCAAGCTCTCCTTTCTTCGGCCCCTCACTCGCGCGTTCTCGCGAGGCTCGCTTCGCTTGCCCAAATAGGAGAGCTTGCTCGCAGGCTAAATTTCCCTGGAGTTGATTTCTTTGGGACCGCACTCAAGCAACCTCGTCCCCAGGGTCTTCTCGCTTTCCAATATGGCGGCGGCAGGAGAGAAGACCCTGGCACACAGCAGAAATCACGTGACTGATTTGTCCACGGAGAGTGGAAATTTATTCAAAATGGCGGTCAAGCTAAAGAGTGAGAGGATCTGGGTACGAGGTCTTGAGACGTGGTGAAAAACAAACAAAATGGCGGCAGAGGCAAACTCAAAGAAGCTAAAGATATGAATGAATGCACTTACAGGCCACAGGAATACGGTAGAATGATATAGCGAACTTATTTTCTGTTCAATGACCTGGGTTTAGTTTTAAGCCTGAACGTTCTAGCGTACACGGCACTTAACAACTGTCTACAACTTAATTTCTCGATACCGACCTTTCTTCACTGTTTTCTTTTTTTGCCTACCCTGAGTGCCAGAGGTTCAGTTTTCTTCTTTCGTGAAAGGGGGAGCTTTTTTTAACCGTGAGCGCAATTTATTTGATCTTAGGAATTTCGAGAACAGACCTCTGAAGCCAGGGAATTTTTTGTCATGACGCTCTAAAACTTCTTTCGCTCCGAAATTCAACTAAGCATTAAATTGAGTCGCAGACACTTTGAGCTGATAAGTTATCGTCAGTTTTGTTACAGCAGGGGCACCCAACGGCAATTTTCGGGAAAATATCTGTTCGGAAGACGATTTGAGATCTAGAATTTTCGGAGCATTTGTTGTAAAATTTCTTGCTTGCCTGCCTTTCCTAGGATTTTCGAACATATACAAAATGGTATAATTACCCATTTTTAATGGATTTTGACCCTAAAAAAGGCCACCTAGAATTTTCGGGAGCCTTTTCATGGCTGAAATTTTCGAGAAGGTAAGTTTTTATCCCTATAATTTTCGGATCACTAGACTTTCAGCTAGGAAATCTGAACAGATGAAAAGTTTTTAGGGGATAAAAATATGCCTATATCTACCGTTTGAATACTAAAATACGTTCAACAATGCTATGTTAAGTGGTTTTGAACTATATCCTCGTTGGGTGCCCCTGTTACAGATCTTCATGAGGTTTTTGACTATTGTTTTTCTATTTGCACACATTTTAACGGAACTCTGATATGTAAAAAAACAATTTTTTTCTGAAAACAAGAGCCATAGAACACTATTTTGTTAATATAATTTGAGGGAACTTTGGTTGAAAATTAAACAGGTGCTTGTTCAGTTTGGATATTTTGTCACTTGATCTGGTACAGGTAATAAAATTATTGTCAATCTTGATCTACTGCACAGTTTTTAGACTTTCTTATTGGCTTTTGATATCTAACCCTGTTCACAATGCTTCCGGGCAATAGAGATAGGGGCCTTATTTAATCTAGAGCAAAGATGCTGGTATTAGTCCCCCACAAAAAAAATGCCAAGTGAAAAAGCCCAAGTACAAGAAGGTTGGAGGTCAAGCAGCCAAGGATCAAAAACAAATCCGAACTTCCAGTTGGTGAATAAACCATCCTGGATCGGTCCACACAAAGTTTTACAGTCGTCATTGATTGATACAGTCCTTTATGAAGAATAAGAAAAGGGGGGGATGTGGGATGGGGGTTAAAAGGGACAGGGGCTTATTGTTAAAACTTTCCACTGAAAAGGAGGGCTTATTTGAGAGAGGGGGCCTTAATAGAGGATTTAAGATGTTGTTATTATTGTTTTTTTTTTTTGCCTCTCAGATGTAAAAAATGAAAGGCATTAACCCCATTTTAATAGCTAGCAAAAGGTGAAGAGTGTTTCCATTGTTTCTAATATAGCAATCCAAAAGTATTCTCCACTTTGAAATAGATTCGATTTTTAGAGCAAAAACTTTCTTAATCCCTGACTTTGGTTTATTTTACATATTACTTGCGGCTGCACTTTGCCATGTCAATGTGCAAATTGAGTAAAGGCTAGACTCCAGTTGTTCAAAAATTTGATAGTCCTATCTGAGTCATGTGCACTGTAAAAGTTCCTATCTCATTTGGAGATAATAGATCTTTTAAGTCAAACATGCTTTGCTCGTCAGATGGGCCCTTTCGTACTCTTATTAAATCGAGACATGACCTGGTAGTGGTGTGCTGATTATCGATCATAATCTATCATTGATCAGAAACCTAAAGCAAAGTGAGTATTGCTTATACAAATGTTCAATTGATTGTTGTGGAAAATTCACAAAAACATTGTTGACAAATAAGGACATTAATACACCTGTGTTGTCTTTTTGATGGGCTCTTATTGTAGTTTATATGATGTTTAGTTGGTTTAACCATCTGACAGATAAGCCTCTGCTTGCAGGGTAGGTTTTTTGTTTTGTTCACTTACAAAATTATTTTCAGTGTTGAAAATGGTGCACAGGGGGCACAAAACTATAATCTGCTATAATCGATTATCAGTTTAATAGTTGTGTTAATCTGATTATTTCTGATGATATAATTATGATATAGACACTATAACTATGACTAACCAACACCTTAAAGTAGACTTTGGAAGTATTTCATCCAGCACATCTAACAGCTGCAACCTCACAGCCCAACACCTAAACAAGCTAAAAGCCTTGCCTTTTCCCTGTGTGGTATTTTCTCAAGCCTTCTTGGTCAATTCATTTCAGTGACTTATCTTAGGCAAACTGGAGGGAAATTATTTCAAAAGTTTGCTTGGGACCACTTGACCCGAAACTCATAGGTCGTGACTAGGCAACTAAAAGCTCACTATGCTAATGGGGACTCTGGTGCAAAACACTTTAAAAGCCTTGGCATCCCTACATGAAAAATCCCATGATCAAGACACTGCAGGCCCTTTCCGCTCTTGTTTATTCAGTGGATAGTGATACATGCACCTTTTGAAGCAGTTTATTTTTGTAAATCCAAGTTTTAGAATTGAATTATAGCTGTTTCATAATCATACCCAGCTGGTTTTGGAATAGTACAGTACCAGCCACCATTTCACCTGGTCCACAAACCCCCTTTTCAAGCATATAGTGACAAGAACAACATGCACACTTAGCCTACAGTAATTAGAAGCTCAATTGACAGGTTTTAGTTTGACAGAAAACGTATTTATCTTAGGGTCACTGTCACCCCATGTAAGGAAATCTGGAATCTGGGAAATTTTTCTCGTGGAATCTGGAATAAAGGGCAAGTATTCTGCATCCCACTTATAATTGGAATCTGGAATCCAAGTTCCACTGACAAAGAATCCAGAATGCAGTATCCATGGTGCAGAATTGAGAATCCTAGACTGTCAGATTTCCTTGCATGGGCTGATCACTGTTTTCAACTTGATACAATAAAAGACATCATGTGCTTTCATTATTTTATTTTTGCAACTAGAAAGAAATCCCACAAGCTTCAATACATTAATATGCAAGTTTTTCATTTCTGAGAAAAGGAAACAGTTTATTTTCCTAATGTCTCTGTATTTAGCTGTATTTTACTGCCACTGAAATGAGCAAATAATAGTAAATTATCATTATTGTGACACTAAAACTGAATAAATGGAAAGTCAGGATTAAAAGTATCAAAGGATAGCGACACTATGTTTGGCTTCAATTTTTAGTTTTGTTTCGACATCTGCCTCTGTACGTCGCTGCTCATCCCCCTCCAAAATCACAGTGGCAAAAATTAAAAGAAGGCCCGGTTAGGCCCATGCATGTTACGCTCAAATGAAAAAAAATGTTTCACTAGACAAAAAAGCTGCTGAGACAAAGCGCAGATTATGCAAGATTTCCGTATAACCCCATACATCAACAATATTATGCAGACAGCTTTTGTTCAAAGAAAACAAAAAGCAGAACAACTCTAAACCTTTGCAAACGGACAGCTAAATTTATTGATAAGCTGAAGCCTTGCAAGTATTCTTTGACAAATCGGGAATTAAAGAAGCAAATCTTTAGTAATTTAGAACACAAAAACCAAATAGCACGAGCAACAGAAATACCTCTACGCGTTGTAATATTCCCAGCGATTACCATTTCAGATATCACTATATTCGAATCTTTGCCTTCCAACGGTACAGTCACAGTTTTCCGAACAATCAGACCTGAATTCTGTCTACCTTTTGGGTCTCAAACACTGAAGAAAGCACTTCTCAGCCTCTACGAAGCCCTCAAAGGGTAACCATCTTTGTTTTGGAAGGAATGAACCAATGAGAGCGCACGTATGAACGCGTAGTGGAATGCACCAATCAGCGATCGTTTTAGTTCGCTGTGTGCCAGGGTCTTCTCTCCTGCCGCCGCCATATTGGAAAGCGAGAAGACCCTGGGGACGAGGTTGGCACTCAAGTTTAGAAAGAGAAAGAAAAGTTTGTGGTCACTTGTCTACGTCCTCCATAAAACCTGAAACTAGACATTTTCACGTCGTGGTCGTGCAGTAACGGCAAAGAAATGTACAAAAAAGGGTGATGCACGTGCAAACTAGTTTTTTTGCTCAATAAACCTATTGCTTTTTTGACGTTCTCGTTTCCGTCGCCGTCGTCGTTGCTAAAACTCCCTATTATCCTGCCATTGTATATCTCAGTGACTATTAAATTTTTTTGAGACCGCTATAAAGCCTCCTTCACCTTGCCAATTTTAAACCATGGCACCAGCAGCCACTTTCCTATCCACGAGTTAGCGATATTTGCCACTTTGATTCTATCTTCGAGTTTTACCTCTTGCGTTTTCCAAAGAGTTTAATACGGATAGCTAATGCACGCTGCTGAGACTGAAGAGCTGCCTTGTAATCACCCAATCTGTACTGTGTCGTGCTCAGTTCCCTGTAGCTGTCAGCAGTGCTTTTATGGTCTTCTCCAAAAAGTTTAATACAGATAGCTAATGCACGCTGCTGAGACTGAAGGGCTGACTTGTAGTCACATAGGCTGTACTGGGTTATGCCGAGTTCCTTGTAGCTGTTAGCGGTGACTTTATGATCTTCTCCAAAACTTTTAATATGGATAGCTAATGCACGCTGCTGAGACTGAAGGGCTGACCTGTAGTCATCCATGTTGTACTGTGCTACACCGAGTTGCCTGTAACCGTCAGCAGTGCTTTCATGATCTTCTCCAAATAGTTTTACACGGATAGTTAATGCACACTTGAAAGATTGAAAAGCTGAGTTGTAATCATGTAGGTCGTTTTGTGTTATACCGAGTTGCCTATAGCTGTCAGCAGTGCTTTCATGATCGTCTCCAAAGAGTTTAATCCGGATAGTTAATGCACAACGGTGAGACTGGAGAGCTGCCTTGTAGTCACACATGTTGTGCTGTACTAAACCGAGTTCCATGTAGCTTTCAGCAGTTTGTTCGTGTTCTGCTCCAAATAGTTTGATACGGATAGCTAATGCATTCTTGAAAGACTGCAAAGCGGACTTGTAATCATGTAGGTTGTTTTGTGTTACACCGAGTTGTCTAAAGCTGTTAGCAGTGCTTTCATGATCTTCTCCAAAAAGTTTAATGCAGATAGTTAATGCACAATGGTGAGACTGGAGAGCTGCCTTGTAGTCATGCATATTATGCTGTACTAAACCGAGTTCCCTGTAGCTTTGAGCAGTTTTTTCGTGTTCTACTCCAAAGAGACTAATACGGATCGCTAGTGCATTTTGGAAAGACTGAAAAGCTGACTTGTAATCATGTAGGTCGTTTTGTGTTACTCCGAGTTGCCTATAGCTCTCAGCAGTTCGTTCATGTTCTTTTCCAAGTTTCTTAATGCGGATATCTAATGCTCGCTGCTGAGACTGAAAAGCTGACTCGAAGTCTTTCATGCTGTGCTGTATTGCACCGAGTTCTACATAGCAGTCAGCAGTGCTTTCATGTTTGTCTCCAAACACTTTAATCCTGATAGCCAATGCACGCTTGTGAGACTGAAGAGCTGAGTTGTAATCATGCATGTTGTATTGTGACACACCGAGTTGCCTGTAACTGTCAGCAGTGCTTTCATGTTCCTCTCCTAAAAACCGTTTCGTTATGTCAAGAGCTCGCTGGTTTGCCTGAAGAGCTTCGGGATAGTTCATGTTTCGTATGAAAGCTGTACCCAGGTCTAAGAAACACTTTGCAAGTGCTTCATTTTGCATACTAGTAAGACACTCAACGTTGTAATTCTCGCTGGAACTTTCTCTTCCTTGCTTGAGTGCTGCTTGATGGTAATTGATTCTCGCAGCATACAGTTTAACAGGGTCTTCCCTACCTGAAACCCACAGTGCGTTAGTCACAACCCTATGAAAAATGAGTAAACCAAGAGAAATTTGAATCTCTTTTTCGACATCCTCGACTATTTGGAGAAGCGAATTGTTTAAACATTGTTTCGTGTTAGAATCTGCAAAAATCTTTGTTGCTTCGCTTAATAGACAGGCAATTTCACATTTTAGTGGTTGATTTGGCAAGATCCTAGAAGGTACTTCATTAGTTGTTTCCTTTGTTTGGCTTGTAGTCTTCGGGATGATAAGTAGTTGCCAGTGTCCCATTGAGCTGCATTGATGGTGTGCCTTGTTATAGAACTTATTTGCACTGGAAGAGTCGTTTAGTGATTGATAATAAACAACAAGTATCTGGAAAATAACAAGCTTCAGAATTATTTGCTCTGGGTTTTTGCAACTGTTCAGCGATGACAGAGCATCCTTTAAGCACTGAACGCCAATGTGGGTTTCTGCTGCAGCAAGGTGATAGATACCCAAATAGCACAAGTATTTTCCTTTTTCATGGTCAGAAACAAAGGAAGACGAAGCTTGAATTTTTTTCACCTTAGACAGAAGCTGTTTTGAGTATCCGGTTTGTCCCCAGGTGACCTGACTAAAAGCTCTGGAAGTAAGTAACCGCCCAAGGAATTTATCGTTCCCCTGCAGCGTGGCTGACTGTATGGCTGCTTCGTATATGTAATCAAAGTTGTTTCCTTCGATCCAAAAAAGTGAGTCAAGAAACAGTTCTCCTTTCGCTAATACATCAAAAGCATTTTCAGCTGTTTTGGTATCTGAACAGCTCTCAGTTAAGCTTTGAATGATGCTCTTTTTATTTTCATAGAATGCAATATATGCTGTCATTGAATGCCCAGTGAGAAATTGTTCGTTCAGCTTCTCAAAAAGTGAAAGGTAGAACGCGTTCAAACGACTCTTTGAGTTAAGCATCGCCTCTGTCATCTCTTTTTCTCCCTTATCTCTCGAAAATGATTGCAAAAGCTTGTGCATTGTGAATGACCCAGGTTTAGAGCTTGAGTCAATCAGTGACCTCCTCTGAAGGCTTCTTAATATCTTCGTGGCTCCGAGAGTCTCTGTATTGACTAAAACAGCTGCAGCGACTTCTGTACTAAAATTCTCAGGAAGAATACTCAAACAGATCAATGCTTCTTGTTCTTGCGCATTTAGCAATTGGAAAGAGGACTCAAACAAAACCTGTAATCGGTGACTAGATGGGTAACCAGGATTGTCTAACACTTTCACGACACTTTCTGTCGAGGAAGTCATGAAGTCATCTAGGAAATGGCGCGGATGACTAATATCGTCTTTCTCAGATATTAAAGAACACATTAATTTCATGGCTAACGGAACATACCCGCATATTTGCGCAACTTGCGTACATTCATGAGTGATAACATTCGGAAGCAACTCCGAAACTAAAGTTTGAGCAGAGGCTTCATCTAGAGGTCTTATTCTTAAACCTTGGTGACCTTGAAAATGAACGTCCATAAATTCAAGAGACTCCCTTGTAGTTACAACGAATGTGACCCTTTGATCTTGCCTGAGAATTTCCTCAAGAACTCGTATAACCTCTTCCTTTACTCTCAGGCAACTACTTTCTAGCAAATCATCGGCATTATCAAGAATAAATACAGATGGTTTTGACAGTTCGCTGAATAGCTGGAAAAGATCATCATCGATGGGTAGACACCGACCTGATGGTTTTTTCTTTGACTTCGGTGGCCTCAGAAAGCTCAGAAACTTTGAAACCAGATCTGCTTTAGAACGGAGTCCTCGTAATGAGACCCAGAATACAGGCAGTCCTTGAGACTGGAGTGCGTGTCCCACAGCAATTGCAACCGAAGTCTTTCCAAATCCAGGTGAACCCCAAATCGACACCAGTCGGATAGACTCGGAAGTCACGTGACTGATGATCTTCTCACACTCGCCCTGACGCCCAGTAAAATTAGGAACCATTGAGGGAAGGGAAGCTGCTAGTAGTGATGACCTCATACCTTTTATGGCAAAAAAAAACGGACGTAGGAATTATCAGAAAGCACTTGCTAAATATCTAACCTGCCTACTATAAAGATGCCGGTTATAACCTGTCATGGAATTAAAAACAGTTAATCGGATATATTGCAAAAACGGGAGTGATAAACATGGTAAACAAGCTTATTATTAGGACAAGACAGACGTTCAAATCTCATGAAATTACTACTACTGTAACAACGATTGCATATAGCCCTAAAAACATCATCACATCCGGGGAGTCAGTGAAAACATGTTACATCCTTCCCAGTATATAGACGAGAAACATTAGACAAGAATACAAAAACCAAAAACAAATCATGGAAAGTAATAAACATCCCATATCTGACGAGTGATGGATGTTAGTTTTTCTGTCGTGAAATCGTGGTTTTTACGTTTTGCCTAGGTAGTGTGAACATAGGCATAGGTTTCATCGCTTGATATATTTTACCTGAAGTTTTTGGTTGGGCATAACGTTCATCTTGTCCTTCTTTCAACTCACTGATTCTCTTTTCAAACCTTGAAATGTCTTCTCTGCTAGCTGTATTTTCTTCAACTTTGTTCTTTAAAGTATTGATAGTTGAGGTTACACCCTCGAGAATCGCGGTATACTTTTGCTTGTTCTCAGCGTCAAGTTTTTCTTGAGCTTCTTTCATTTCTTTTATCTTGTTTTCCAATATTGTGATATTTTCGGTATCTCCTCTCTGTGCACTCTTTAAAAAACCTAACGACTCTTTAATGTCGCTGATATCTGAGCTTACATCCTCCAGAAATTTGATATACGCTCGAGTCTCTTCTCTTATTCCAACATCCAATCTACGAACCTCATTCGTGGGGAAGTCGGACTCCGTCAAACTTCCAACTAAGTCAATTGTGGCTGTCGGGACACCAAGGGCTTTAAACGCGTCTTTAGTGTAACTCACGCGCTGGTCAAAGGTCAGTTTGTCCATCTTCGAACTTGTTGAGTGACACAGTGAATTCCTAAGGCGACGAAGCTGATCTATGGCAAGTGCAAAGGTTTCCTCATTGTTTCCACCCCGGCTGAGCACACAAGCGTGGAAACTACCATGAGGTACCGCACGGGGTTTCACGTAAAAATCACTGAGCGTGGTGTAGGATCCTGTGCTGGCTGATGAGGCAAAAGACTGCGCAAATATTGTAGCCTGGAACAGATTGGTGCAATCCCATTCATTGTAAGACTGGTGAATAGGAACTTTAGTCTTACCGCCCTCTGTAGTGGCAAACAAATTTCTCACAGCAGTTGAATCATCCCAGAGCTGGAAACCAGGAAGACTTCCATAGGTGTTGTCCCACATGGTTTTAAAGGCCTGCCGTAAGGCCCTTGGGAATTCATCTAATATTAACAAGGAGAACTTGAAGAAATTCAGTTGCTCGCCACTAAACGGTTGCAATGTCATCTCTTGTCAGTATAAGCAGCTAGTTGAGAAGCTGAAATTAAAAAAAAGGAAAGATTTGTCGACAAATTTCTGCGCAGGTTCTCCGTAAAAATAACCGAGACTTTGACAAATAGTTGTAATTCACAGCAGAGCTCCACTCGCGTGAGCAGAGCCCTATTGCTAAGAAAATTGGGTAAACTATCCATGCGAGAAACGTTGATTGTGACGTCAGCGTACGCCCGGCGACCGACCGTCCGTACACTACATGTAAATCGATGTCAAATGTCACACTTTAATACTGGCTATCTGTGTTTAACTTGGTATTGGACATCCATGTTATAATCAATTGACAGCTGTCAAAAAAGGTATCCGCTGACCAGTGTCAAATGATTGTATCACGGCTCAGGTATACAACTTTTGGAGGTGACGTATTTTTTAACGTTATCCGGAGACCAGTTTTTGGTTTTCAGTCGATCGCGGGCTCAGGTCCATTTTTAAAGGTGGAATTCAGTTTGCTTTCTGCTTATGGCAAAAGTTAACCTGTGTAAAAAGCCATTTCCCCTCGCTCCTCGCCGACTCAGCGACAAAAATTCCATTCTGATAACGTAAAATCTGTCTGGAATCCGGTCAGAGTGCTGATTGGTCGACGGAGTAGTTACATTGTTTTAGCAACAAAAGGCCGCAAAGGTCAAATGTAAACGCGATGAATCTCTATTTGTGGAATACAGTCTTCTCTAGAAGTGCTAAAGTTGCCTCATTGAACAAAAAGAAGATGCAACCGAACGACCTGATTGACCTAGATGCCCATCAGGAAGCCTACGTGCAGAAGTCTTCTACTTCCTTTGTTGCACGCGGAAACGGTCTCTTTTGCTCGTTTGCCACCCAAGTTTGCATGTCTATTACGATCCATGCGCGACAAATTTATACTGAAAGCTCAACTTCGCGAGACCTTCGGCTTCGCTTCTCCATGAGGAATAACTAAAATTTTCTCAGTAACAATTATGCGATTGTAAGGTATATTAAAACTAGTTAGACAGCGGGAGAAATGGCCGAAGTACGTCTACGATATATCCAGAATAATTAGAGAGCATGCCGCTTCTAAAAGTAGAGTGTATATTTCTGGACACACAGTGTACACAGGCGAGCTTTGCCAATTCTCTGTTTTGCTCCCATTTTTAATTTTACCGTTTCCTGTGATCGTTACACGCTCCTTAGCTTGTTCCCCGTGAGTAACATGATTTGCGGTGTCAGACCCCGTCCATACGTATCCTGATATTTTTGAAAACGGATGTTTGTTCCCGTTGTTAAACTGAATTGCCTGAATCTCAGCCGTCTCCTCCAACCACTCCACGAGTTTAGACTTTTCTAAGTCCCCTATCCTTTCGTAAGATCGTCGGGACAAACACTTACTCTTACGTTCGGGTGGCCATCTTTGCTTCAAATGTACCGAGTCTTGCCTGAGCCCGGTGCTCGCCACTCAGTACATTTGTTAAAATAGGGCACTAGGAGCAGGCTACCACGAGTCGCCGACGCTAAAATTTTACTGCACTAGAAACACAAATACTAGTGTATAATGCACCTATCAATGTAAACCCCGTGAGGGGGGAGTGCGGGCAAGGGGGTGGGAATTTGACAAATTTTGAAATTTTTTGATCAAATTCCCCAGGGTGGGAAACGAAAGGTTGATCAAAAGTGTCAAAAAAGCCCCCACCCCAGGGGAAAAAATCTAAACAAACAATACTATAACACTATATAAAACAAATTAAAAGAATATTTCAGTAGTACGTTCTTACTACTTTTATTTATGGTTAACGTAAGCTCCGTTAAATTACTCGCTGTAATTAAGTATTTTCTCTCTCCACTAGCATCTCCTATTTTGATTGACTAGATTGACTGTGCTATTATAATATTTATGAAACGTAAAATGCTTTATAACATCTGCTCAACCTGTCGGAACAGGTCGGATCAGTGACCCGTAAAAAATCCTCTGACTTTCATGGTGGAATTCGATTTCAATCGAGTTTTACAATCAGATGGGAACTTGATGATAAAACCTTTCTCAAAATAGACGTTATTAACTTCATACCTTTCTCCAACAGCGTGACTTTCAGAAAGCCTCGAGGGACGGACTTGGTAACCGCTTCTGAATTGATATCAGGCTTCTGTCGGTCAAAGTCAAATGTCCCGACCCCGGGGTCGCTTCGCACCATCAAAAGCCCGACAGGGGGATAGTCTCAGGCATCAAATCCCCGCCCCTTGCCCACACTCCCCCCTCACGGGATTTACATTGATAGGTGCATAATCCACTGTAATTGAATAATTTCTCGAAAAGAATTACAATTGACCACTCCAGAAAATACCATAACATACCATAATGCTCTTTGTTTGTCACCCCAAAATTTTGCATAAGCATTGTCTTCAGTTTCTCTTGGGAGTTAAAATGGCCCCAAGAGAAACTGAAAACAATGCTTATGCAAAATTTTGGGGTGATAGACAAAGAGCATTATGGTATGTTATGGTATTTCTGGAGTGGTCAATAGGCGATTGGGTTCAAGGGGTGAAGCAGCAAGAGTCAAGGAAAAAAAAAAAGATTTTGAATTCTTGCTCTTTCCGACCTCAGTGCAAAAAACAGCACACAAGTTGATTTCACCATGCATGGAATGAGCAAAGGTTTTCCAGTACGTATAACTATTAGCCTCCCTAGCAAGCGTTTCCGATCGAGTAATTGAGCGAAAGTTGGGGCGAGAGCAAAAGAATTGGAAGAAATCCTAACTTTTTCGACGAACTCGTAGAAAAAAGCTTGCTATGCAGGCTAATTCCGTATGATTATGCCATCGACAAGGCTAAGAGATATTTCAAATGCCATTCCGCAAACCCGTTCCAATCGCTACTTTTGAGATACACGGCTGAAAATTCTCAGGCTACATAATTTTAATATGCTCTTTCAGCTTTTGCTAACAAAGTTTTTGAAAAGTGAAATGTTTTTGTATTTACCGAAAGTTGATCACGTGATCAAGTCATGCAAAGAGCCTTTTTTGCGGCTTGATGGGTAAGTTTGTCACGGTTCGTTAGAAGGTCTATAAGTAAGCGAGCACTTAAGTTCTTTTTACTTCATCTATAAATTGATAAATAAATTTCTTTCTGGACAGTTTAGTTTGTAATATACTGTGATATTTTTATTATTGTTTTGTATTTTGATTGTTCCTACAGGCTCTCCAAAATATAGCGTGACTGGTTTAATGTCACGACACTGCACAGTGACTGCACAATATCAAATAGTCCAATTAAAGAGAAATATATGTTGTAGTTGATGACGTCACATCTATTTAAGGAATCAAAGATAGGTTTAGCGCTAAAATCGGACTCCATCCACCAAGAACAACACAATTTTTTTCCCTCATCATTTATAGTGTCAATAGATTTTAGAGATAGGTTGCAGTAGGCGAATCTTTGTTTACATTTTTTGGCTCATAAACAAATGCTTTTCATTATCTGATGGAGTTAATGGAGTAAAATCTCTGAATATTGAAAGGGCATAACAATTACAGTCCACATTACAGTTATCACCGAAAATTTGAGCTCGATGTGCGGAATGGTTTTGGAGAAATTCTCCTTTAAAAACTCGAAAATTTACAAATAATGTATGACTCATTAACTTTTTTGCCATCAGCGATCAAAAACTGCGAAATTGCTGGGTATTTCCTTCAGTATAGATCGTTTTCACAGTCACGCAACAAAAAAATAAATTGGAAACCGTCTAGTCGAAGAAGCCAAGAAAATCAAATGTTATAAAAGACTAATTTATAAACTATTTGTCCAAGTCTCAGGTCTTTGTGACCCACAGTTTCTGAGTTATTTGCCGAAACGTTTCACGCACCTTTGTAGAGCTTTGTATGGAGACGCCATATTGGTGTACCGTTTTGGTGCACCAATATGGCCGCCGGAAATCAACAAAAACATCTGGAGTTCACTTTTTCTATGAAAGCTCTTTTTTTCACTCGAGAACTAGAATACGTGCCCATAAACATATCTTCTAATACTTGAAATGGTTATAATGCTGAAATTTAAGAGGAGAGACTTTTTTTCAACGAGACACCATTCCTATTTTGGTGTCACGCACGTGAAAACTCCGAAGTTCAAATTGCTGTATTTTCGAAATGAAACATTCTACGGGAACGGAAACTTGTACGAAGATTTATTTTTTGTTTATTTGCAAGCTAGTGTAAATAAGAATTCGTAAGCCCTCGCTATTTTGACTTTATAATTTGATGACGTCACTGTGAAAACCATCTATTGCTTGCAACGAGCTGAAAAACAAATTGCTCAGCTTAATCACCTCTTTCAACTGTTGAATTTAGTTCGTATATACGGCCACGGCTCCAATGAGTTAAGTCGTCTGCTAATGAGGAAAAATGTTAGTAAACAAGACGTCAGCGAGGATTCGCCTATAGTGTGACGAGTTGTGATTTAACTCTCTAGAAGAAATCAGTCTTTTTCGACCGGAAGCCTTTACATGTGTAAAAGAGTTTGAAGGTTGGCGATGAGGGATCCCCGGGTGAGGGATCTACATTTGTGGTACCAAACAACGAACAGGGTGGTGAAATTCACAATTTGTGTCTTAACAGGGGTCTGGGCGGCACATCTCTACCCAAACTTTTCTTGAGTGTCCCCCGGCGCGCATTGGTTAAACTACACGCACGGCTGGCAATCACAAAACCCTAAGCTTTTACAACACATAAATTATATTGTAGCACCATCAAGAATTCTAAGTATGTTTGAAGCTATAGAAATCTGCTGCTCCCGTGGTCTCCAGTAAGCGAATACATAAACCGAATATGTTTTTAATACGTCCGGGCTCCCACTTCAACAGAACTAACGCATTCTCGTTATTTATGATTATTCGAGAGCATCCATAGTCTCGCAATACGCATAAAGAATCTTACACAAACATTTTAACTTGATTTCACTTTGCTGCTTTACTGATGCGTACCGACTTCCACTTCGAATACGATTACTGCAGCTGAACGATTAATATGACAAGTGGTGAAGTTTTCTAGGCCACCATGACCATGTCTGTTCAGATTAAATCTGAGTTATCCAAAAAGTTAATGAATGAAGCTGTTTTATTTGTCACGTATATATTTTGACACCCACTTAGGCAAAACAATCTTCCTGTATCAAAGGAAAATTCATGGTCAGTGCACTGATTCCTCAGTTCTCATCCGGTCCTAGAGTTCGTAATATTAATTTTCCTTTCCAAAGAGCTGCGTTTTCTAGTAAAATGTCCATACAGGCGTCAGATGAGTACCGAAAGAGTTAACTCTACATGATTAAAGTGTTCTATTCTTAGTTATTATAATTGAGCAAACTTTACCTTCTGTTCAAGACATAAAACTGTTCGATTCAAAGCATTGAATAAGCGCGGGTACGAGGAACAGCAGCTTGAGTAACGGTGTGTAGTAAAGTGATATTCGTGTAACGTCTATGAACATCACAAATGAGGAAATAAAAAGTCACTTAAACTACCCAAAGCCCAGTGACGTAACATCTATGAACATTAAAAATGAGGAAATAGATAGTCAATTCCATTGACGTCAGTTTCATAATTTTAGGGTGCGTTTCGTGTGTATTCGACTCGGGGGGGGGGGGGGATGGGGTGGGGTGGGGTGGGGTGGGGTTCAACTGGGAATCTCTGGATTTCGATTGTGGAGTCATGATTTAGGATTTTACAAGAAAACGGGAAATCAAAAAAAAAATTTCAATACTCGAAACTCCGACCTCGGATTTCGTGATTTCCCTTCTCAACCGATTTCTGGACAAACCGAGAAAGGATACGGTATGCTCTCGTGAACAGCGCCTTACAGTGCCTTTACCTTCTGTTCAAGACATAAAACTGTTCGATTCAAAGCATTGAATAAGCGCGGGTACGAGGAACAGCAGCTTGAGTAACGGTGTGTAGTAAAGTGATATTCGTGTAACGTCTATGAACATCACAAATGAGGAAATAAAAAGTCACTTAAACTACCCAAAGCCCAGTGACGTAACATCTATGAACATTAAAAGTGAGGAAATAGATAGTCAATTCTATTGACGTCAGTTTCATAATTTTAGGGTGCGTTTCGTGTGTATTCGACTCGGGGGGGGGGGGGGGGGTGGGGTGGGGTGGGGTGGGGTTCAACTGGGAATCTCTGGATTTCGATTGTGGAGTCATGATTTAGGATTTTACAAGAAAACGGGAAATCAAAAAAAAAATTTCAATACTCGAAACTCCGACCTCGGATTTCGTGATTTCCCTTCTCAACCGATTTCTGGACAAACCGAGAAAGGATACGGTATGCTCTCGTGAACAGTGCCTAACAGTGGTCTTTTGCGGTCCTTTTTCTGCTAATTATGCACGCGCGTGCAAGACCGCTTTTCTTGTAAGAAAAGTTTTTCAAATCCTTTCCCAGATTTCCACACACAAAATAAAAACCAAATGTAAATAAACAGGACGGAGTTTTGGTTAAACTTCGGATTTTAATTTTGCGTTTGAAAATCCGAAATCCGGATTTCAAAATTTAAATTCAGATTTCCCACTTGATTGTAGCCTTAATGTGACCAGCGCAGGAAACGAGGAAGTAGAACCAACAGTGTTCACAACCAGTGTGGTAGATATAGTGATTGCCGATATTTCTTTACCATTTTCAGAATATGAGCAGATTTTCAAGTTTTAGGCAGATATTCCAAGCAGTTGACATCAATCCAGCTGTATTTTTGCAAATTCTTCACATAGGTGTGAACTATTTGGCCATCTTGTTGAGTTTCTTCACTACCAAAACTGCTAAGCTGTCCCTCCGCTAGCTTGCGTGACGTCATTTGGTGATACTTTTGCTATTACTTAATAACATGATGTCTATGTAATAATTGCAAACGTCTTCAAAATTTGGTCAGGGCAGGTTATCTATTAGTAGCCGAGTAATTAAAGGCAGAGAAATATTTTGAGTCAACAGTAAAGGGACAATCTGGATGGCAGGCAAAAATGAATGTCTTCAAAACCTTATGGAAGGTGTTAATTTGTTGCGATTTTTATGCGTTTGAAAGCATGCGCGAAAGCGTGGATGGTGAGCCTGTGCTTAACGAAACACATTTCATGTTAGAATACATAGGGTATTCATCGAATGTTGACATCTACACTGGCTTGTGTGAGATACGTTTGTAGGAGGAATTTTCTGCGAAATCATTCTGTCATGAGTAGTCAAAAGCCATCGGTTTTAATAGACATCGTGTCTGACACCATCTGACCATGGTAAGTACTTAGCTTTGCTTGATTTTCGAGGCTAGTTTGCAGTGAGAAGGAACACTTCTCAACTCCAAAATTATCCGGCTAATAAGCTTAATGCAGTAAGCAGAAGCGGTGAATTTGACAGTTATAATAATAATATTATATAATATTTAATACGATCTTTGACTTCGTAGGCGTTAGCAAACGGAGGTAATGACTCCTAGTGCATGGACTGCTTTTAATGTTATTTTGTTCATTGTACAAACATTTGATGAAAGCACTTAAGTTTACCCGGGAGCGTTTGCTTATATTATGGTAAAGAATAATGATGACACTGCATGACTCAGGCCCGTTCCACTGTGTGCACTGTGTGATATCGAACTTAAACTAGCCTGTGAAAAGACGAGGAGATGGTGAGGGGAAAAGTGGAAGAGGGGAAGTGGTGAATGGGGTCTTTTTTCGCTCGAGCCGATTTTTCCCTTTTTCCCCACCAAAGGGGAAGGAGCTTAGTAGTACCAGGCTATAAGCTCAGTTGATCGAATGGTGCTGCGCTCAGTTGTCAAACTCCGACAAACAAATTGAAATTAACAATAGTGATTTCCTAATCGATCGCATTTAACCACAGACCACAAAGAGTTTGGCAACAAAGAGTTTATTGTCACGCAATCAAGAGGTCAAACTACATTGACAATAAAACTCCAACGCCGTAGGGCGGGAGGGTATTAGGGTAAACGAAAGCTGTAGACCGCGAGCTAAGAGCGAATGACTGACTTATCGTGACAAACCGAGCGCTAATTCAAAGATAGTTATCACGCATCAATTATCCATCATCACCCGGGTAATGATGTAACCAATCGATCGCATTTAACCACAGACCACAAAGAGTTTGGCAACAAAGAGTTTATTGTCACGCAATCAAGAGGTCAAACTACATTGACAATAAAACTCCAACGCCCAAACCCAAACGAAGAAGAGGTAGGTGGGTAAATGCGAGCGAGTGGCAAGAATGAGACTAAGTGTTAAAACCTAAACTAAAGTACTATATGTTAAGCTGCCTAATTCTAGTAGCCATGGAGTTGACTGCGAGACGCTTCAATCCCTGGGAGGCGAAGTTTGTAGGGCTCGTTGAGATAAGAAGAATCCGGAATACCAATGTTTACTGAAGCGTGTAGGGGAAAACTTAAATCCATGACCACGCGACGTTTAGAAGACCCACGCTTAGGCACAGTTTGTAGTGGGCAACAGATCAAAGGCTGGGGAAAAGGATTGTTGTGAAAAGGACCGGCGATCGCGTGATAACGAAGTTCTGTGTTGACATAATGCTGCACGTGGTCGGCGTATGAAATTGCTGATGAGTGATTCTTATCGGTGGAAATAGGAAGTTGATTTGCTGTATAATTGACCGGCCAGCCGTAGCGTAGAAAGTCTACAATTTGACGATCGTGGTAGTCTAGTAATTTAGATTCCCAAGCGGGAATGTTCAGAGGGGTCAGTACCGGTATTCTAGCGCCAAAGGCGTTCGGAAGGCCATGTTTCGATGCAATAATGTGTTGAATAACAGGAGTTACAAAGTTTTGATTGTCAATTGACAGCCCGGTAGCAGGTAGAGAGGAGAGATCGCTTTCCGAAGAAATCGGTGAGGGTAGTCATGATGAATTAGGAGGAGGAATTGGATTTCTTCGCTTTGGGCAATGCAGCATGGGGTGATCCTTGGCGCACACCCTGCACTTGTGGAAGGCATGGAAGGATTCTAAATTGGCTTTGTCGCATGAACAGGAGCCGTAATAGTTCCACTGACGGCATGGCTTATCGGCTTCAGGTTTTGTTGGAGGGCGCTGATTGCGGGCGGGTGGAACACTTGGCGAAGACAAAGTACTCGTTATATTGGGCCTAAGTTGACTGGAACGGAGATCAGAATGCTTGAAATAGGTATTGGCTTTTTCGCGAATCTCCGAAAGGCTGGTCCATTCCAAGCGCCACAACTCGACCTGTTTGCGTAGTCACAGATGACAGGGAAAAGATTCAATGTCTAAATAATTGTAATCTACAATAACAAAACTGGAACATTAATTTTGAGATTCACTTCAGACGCTTTTTAGCTTTATAAAAGGTAGCGAAATAGCATGAGATGGCCTCTTTAAATTTGACATGAAACCAGTTACTGCTACTCCCATGTAGCACAGTAGGCTTTACTGTGCTATACAGCATAACTCAAGTAATATGGGTTTAGCTTAAAAGATACTTGAATTGTTCAGTACTCACTTGTTATCATAGGGTGTGTTCCTTTGGGATGACCAGGATCTGGATCAGTGATCTGAGATCACTTAGATTTGACTCAGATTCAACTCATGGTACATCAAATGAACCGATATATCCTTTCCCACGGTGGATTTGTTGGTTTCTGTGACGTGCTATGATCTGAATGATCTCAGAGCACTGATCCTGATCTGGATCATCCCAATGGAATGCACTCATCATCATCATCATCATCATCTTCATCATAATACCATTATTTAACAATTAGTGAATTAGGCTGAGTATCTTACAAAGAATTATGGAGATTGAGGAGGGTGTTATCTGTCGAGGCTGTAGGCTGAGGCGGACAACACCCTACGAGATCTCCATAATTCTTCTTAGTATTTACCAAATCAGTGAATAGCAATTTTTGCGCATTTTGATTGGCTCCCGTAACACGGACTATCCTTGGCTATTCACTGTTTTGCGACAGGAACCAAGATGGCATCTCGTTTCAAGACATTTTCAGAAGATGGAATTTTAGTGATAAATGAAGCAATCGTGCAAAGAAATACCAGAAAAGGGACGAACCTTGGCTTGTCTGTGTTTATTGTAAACAAAGACTTATAGTGTATATTGTAAAGAAAGTTCCCGCTAAGTGATGTTTTTAATTTACAAAAAGTTATTTTCTTCATTTTTATTCAACTGATTTGGTAAATACTAAAACAACTATTCACCTCCCCGTTGGGGGATAGTTGTGTAATATGATACGAAAGCCGAATTCAATATTATTGTTTTATTATTCATTCAACATAATTCCTTGTTCAAAAGCCGTAGCTAAAACATGCTTACCTCCATCAATATTAAGTTCATCTTTGATAGAGATAGTGCACGTTTAGGGTTGTTAAGCTCTGCAAATATTCTCCAAATAGCAGATGTCGCCCTTCAAGTTGTCTTCTTGCTGTCCTCGCCATGCCTTTAGCTATTATTTAGCCTAGTTCTTACTCTTGAAATGAGTGAAATGTCTGCCATTTTTGTTTTCACAACCAAAACAACGCATCCTTGTCCCCAGGCCCTCTTGGATAACGGTGTATTAACCTGCAAGAAAACTGTATTTTTGACGTCCAGTTGATTGATTGCAAAATTCTTCCAAATTTGGTCATCAGTAACTGGTTATGGTGAATTATGCGTGTGCGTTTAGCCAATCAGAATTGGGGAAATATTTTGAATGAATAATAATATTATATAATTATTATTATAATAATATTTAATCTATCTTTCTTGAATGTTTTTTAAACAGTTAAAATAAAAATGATAGAGTATACTGTACTGCAGGTACATGGATAGGATCTATGGGCATGGAACGAAGCTAGGAATGATTACATTTTCTCAAATTATAGATCTTGTTCTCAAGATAAGGTGGTTTACCTTTATTTCTCAATTTAGGTGTTTCGTTGGAAAACGCCATCTGGAAGAAGCCATGAAGGCGTTTTCTAACAACCTGCACTTTGAAGTAACATGGAAACCATTCTTCTTAAATCCTACTACTCCAGACACTGGAGTGCCTCTTGATCAATACCTGACACGCAAATATGGACCGAGGGTTGCAGCTCAAGCCAAAGAAGGAACAAGTCCATTATCAAGAGCTGGCATGAATGTGGTAAGTACATGTACAATTGTAATTGATATAATTTATAGTTCATGACTGTACTACAGTGTACTTGCTGGTTTGAGGGAGTACTTGAAGTATTTTCCTGGGTAGTGATGATTTGTGGCTGGGACTCTAAAATTCTTATTAACTTAGTAGGATGAGATGATGCCATGGAGGCCCTTATACTTTGACCCTGTTCGAGACATTCTTTTCAAATGAGTTCTCTGTTTTAGACAAGATGCCTTTTCTCAATGATCGAATTAACCAGCAAGTCGCTCAATTAACTCACAAAACACAGGGCTAGACCAGGCAAAAATTTATTTGGCGTGGTTATCATGTCTGCCAACTGTCTGACATAATATTATTTGAGCCCTGCTTAGGTCACTTTTTAGTACATTTTTATAAAATAAAAACATACATGTACATGTTGACAGCAACTTTCGACCCCATTTCAGGGCATAAACTTCAACCCCAATCGGCTGATAGTTAACACTTTGAAATCTCACTGTATGTTGGACTATGCCAAGTCTGAGGGTAAACAAGATCAACTTGCTGAAAACCTGTTTAAAGCTTACTTTGAGGAGGCTAGAGATATCAACTCTACTGATGTTCTTGCCAAGGTTGCTGTGGATACTGGTCTTAACCTGGACGCCATGGAAAAGTAAACATTATACTCCTTCTTGCTGCGGTTTTACTTAATTGTTGACGAGTATGCAAATTTTCATAACCTCACCTCATTAATTATCCAAGTCCACTGCCAGTGGTGGATGTAGGGATGGAGCTCGATCCCAATTGGATGATTTAAGAAAATGTCGTTACCATACCATGGATGGCTTCCATTATTTTAACCCCCCTTGCCTTTGGAATTTCCAAACCGCATTATCCCCCATGCCCTCGGAACTCCACAATCGTTAACCCCCATGCCTTCTGATTTCCAAAAAGCTGGCTGTGGTATGGTATGGATAATTTCTGGAATCACCCATGAGACCAAAACTGAGGTATTGCTTTTTTTCAGACAGTGGGGCACTCTTACTGGCTTAATATCTATTCATACCTGATATATACTGCAGGATGTAAATTATGCATTATGACCAAAAGTGCTAATGGTTTTTGCAGTCTCATAGTACAATGTAATTCTCTAATTGATTGTTTTGTTAAGTTCCAATGTTGAGAGTGAAAGTTATCGTTGCTCTTAACTTAAGGAAGTTCTCACAGAAAAGAACCATTACCATGCAAAATAGAAAGAAATGCCATAGGGATTGTCCATTAAAAATAGTATCTATCCCTAAAAAAAAAACCCAGAACTATAAGTTAAGCAATTACTTAAAAGTCAGAGAGTCATAACTTCCTCTTTCTTTGTTTTTGTTGCCTGTTATTTGGAACTCCTTATTTGATGCAGAGATCAGGGGCGTAGCCAGCCTTTTTGCATCCTGGGAGACCCAGGGGCAGATAGTGGGGGCGAGAAGAGCCCCTGGGCACAATGTCTTACCAGACAAGTTCCAAACGGTCGTCGCCGTTCTAACTTCTGATTGGCACAAGTTTTCTGGCACCAATCAGAAGTCAGAACGGCGACGACCGTTTGGAACTAGTCTCGTAAGACATTGTCCCCAGGGGCTTTTCTCGCCGTTCTTTACTTTTCTTCGTGCCATATTTTCCGCCCGTTTAGACTTTCCCTCGCCCCCACTATCTGCCCCTGGGTCTCCGAGGAGGGCCTTTTGCATAGGGGGGTTCCTAATGTAGTTTTGCTGGCCCGATTGACAACCGAGCGCGGGAGACGCTCTTTGTTAGAGGGGTGCTGGGGCACGCCCCCCCCCCCCCCCCCCCCTCGAGAAATTTTGAAATGTAAGTCATCGGAAATACGATTTCCAGCGTTCTGAGAGGCAAACCAAAGTGTTTTAATTGCTGTGAATTCAAGTCAGCTTTCGTTTCGTAGTGACAAAAATTAGGCGATATGGGATCGCAGCAGATAAGTTAAGACATTGCGGTACAAATTTTCTTTACGTTTCTGTAGTGCGCGAAAGGTCGACCAATTTTGCCCGAATAAGTTAATTTTTTTTTTGACGACTGGGGGATCCCAGATATAGCATGTGATGTATTTAGATTAATTTTCTTTTCTTGTTCTTCAGAAGCGAAGATCTCTTCCCGCGGAATTCCGAAAGGGGGTTCCGATAAATGTTTCCTCTTGAAATTATAAACATGGTCATAGCCTAAATGGGGGGTCCCGGAACCCCTGGAACCCTCCCCTGGTTACGCCCCTGGAGATACATGTAGACTTAAGTGCTGACTGCAGCAATTACGTAGACTTGGGCTATACCTAGTTATCACTGATAGCCCTTGTATAATTGTTTTTAGACACATGAAGGATTCTGTTTCACGAGTAAGAGAAGAAGCTATGGAAGCCCGTGATGAAGGAATTAATGGAGTTCCTTACTTTAATATTCGTCTAAAGGGACAAGCTGAGCAGGTTGCCGCATTTTCTGGTGCACAGCCACCTGATACATTCAAAAGTATCTTCCAGCGTCTGTTGTCACAAGTCAAGTCTAGTGTTTAGGCTCAAGCTTTCTTTTTTTATTTTATTTTACATTACATTATATCTCTGTTAGAAATACTTTTACGGCCTCAAGTAGTAGTGGCAAGACTGTTCTCTACAAAATGAGGAACGCTAGGCAACCCAATTCTCTGAACCTGCAAGATGTATGGCCTCCAGCTTAATGTGAATTCTATGCAAAAACTGAGATTTCCAAGTTGCCAAAGAGAAAAAGTGATGTCCCTTGGCCCACCGGGCACTGCTAGAGCACAGCCCTGCAGTTGCAAACTTTTTCTGAAATATTGAATCAACTTTAATAGCAAGTATATTAGATTTGATTTGAAAGCATTAATTAGGGGCATGGTTAAAAATTTTCCTGAGTCATGCGCAGTTTTCCAATCATCCCTGCCCTGTCCTCCAAATTGTTCTCATGTGGGTGGCTCGATTTGATTTTAAAATCAATATGGGGAGGATATTATATCTCTTCCTCTAAGGACTCCCTTCCTCAAGCAAGAGTTACAGCCTTCATGTGTGGCAAAATCGAATGAAAACACCAAATTATGTTTTAAAAACATGATTTAAAAAATGTTAAATTGGAGTTACATTCTTAGCTATCGCACCGTTTTGCAGGTATCCTTTATCTACCTTCTGTATACCTAACCTTTGCTAGGTGCACAGTTCATCTACTTAACTACATTTAGATATGCTATTTTCTAGTCTTTCTAAGAAAGCAAAATCTGCATCAGGCTCACAAAAATGCTTCCAGGCCACTGTAATCCTAGTCAATTTTGCAAATGACGAGGAGTGCATTCTTTTGCTTGTAAGCAAGGGCAGAACATATTCAAACAAAGCACCGATTTCCATAATAGAGGGCACTATTACAGCCGAACAAATGTAACAGAAAGGAATAGCTGGGAGTGTGCATATTTTCAAACCTCAAAATATTTATATTTACGGGAAAAGCACACTTACGTACTTATATCGTTGTATTTTCATTACTGTCTAAACTGTTGAGAGCGACTTTCATATTTAACAACCTGTCAACTCGTCTAGGCGGCGTGGGTAGCTGATAGGATCAGAGTGGGTTAGTTAAGTTTAACTGGCTGATTCACAAATTTTTATTTAAATGCGTGTAAAGTAGAGTTGTAAGCTTATTATTTGGAAACATTTCAAGCTTTCCTAAAATGCCATTTTCTGTTGTTGGCTCATCTCAAAAAAATCTTATGTGGCTTTATGATGATCTTGGAATCAATTATCATGTATTAAATCTAAGATCTGATGTTTTGATAACTTAGTCACAAGATTTTGACCAGCTGTTTGTAAGTCTTTTGCAGGATGGCCTCTGTGTAAACAAGGAAACGGAAATAAATTGCAATGCAACTATACCATGTTAGTGAGAGCTGTGGTTTTCGTGAAAATAGTGAATTGTTAGTATTTAGCCGATTGGGTGAGCAAAAAAATCTTAAAAATATGCTTTACTACTCTCTACATGCCGCGATTTTTCTCCCAACCTGACCAGTCTGACACGTCTATCCCAGAACAGACTTGCTGCAAGACGAGTTGAATAGCGATGTTGCGCGTTTAACCGCCCACGTTCAAACCTGTCTTGCAACAAATAACGTTGCAAGGTTTGTTTTTTGGCTGGTAGAACGCGCAACATCGCTATTCAACTCGTTTTGCAGGTAAGTCGCAAAACAGGTTACACGTTTTCTGTTGCCCGTTTTACTGTACCATTAAATTGACAAATGTAAGGCAGAAAGTAACTGAAATCATAGACTGCAAAACAGCCCGTATTTAGGCCAAGAAAGCGCGCGCGAGCGGTTAAACTATTCTGTCTTTTAACACATCACCCGATCAATTACTACAGGCTACTGCTGCTGCTGCTGCTGCTGCAAATGTAAGCAGCAGCAGCAGCAGCAGCAGCATATCAGTGCTATATATAAGTGCTCTACATGGTGTTCGTCGATAGAGAGTTGCCCGTGGTAATATAGTTGCAACGCAAAGGACTGTGGGAAGACGTTGCACTCGATCCTAGATCTGGGCATAATAATTAAGGAGAACGTGTCATGGAATGGTGACATTTAGCATATTCGTCATTGGAACCTCTGTCTTCTGAGACGGATAAGCATACTTTTAATACCTCCTTTTAGCGCCAGGGTGACCTTCTATTTTACCACCCTTTGGTCATGGAGACATCATCAGGGGCGACCGAGGAAACTCGACATTGATGAAAGACTTGTAAGTGCTTCAAAATAAAGCTGTCCGTATAATTTTAGAACGGTCTCCCTTTGGTACTTGCAGCTGCTAGTGCTGTTCTAGCAAACTACATTGAAAACCACTATTGCGTAGGAGCCGAGCGTAGGAGACCAGAAAACCGCGCCATTTCCTTTAAAAAAATCAATTTATAACCTTTTTTCATGTCTCTCAAGTGATGGTTTTACCCGTAACTGTCACTATCTAAGAAAAATCTTAAAACACTGGTCCAAAGGCTCCTCCTTCCTTTGGCGGCAGTTTTCCTAACATTTTTCTTACTTTATTTGCTGGATATTTAAAAATATGCCGCAAATAAAGTATAAAAGGTGGCACATAAATTTGAAAATTGAACCTGGCTCAACTTCTCGTTTTACGCACGACTCTACCTCCATTGTATTCTATCAAGAGGATTTTTGAGTGTATTGCATGGGGTAGAAGAAAGCTTGTATAAAACCTGCAAACGCATATAGGTATAATTTGTGTATAGTTACATGAAGGGTATTTCGACAACTCTTTTTCAAGTTGAGTCGTCGAGTCGTCACTCTTTGCGTTTTCGTTCCTTCAGTAACGAAAGTTCCCTGGACTGCCAGCTTTTAAATATGGAGGTGGAAAACGGAGAATGTAAACCAACTGTACTGATTAAAAATACATGGGATCCGTTGTGACCACAGTGAGTATTATCATCAAGGGAATACGTTCGTGACTCAGCCAATTTCTGGCTTCGCTTGAATAACTCTTTTCCGTAACTCACGACCGAAAACCTTCCAGATTCCCAAGTTCGATAAAATGTTTGCTGTATTCTGTGGTTAAGCCAGTGTTTGTTCTTGTGGGTGTTGTTTTTACTAATATTGTAATCTAAGCATCGAACTTAACATACGCCGTTACTTCCAAGCGCCTGCTACGCAGGCATCTGCAATTGCTCCAAAATGTTTCGATAATAGTTCATCTAAGCTCGTCAGTTAGGGATTTCTGTGCACAGGCTTATGGATGTGAGTGTTTTAATATAACACCCTACTATTCAAGATCTACCCCTTGATTTGGATGGCAAACAGAAACTTTGAGAATCCTTTCATCAATTTCCTTCAATTTGCTGAGTTCAAATATTTCTGATGAGCAAGTGTTTATATGAGTAATTTAAGTATTGTTAGTATTGCCTGTTTGTAGCTGCCATGCATTTCTGGCTGACTGGCAGGGGAGGGTAGAAAGTATGATCTAAGGTATAAGTGTCATAAACTGCGAAAACGTCCGTTTCTCCTCGCTCTTCGCCGCCAGGAACGTTTTCGCAGGCTATAAGCGTCATTGTAGGCTGAAAGAGATAAGTGGGGAGAGGGGAGGAGCCTACTTTGTTACCCTACCCCTACACTGGTAACCACTGTCTGCATAGGAGCCTAGCGTCCATATATGTACAAGTTGTACATACACCTGTAGCTTGTGCATACAGCTGAAAACTGGAAAAAAAATTTCTGAAAGCATTTTTATCATTAAATCAGGATGACTGCTAACTTTGCAGCTTACTGGTGTCTTGTGTTGGTATTAATTTCCTTTATTCATTTATTATTCGGTAAAAGGATGGCAAGAAATGTTATGGTGGCGTGAAAAATGAAAAAATGTGCCCTTCCCTGCCCCCTTGCAGCCTTTTCCTTCATATTTATTTACTAAAAATGTCCTGGGGAAAACACAAGAAAAAGGCCATCGGCGCTCCAAGTTTTCTCTCTGTGCGTACACCTTCCAAATCTCATGCTATGCTCCTGCTATGTTGTGATTCCTTTATACAGCTCAACTAATTAATTATAATAAGTTTTTTCTTGTGTCAATGGCTGTTCATTCTTGTTTGTTTGTTTTTTGTGTATAAATAGGTGTTACGAAGGAGACCATGCACTGGAGGAAGCCATGAACGCATTTTCCAGTGATGCCTCTTTTGAGATCATTTACAGGCCCAAATATCTAAACCTCAGCCTTCCAGAGGAAGGAGTGCTTTTGGTGGATTACTTCACCGAGAAATTTGGTGCAGATAAGGCAAAAAAGTACATGGAAGAGACACCAAAGTACATGGCTAACTTGGTATGTAGATTTTGGCAGTTGGAATTATGGCTAAGACTTGCTCCTTTTGTTTCCAAACTTTCGTACTGTCAATATGGAAAAATGCCTCAGCGAGTTGATTCTGGTAAAATGAGGCTTAAGGTGGCTCGATACAGTTTTTCAGGGCCAATACCTCCCAAGTTTGAGCATAAACTACGTCACCATAAACAAAGTTTTGGAAAAATTGCCACCACAGTTGTATTAGATAAAGATGAAAATTTGTTATGATCAGGGTTGCAACGGCATCGGAGTTGTCATAGCAAAGAAATGACGCTATTACCTATTTTACTTGCAGCATTATATCTCGGCACTGGGAACTGTTCTTCGAAAATCATTCACAGGAGCTTCTCCCTGCAATAGCAGCCTCGATGTTTGTGAAGTTTAAGCGAAATCTGTAAGAGCGTTATCAAGATATTCTGGGATAAAAATTTTGTGGTTAGAAATACGATAAAAGATGGACAATCTTGGTGTTCGGCTGTTATCTGTAGAAAACGAAGTGCTTTTGACATGCAATTTCACCTCATAGTAGTTTCAATCTTTTTAAAAGCGTGCCTGAAAGATCAAGAGGGTAGCTCTAGCAGATTGCTAGAAAGAAGGATTTGATTAGTATATATCGAGGAGCTCTTGTCAGCGTTTTTTTAACATTTTGGTCTACTTTATCAAATTAGAGAATAATTTTTAAACCGCTCGATAGATTTTTTAAAAAATTTAAGATTCTTGAGGTTAACCTTCCTTTTATATGACCTTTTAGTTTCAAGATTATTGATGTATTGTAAGGCAGTAAAATAAGGGTTACAATTTGCTAATATTTCAGCAGAAATTTTGTGTTTACAGTTGTGAGCCTCTCATTATTCAGGGTATTGTGTCCAAGTTTCGTATTTTTGTGCACAGCAATAGCTAGCATTTTTGCATATTTCAAATGCATTGCTAGTTACTGCTGTTCACGTGAAAATGACGCTTGGAGACAATGCCTTGAATAATTAGAGGCTTTCACTTGTAATGATGAAACTTCTGATAAAAAAGTAACGAATTGTAACCCTTATTTTACTGCCTTACAATATATCAATAATCTTGAAACTAAAAGGTCATATGAAAGGAAGGTTAATCTCAAAAATCTTAAATTTCTAAAAAAATCTATCGAGTGGTTTAAAAATTATTCCCTAATTTGTTAAAGAAGACCCAAATGTTTACAAAACGGCTAACAAGAGCGCCTCGATTCATACTAATCAAACCCTTCTTTCTAGCAATCGGCTGGAGCTATCTCCCATGATCTTTCGCACACGCTTTTAAAAAGATTGAAACTACTACGAGGTGAAATTGCATGTCAAAAGCGCATCATTTTCTACAGATAGTGGCCAAACAACAATATGGCCCATTTTTTTACTGTGTTTCTAACAATAAAAACTTTATCCCAAAATATCTCGATTACGCTCTTACAGATTTCGCTTAAACGTCACGAACATCGAGGCTGCTATTGGAGGAAGAAGCTCCCGTGAATGATTTTCGAAGAACAGTTCCCAGTGCCGAAATATACTGCGGCAAGTAAAATAGGTAATAGTGTCATTTCGTTGCTATGACAACTCCGATGCAGTTGCAACCCTGATCATAACAAATTTTCATCTTTGTCTAATACAACTGTGGTGGCAATTTTTCCAAAACTTTGTTTATGGCAACGTCGTTTATGCTCAGACTTGGGAGGTATTGGTCCCGAAAAACTGTATCGAGCCACCTTAAATCCAGAAATAAAAACAATGGATGTGGACCTTGTGGTCTTTGAAAAGACTGATTGGTGGTTTTCTAGCGAAAACTACTGACACAATTAATATTGTAACTGTGTAATAAACAACTTCTAAGAGGAGATGGGAGCAACAGTTAAAGTAAGAAGGTGGCTGAAAAACCTTTTAACTCATTTATACTTCAGCTGCATATTACTGGAAGAACACAAAGATGCAAACCCCTCGAGATCTAAAATCTGGAGACCTTTTTTACTCTCTTGCAATACCCTCCACACACCAATCCCCCACACATCAATCACCCCCACCCTTGACAACCACAATCTGAATTGGTGCCCATTAAATATGGGTGTGGCTTAGGACATTATAGTCTTATATGAAGTATATATAGAACAGCAAAATTCACTTACAATGACTTACATGACAAAAAATGGACCTTTAGCAATGACAAAAACGACGGCGGTGAAAACGTTGCTATTCTTTCAAACTTAATCGCGTCTATTTGGACTCGCTCAATATGTCAAATGCACCTGGGACTTTTCCTGGACTTGAATTCTTAAGGACTTTACCCAGGTTATTTACCTAGTCAAGAGAAAAATGATAAAAGAATAATTGTTTTACCAAATTTTCTTTACTTAAAGTGGCATTACTCCTTTTAATAAGGAAATGTATTGAGATAAGTTTGGAGATTTCATTTGGATATGGACATTGGTGCCTAAAGGGTTAAGAAATGTTAGTTTTCATTTGAGGGGAAAACTGGACTACTCAGAGTTGTAAACGTCTTAGCATAAGAGGCAGAACCAACAAACTAAATCTATACAGTTGTAGATGTACAATGTACATGTATACGGTGCCACCTTTGGGATTGAGCATGAAGGCCTCTTATCTGGCGCAGACTGGCCTCACCACTGAGCCATGGTTGGTCTCCAAACTGAGGTGAAGTGTTGGAAATTCCATAAAAATAATTAATATGAAAAAGCAAAAAAAGCTACATTTGAACCAAATATGGCTTTAACAGGTAGAAGCTTGAAAATTGTATTTTTTAAACCATTCATCATCATGGGCTCCTGGCTCTGTTAAAATTTCTGATTCAAGTAATTAACAATTCTTTCAGGGTATTGAATTCAAGCTCCCTAAGTACAAGGTTCCTCCAACAAAAGCATACTGCCTGGTTGACTATGCCGCTACAGTTGGTAAACAAATCCAAACAGTTAAACAGCTGTATAAGGCTTATTATGTTGATGACAAGAGAATTGACTCGGTGGAGACTCTAAGAGAAATCGCCTTGAGGTGTGGCCTTGATCCTGAAGAGGCAGCAAGGTAACTCCTCACATATACACCTTTCGCCCTCCATCATCAGGAAATAAATTTTAATTAGTGTCAAAATTTCAGTTGATATATTAAATGAGTAATCATTGCAGAAATAGTAATTTAAACAAACATCTTAATTTTTGTGTGGTCAATAAAGATTTTTACATACTAACGATAAGGACATTCAATAATGGCAATAAATTTTCAACTTAATTGAAATGTTATAATCTCGAATAAGCATTCGACAAAAAGAAGAAAGGTTATTGCTTAGTTTACAAATCGTTCAACGTAAACGAAAATCATGTAAAAGGGCCATAGCAAAGGAAGGATTAAACTTGGTTGTTGCACAAAGTTTGTGACCGATAAATGTGACCTGCAATTATCCGCTCACGATGGCACTTATGTCCAGGATTGAACACACTAGCAAAAATTGGCTAGCAAATTGTTTTCGCGATTTTGGCAAAAAAGATTTGAAGAGAACTGCGATCACAAATGTATAGAAAAAATAGCAAATAAATCAAGAATAACAATTTCAACAAGGACCGCAAGCTGTAGCAAAAATTTGTTGCAATTTTTGCAAAAGAATATGTTTAATAAAACCTGCTTACAGAAATCTAAAGAGGTCTGTAAAAATCGCAAAAGTAACAAGAAATTTCATTGCAACAAAAAAATATCCTGATGAATATCGCAAGAATAACGAGAATGACAAACTAAGCAAAAGTTCAGACTTATAAAGAAAAATCAAGTAAAGATCCCTTAAAACCTGTGGAAAAAATTCTGAATAGCTTTAAACCTTTTATTATTCTATTCAAAATTCACTCTTTTTTGTGCACCATGATACTGATTCTTAATAAATAGAATCAACAAAGTTATGGAAAAAATGCACGTGGAATCATGAAAGTTTTGTTTTGATGTTAATTTTTTAGGCACATCTCAGACCCTTCTGTAACAGCGCTAGTGAAAGAAACAGACACAGAAGAACGAAAGGCTGGTCACACTTTTGTCCCCCACTATGACATCTGTATAAAAGGGAAACCTTCAAATCTATTGTCTTTTGTCGGGCCCCAGACTGCTGATACCTTCAAAGGTGCCTTTCAGCAGTTACTGGAATAGCCTGGAAACTAAATGAATGTAACGTTAGCTGAGGATATCAAAAACTTCAGTTGAACTAAATTCCCTGTAGCGACTACCCAAAATGCTAAGATTTAAAATATTATAGTCCTTTCCAGGAGTTTTTTTATTCATCGATACTGCTGAAATTAGTAATCGTGCTCAGTTTGAAAGTGTAATATGTTTGAAGCAAGTGAAGATATAATAATAGTTCCGTAAAGTGGTGTTGGTTGTGGTGGTGGTGGTTTTTCTTGAGGGGTAGGGTCCCTCTATGACAGAAGTTACAAAACTTGTTTGGTGACATAGAAGCTTATAGATGAATCAGAAGTTGAAAAACGTGATATCGAGTCAGTGTTTATGTAATGATGACTTCGGGAAAACATGAATCCTGATGTTTGATGAAATTGTAGGCATGAACCTGTGTCAATCACGTGTAGGATGAGAAAACCGTGTTACGGTGGAGTCCAATTTGTGTTATGTTAACTAGAAAATATGAAAATAGACCTTTCCCGCATTCCCGTAAACAAAGGCACTAACACGAGGCTCGGGTGGACAACATACAACATTTCGTATGAAAATACCGTATTTATTCGAATAAGCGCCCAACCTCGAATTAGCGCCCACCTCGAATAAGCGCCCATGCTAAAGGCAGAAAAAGTTAATAAGCGCCCAGCCTCGAATAAGCGCCCACCCCACCCCACTCCCTCCCACAATAACTCCAATAAGAGATAATAAGAGACCCTCCTGAAGACGGAGTTTTCTTCAGAGTATTTTACAGAAACCTTGCTTTGCTACATCTTCACTTTTTGTTGGTACCATTTACTGTTTTGTTGCAAAATATACTACTACACTTGCTGAGAATGGTGAAAATTTAATAAGCGCCCAGCCTCGAATAAACGCCCACCTCGAATAAGCGCCCACTCTCAAGGTCCAAAAATTTAATAAGCGCCCAGGGCGGTTAATCGAATAAATACGGTAGGCCATTTACAGCTAACCACGTGGTACAAAACCGCCATGCTGGAGAGCAAAAGTCGCACTGGGACAAGACAAGCTAAGGAAATTACCATTTAGAATTATGTATACCCTTATTTGTCTTGTCCCACTGCGACTTTTTGCTCTCCAGCATTGCGGTTTTCTACCTCCTGAATGGCTAGCTGCAAAGGGCCTATTCACCCGAGGAGCCTCTATCTGATTTCTCTATGTTTGCTCACTGGAGCGGAAGGCGGGAAAGGTCTATAGCCAATTATTCTCGTGCGATGTGCCTCTTAGATCCATTGTAATTACTACTGATGTTCTATACAGATAAATTTCTGATCATGTCATGAGGACTACAGAGAAAACAGTTCAATCTTTAGTCTGAGAAATTCACGACCAGAAATTGAGTCTGTTTACATCATTTCTAGAAACGTTAAGAGGCAGGAGGTACACCAGTATCTCGCCATTTGCTAAACCAAATAAAACCACTTTAGCAAAGACTTTTGTTACTGTTGTTTCATTGAGTTTTTGAAGTAATATTTGCCTGGTACTCAGTAATTTCGCGAAAATAAATCCTACGACACTCATATAGAAAATTCAAATTACAGAAAAAATATATTAACTTGAAATAGCAACAACATGTATAGGATATGTATCGACAATATATCTTGCTAACTGGTTATAATAGTAAGCTCCGTTTTGTATCTTCAGTAAGTGAAATAACGTTAAGTGTAAAGCTTT
Source organism: Porites cylindrica (assembly GCA_964035525.1). Lineage (NCBI taxonomy): Eukaryota > Metazoa > Cnidaria > Anthozoa > Scleractinia > Poritidae > Porites > Porites cylindrica. Next base: position 11,566,411 of record OZ037775.1, on the reverse strand, counting down.
CACACATTGCTTTTCCATCTCAAGTAGAAATTTGAAACCTTTCATACTTGCTTGAATGTAACGTTAGTGATTTCTTCACTAAAGCTAATTCAAAGCACAAGCATGAGACCAGGTTTTCTTCGTCTGGAAATTATTATGTCCAAACTTCCAGACTGAATCAAAAATAAAACCCCGCGAAATACTCTCTCGCCAACATCACGAAATTAAATACTCGCGAAATTAAGTACCAATAACTATAAAAGTAGTTTAGTTTTGAAATAATTATTTACCTGACCAAGAGACATCAAGGAATTGAAACTTCATGACCAAGTCCCGCTGGCCCGAGGGATATTCCCTATAATGGACTATCGAGGAAGTTCCGCCCGAAAGGAGTACCTTTTTAGAGTAAAGGTGGATAAAGGCACGAGAAAGTAAGGCATTTATTCTTAAAGCTTCTTTGAAATTACGTCGGAGAGAAGCAACAACCAGCTGGAGGTTAATGACAAAAACGTTCGTTGGACGATAGGAAGGGGATTCAGTGAAAGGTGTATTCAGTTGAAGTATATGCAAGGGGACTGAATATTTGCGATGAAAAAGGCTAAGGTTTGGGCTGCGGGACGAAGCATGCGCATCCCCAAAAAGTAACAGCCGCGGAACTACTAAAAAACCTATTTGGTTAGCCGAGAGTCCGTCCGTGTTAGGATCCAGAGCACCGTTAAAACCTGCCGTGGGTGAATTTTTAGCACTTGGTGTAACCTATATGAAGTATATGTCTCGGTCTTTCAAGTTTGTTTAAAAATCGACTGAAACAGACTTAAGAAAACTGGTCAGAATCGGCTTGTAACTGTGAAGGGCTTGACCCACGGCGGCGCGGAGTATCCTTTAGAAAAACGTTTTGAGCACCTCCTTCCAGCTGGTGCTAGCAGCATATAGGAAAAAAATAGGAAAAAAAACAAAGTCTTTCAAAAAAGGGAATTAAATCTCAAACCAAAGTGCAGTGTTTACTCCGATTTTTCCACACGTATACACGCGAAGGCCGGGATCATGGCTGCAGAACTCGGCTTTACGACTAAGAGAAATGTTTACCTCGACACACTGACAGAAATCAGAAATTTATAGAAGTCACTTTCGGAGAAATGATTTAGGAGACGGTACGGGGTAGGGTAGACTTGAAAAACTATGCGTGCCCCCTGGGAAAATCACAAGTCCCTGGTTTGAAATAAATTGCGTCATCCTCAGGAATGTATGGGCAACCTATAGAGAGTGGGGACGGAATAATCGCAGTCAAGGAAGAGCTAGAGTATCATAGAGATTTTTGTTCTTGGGGACCGGTCATTACTTATCGTCCGGGGGGCGGGGGGAGCGGAGGATTTTAGAGGGGATCACTTGATTTTTAGGAGAACAAAAGGGGGGATCAGTCGTAACTGAAAACCCAAAAGGGGGGATCACTGAAAACTTTGGAAGGATTCAGAGGGGGGACCACTCAAATTTGCTTGGAAAATGAAGGCATGGGGAGGGGGATCGCGAAAGTCATCAAATGTTATTTGAGGGGATCACTTCAGTGAAGTAACGTTCATAGGGGGGATCGGCTAAAATAAATCTCACCTTGTTTAGCCCCAAACCCTCCGCATTACTGTGTGCAGCCCTGGTTTGCACTGAAATCGGGCGTAAAAGTTATTTTGTGCAGCTAATTTGTGTTGTTCTTCGTTAGTGCAGACAATGGTGGCCCGGTTGCTCGAGGTAAGGAGCCGTTTCTCTGTAGTTTTTTCTGTCCTGATTAACTGAAATCTCGAGCTTTCGTTAAGATTTGTTTTCACTTTTCCTCATAACCTTTACAGATCCGGCACCACAATGTATAGGTAAGATTTCCATACAACCCCAAACATTTGTTATATGTGTTAAATAATATAAGCTTGCTGCATGGATAATAAATGTAGAGGTTTGGATGCATAGGATCTTTTGATGTTGTGTTTGCCACTTATAGATCCAGCAAGTTTTGTCTACTTTTGTAGGCACTCATGGTTTTAGGTGTCGGCTGCTGAATGTAGTCTTTTCTTTTTTTTCTCTATAACAACTATTATAACAACCTTTAATGCATAAAAATAGATGGTAAAAAGAAGGATGAGTGAGGGTGCAAAGAGAGAAGAACTGAGTCTTTATGCCAGGCTGGCTCCCTGCTGAAGGTATAATATAAAATACAACATGTAAAGGTTTCATAAAACTGGTACATCATTTTTATGTTGTATGTCTTTTAGACTGTGAGCAGTCTCTCTTCAGCTTAAAAATCTGTAAGCGAGAGTATTTGAGCAGCGAAGTCCCGTGAGTTGTGAGGGTGCAAATTCGAATACGCTGCTTAAATACTCTTCCTTACAGATTTTTGAGCAAAAGAGAGACCGCTTGCAGTCTATATGTCTTTCAGTGTCTGCAAACTTTTCTGTTGTTTTCTGACAGGTTGAATTGAAGGAACAATACTACTAGCAATCATGAATTATCTTTTAAGATGTCTGGATGACCTTGCCATGGAATTAATAGTAGGGAAAATAATGTACAAGCTTGACAAATAGTGCAAGCTCTATATTTTGGGGCAAGGGAGCACTTATTTATTTATTCATTAACTATTTTTTATACTTTTGTTAAACTATGTGGCTGCCAAAGCATTTGGGATTTGAAATTTGAGGAGTACTGGGAAGAGTGTGACCAACTGAGTGACACACATGTTATTGTACACAATACATTAATATTAATTTGTCTCCTTCTGGATGCTTTCCTTGATATTGCCTCTTTCAAGCCATGCCATGAATTCGAATGAATAGATACATTGATTCAGTCACTCACACTGTCACTCACAGAATGTCTCTCTCAATGCAACCATGCAGATGCATGAATTGATTAACTCACCAATAAAAGAAACTTGACCTAATTAAGAGGTCAAGGTGTGACCAAACGAAGTTCATATTGATTTTTATTTTAATTTGATACTGCC
>OZ037775.1:11513449-11558449 GCA_964035525.1 Porites cylindrica | reverse complement strand
TTGTTTTTATGTCCTTCCTGGCCTTATTTGCAGTACTTGGTAATGGACTTGTTCTTGGTATCATTGCTCGGTTTAAGGAGCTTCGCACCTTTCCAAACATTCTGATTGCTAATCTGGCGTTGGCTGATTTTTTCAACGCGTTCATCAACACACCCGTGTACTTGCTTTACGCGGTCCTGAAAGTTAAGTGGTTTACAGGGAAGACGTTAGCGATTATTTCACTTTCCTTACTCTCACTCTTTACCTTTGTAAATGTCGTTTCCATGTTGGTGCTACTCGTAAATATGTTTCTGGCGATAAAATTTGACTTAAAATATTTCACCTGGAAAACGAATAAAAAAGCCTTCAAGATAGTCCTTGTTGAGTGGTTGGTCGGGTTTATCTGTGCTGTTTTGTTGTGTCTTAATTGTGATGTCGACCTTCAAAAAGAGACTTCTGTTTCAACGTATCGCCGTGAAATTTCGGATAAAGGCAAACCGATTGCGCCAGTCATCATCTCGGCGTTCGTGGTCATTGCAGTAGTCCTTAGTGCCATGATTTTCCGGTCCATTCAAAAAAAGAAAAGCCAGGTGAGTTTTTTCTTGCTTTAGAATGATTTTCTGCATTGGGTGATAAACTCAAATGTTAAATGTCTTAATTTAGTTTCTTGAACTTTTACGAAAGTAATGCAGATACGCATCCCGTAGATGAAATCCGCCCATAAAATGCATGGACTCTGGGATTCCGCTAAGGCGATTCAGGAAATCTGAAAATGATCAGCCCTTTGAATTAGTCCAAAAGGCTGATTCAGCTGATTCGCTATACAAGTAAAATTGCTTGTAGGCAAAAAAATCCAGTTCGCACACAGCGCCCTAAAAATTGTCTTGCGCGCAAACCAAGGGGAAGTAAATCACGACTAACCTAATGTAGCTCGTCACAAACGAGAGACTCTGCATAAGAAGAGGTCGAAAATTCTCTTCGTTTGGCACTTCAAATTGGCGTGAAGACCTACGTTTAGCTAGGCTTATCATTATACATGATTGCTCTATGGCCGAATTTGTACCATTCACATCCTATAAATGTATTTTAAAATGGTAATTTGTTCATTTCTAGAGGAAGCGGCTAAACTTGCCTCAACTGCACGCTGAGACCAGACTGCAACAGGATATCAAAGCAGCCAAAATAATAATCATTATTATCCTTGCATTCCTTGGGTGCTACATCCCGCCTGTCGGCATTAGAGTCTGGGTTCGGTCCAATTTTTATGGCACTGACATCGCTTGGCATGGTCACTTGATACGCGCCAGCGTGCTCATATCCAGCGGGATCAATCCTGTCATCTATTGTTTCAGAGCCAGAAGGTTTCGATGCGCACTGAGACAGCTTCTTAATGACCCGTGCGGAAAAACAGCTTTCCAAGAAATTAAACAGGAGCAACGAGCCAGAGAGATTATTCCAAATCGGAATGCACGAGGTGACAACATCGCGCGCGAACCTGACCAGGAGAGATTCGAACTTACGTCCTGCTCACCGCTTTTCCAGTGGGTTCGTAATTCCAACTGCTGCAATGGAAGAATGGGTCAGATTGTACAACGGTTTGAACAAAAGAAAAGCGGTGAAAATATGGACGAAAAATTGGGGAGGCGAGCTGCTAGAAAAAAAGTCATTCCCTTTACAGTACAAGACAAGCCACAAGTTCAGATAGTAAGCCCGCCGTCAAAATCGCTAGATAACGAAAACTATACAGGAAAATTCCTCAGAAAAGAACAACCAACACCCGAAGCAGATTACTCCCGACAGGAGGTCATTGTTGAGGTACATCCTATCCATGGTCCACTGGGGGAGAAAGTAACAGAGACCCCAACATCAAAGGATGATTTGGCAACGCCCATTGTCATCATTACTGAATAATCCAACCTTTGCCTGGTGTTCTTGGCAGGTAAAACACTGCTCATGTTATTAAGACTTCAAAACGTATACTTCAATCTGTGGTCTGAGATTTTCTCAAGCAAAAAATAAGTCTGCCGCGTACATAATTTCTAGACAAGTGTGAAGAGTGTCCCCCACTCGGGACGTTCGCGTTCACAGGCTAGGAGTCCTACAAAGCCCCGTCCGATTTTTTAAATTTAGCTAAACTGATGCCCGAGATGGTTGGATCTAAATTTGCGTACGAATCTGTTAAATTGTATTTTTTGGTTTTGTTGTGTGGACGCACAGTTTCAAAAGTACCGACGTTCAAATCGTAAATTAAAGAAACAACAAAAAATGAACAAAATTCAATTCAATTCAATTCTTTATTCACACTATACAAGATATTTACAAAAGTGTACATAGTAGGAAAATAAAGAAGCTACAAATAATAATTAACTAAAAGATATTAAGTTCATTTGTGTACGGTGTCCAAAGTAGCAAGAGCTTTCTTGTTGGACACCGTCATATTGAAATAATTGGCAGCAGTAAAGAGTGGAATAAAATCTCAAATAATATCAGTGCTAGAACATATACTAAGGTCAGATTTGGTTGGTTAGAAGACAGGACTTCCATTCTTTCTTAAACTTATGATATGGCAGACACTTGAGACCAGGCGGTACAGTCTCCCAGATTTTTGGAGCGGAGAATTTAAAGGACGTCTTACCTAAGTTGGCGGATACTCTTGGCCTAAAATAGCTCAGATTACTGACAAATCTTGTATATATATGTTAAGCAAATATACTTTTAATTAAGGAAACTGAAATAATAATATAGGGCCTCTATTACGCATACAACAACGCTACTACTCACTTTTTCACCTTCTTTGAAAGAGCATTACAATTCTAAAAGCAACTCTTTTCTTAACTAAGAGAAAAAAAAGAATCATTTTAAAATCATGATCAGTTCTGCGTGAATCATATGCAGTGAAATTTACAAAACATCACCTTAAGGCCTCTAGAATTTAACATTTCAATTAACGTCCAGAGTGAAGACCTCAGATTTGAAGTCCTTTTATAATTCATGCAGGCAATTGTTATCATAACGCTAAAGATTTACTCCGGATTATTGATGAGACGGAGAAAAAGTTTATTAAAAACCGAACTAATAAAAATGCCTGATGTTACGCATAAATGTATGTGTGAAGTGTTATTACTCTCAGCGTTCGGCTGCTTTGATCTGCTTTGACTCGGACTGATATATAAAATTTTCACTGGATCATGAGCGACGGAGATATTTATTGCGTTAATGGAAACATTAATCCGTATCAATCGAGCTGAAGACTCGTCGCTTACGACTCGGACTACGTTGCTAGCGGATGTCAGTGACAAATAAAGCCCATTTGTGAAGTTTCTGTGTGCAGCCCCAGTTTTGAATGAAATCACGAGTAAAAAACTACTCACCGGTTAAAATCACTATCTGGAAAAGGGTTATTGTGTTTTACAAACACTTTTAAGTCACTGGAGGCGATATCCAACTTTTGAACCGAGACAGTACAAATGAATAAGTCTGTGCCGTATAAGGAAATCTGACTGAACTACTCGACAGCTGAGACTGAACCCCATCGAGAGAATATGAGAGATAAAGGATCTCGGTCGTAGTAAGTACGGTTATAATAGTTCAAATTTGGCCTTTCATCATTTTGTGATACCAACCTATTATTTTTCCTGGGGACAAAAATCTAAAAAAACTGTAATTTAAAAATAGTTTTCAAGTTTCTTAAAACCATTATATGCATCGCAGTTTTTGCCGCTTAGGAAAATTGCATGATGAGAAAAAAATATAATTTTTTTTCTTTAAGATTTAGTTACCAGGTACACAACACAAAAAAAAGGGAGCTTGAACTAAAATGGCAAATTCTGACCAGAAAAGTTTATTGGGTTGCCTTGTGGGCGTTGGCTGATTTTTTCAACGCGTTCATCAACATACCCATGTACTTGCTTTACGCGGTCCTGAAAGTTAACTGGTTTACAGGAAAGACGTTAGCGATCATTTCCCTTTCCTCACTCTCACTCTTTACCTTTGTAAACGACGTCTCAAATCAACCGTGGTCCACCGAAGGAGAAAGTAGTAGAGACTCCAACATCAAAGGATGATTTGACACCACCCTTTGTCCTTATTACTGAATGATCCAACCTTAGCCGCCTGGTGTTCCTGGCAGGTAAAACACTGCTCGTGTCATGAAGAGTTCAGAAAAAACATTTCAGTCTGTAGTCTGAGAAATTCACAAGCCAAACTTCAGTCTACTGCTTACATCATCTCTAGAGAAGTTGTCGTTTCGCTGGGTTTTTGGAGTGATATTTTGTTTAGTTTTGTAATATACCTAACATTCGCGTTTGAGGTGAATCGTAAGTTGAGTTTTTACAAAAAAGTCCCATTGGTCCGAGGGATATTCCCTATAATGGACTATCGAGGAAGTTCCTTCCGCTAAGGGGTGCCTTTTTCGGTAAAAGGTTAATAAAAGGATAGGAATTTCACGAGAAAGTAAAGTATTTATTTTTAAAGCTTCTCTGAAAGTAGATGGGAGAGAAGTTAAAAAATGATTGAAGTTACAATGAGAAAATGTTTGTTGTACGGTAGGAACGGAATTAATGCAGTGCAGGGTGTGTTCAATCGAGGTAGATGCAAGGAGACTGAATATTCTCGATTGAAGGTATTCAAAATCGGCTACCTTCTTGGGCCTAGCGACGAAGCATGGGCATTCCCGAAAAGCAACACCTGGGAGTACTGAAAATCCTTTTTGGTAATGTACCAGTCATTTCCAAAACCGCCCATTTCACTGGGCATACCCCGGGGATTTGCTCCGTACAGTGGGGAATTTGACAAAAGTGAGGCCCGACTGGGTGGGCCTCACTTTTGTAGAATGGCTTTAAAGAATAAAAATAAAATAAAACAAAGCGTTTCAAAAAGGGAATGAACATGGCTGGAAAAGAAAATTGCAATCCAAAATGTCCAGTCAAGGAAGAGATAAACAAGAAAGCTACAGTAGTTTTAGAGGATTTTTAATTCCCCGTTTCTGAATGACCGCTAGCTGTAAGGTAAATACGGTGTCCACGTGGTAATGTAATCAACAACAACACCAAAAGCTTTATTTGCATGACCATAAAGGAATTACAGTATTGCAAAAGCTATTAGTCTAAATTTAAGTACTAATTCAACTAATTAGTGCGTGCAAAACATTACAAAATGTTACAGTTCTCATTCATTCATTCATTGATATTAATTTGGTTCTTAATTCAAAGCATTGCGAGATAAATGAAACTAATTGACAGTTAATTAAATAATCAGAAGAATTCATAAGAAGAGATATTAAAGTATCGTGTGAAAGCGATTTGAAGTCAGGTATTTTAGTTTCTGGTTTGGAGAAAAATGTGTCTCTGATCTGAGAATAAGCCTTACAATCTAGTAAGAAATGATTTTCATCTTCGATTTTGTTACTTGTACAAAAGTGACATATCCTTTCATGGCGAGGAATGTTTTCGTATCTACCTGTTTCAATTCTAAGTTGATGACTACTTATTCTAAATCTAACTAATGCTTTTCTCGAAGGCTTTTTTCTTGTTAAAACTAGGTACGGCGAGGGGCTATAGTCGTCTTTGATTGTACAATAAAAACTGAGTTTTTGTGATTGTTGAAGGGTCTGATTCCAGTAAGAGACGTATTTATTTTTCATTATGCCGATATACCTATTAACTATTGAGTCACTCAATGAATTACAGGAAAAGTCATAGTTTAGATCATAGTAGTCAACCATTTTCATGAGATTAGAGTAAAAGCTAGTTTTTCCGTTATGATGAAGGTCAACTGAAATTTGTAAGGCCTGTAATGAAATGTCGTGGATTAGAGGATGACAAAACACACCCTCTTACATTATTAACATTAGGCTTGGACGTCAGCATACAATGGGGCTAAGCAAGTGGCAGCCCGCTATCGGTCTATTTATGAGCTTATACTGTAACCTGCCCATGGCCCATGATATGAATGATGCGTGATACGTGAAAGGTAGACCACACCACTTGGGAAACTTCCGCTACTCCTTTCCAAAAGGAGTGTGGGTTGTTTTACGTCCCCTTTGATTTGACCAAAGAAAGAATGATGAAGGAGACAAGGCCAACGGCTTAACATCAACGCCCAATGACGCGATCATCTTAACTGAGACAAGGCGTCAAATTACAGTCAGCATGATCTCACGGTCCGGCCGGGGTTTGAACCAACGACCTCCCTCTCGGTAAACCGATGCTCTCCCAACTGATCTAATCGAGCGGTGGCAGTCGGTGGTTACCATTTTCAAAATACCTGCCTCCTAACTAGTTAATCAGTGCGCGCAACCAATTGGCGCTTCTTTTGCGTGGTGTATCATGAACTGATTTACTTAATATTTTCTATAATTGGAAATTTGATTTGATAAAACGTTGTCTATTTCCCTTTTTTGGCCGACTAGGATAAAAGAGATGATTCTCCTAATGTTATACACAGAGCCCTCTCGTATCGGCTGAGTTATTTTGTGCCGGATTTTCTGTGCTACAGTAGGACTGATCAATGATTTAATGTACTAAATAGAGAATAACTCAAATATTCAATGAAAAACGTAGAGAGAAAGCAATTTACTTAGTTTAGCAAACCGATGCCTGATTGGCTGGATTTAAATGTGTGTACGAATCGCTTACATTGTATGTTTCAGATTTGTTGTGTAGAGGCAATATCAAAAGTACCGACTTTAAAACCATAAGAGAAATAAACGAAAAAAGTCTAAAATAAATGAAAAATAAAACTGAAATAATAATATAAGGCCTCGTTTACTTACAACACACAGCCATTCTTCACTTTTTCCTCCTTATTTAACAGAAAATTATAATTCTAAAAGCAATTCTTTGTAGCTAAGACAAACAAAATCATGTTAAAATCAGTTTGTGATCATATGCAGCTATACTTTTGTCCGGGCAACCCAAATTGTAATCGGGCAAGTATGCCATCAGGCTTACTAGCCCGGCTGACGAGCGTGAGAAAAAAATAAATATGCGTATTATTATTGTTTACTGTCCTCCTATTTCTGTGAAGAATCATGGTCTTACGCATGCTGCTTTTTTTGATGAATTTTCCATGCTACTGGAACGCCTAATGTCCTCTCCTGGAAATTTACTCTTAAATGGACAGGCGCGGATCTAGGATAAATACTGACCGTTTTCCAAAACGAGCGTCGAAGGCGTAAGCTTCTAGGGGGGTCCGAGGCATGCACCCTGGTGAATTTTTTTTTTTTTTTTTTTTTCACTCCCTAAAGTCACCTGAGTCATTCGGTCAGGATATTGGCCAGATTTTAACTTGGAAAGTTTTTTTTTTTCACGAAAATTTATTTATCTATGAAAACAGTGACCGATTTTCGTAAAACGGTGGAAACCGGTGTGGATCCGCCCCTGATGGAGATTTCAGTTTCCATGTTAATGATCCATCTGACAGCACTGCAAGTCAATTCCTGGATCTCTTAAATTGTTTTAATCTCCAACACACAAGAACATTTAATGTTCTAGATCTTATTATCACAAGATTAGGTGAAACATCTCTTTAAGCAGACTTAAAATAGTTTATGTATATCTGTTTTTATAGTCAGAGTGTTGTGTGCCCAAACTACAATTTGTGAAATATACCTCAAAACAGTGTTTAAGTACCCTATTTAAAAGTATTTAAAATGCGATCAGTTCTTAAGGTTTTAAAACATATTTCAAATAGTCTATTTGAACTCTGTTTGTAACCTTTTGAGTGGATGAGTCTCAAAATACATTTTAGATACAACTCAAAACAGTGTTAAAGTACTCTATTTAAAAGGATTTAAAATACAAATATATCCAAAAGTAATTGAAACCGCATTAGTTTTTGAAAATATTTCAAGATAAAATTTTTCGGGAGGAAAATCACTTCAGCACTCGGCGGCCAAATTTTTGCAGTGACAAAGAGTAAAAACAGCGCATATTGCCGAGTTCACCACTTCAAAGTTTTGCACTTTCAACGATTTTTTTCACTTCCTAGGATTAAATTGGTCCTTAAAGGGACTGGTTCACGATAATGCGCATGCGCGCCGTTTGTCTCTTCAGAATAAATTTGTTGGGTCAACACTAAATTCGAAATCGCCATTACCGGTACAATCATTGAAAATCCTTCGTTTTATTCGGACATCCGTCGCTTTGGCCGGTCTAGTTATACTTCGGTAGTGGTGATTAACGTGTGGTTGTGTCGTTTGACTGGTTACGTTTTAAGAAGAGGCAAAAAATAATGTTTTGATCATGGAGGTTCAGAAGAGCATCGTGGCCGTCCGGCAACAGGACGTTCTCAAGAGTCTTTGGAGATAGAGAAGATTAGCCAATTGATCTGGTATGGTTCTAGGAGTAGTGTGTGGCTTACGAAAAGTATACACGACACTTGGAAAGTGGTTAAAGGCATGAGTTCGTTCAACTTTGATTTGATTTTTGACTCCTACCTGTAGTTATACCGCAACAGGCCGCGCGATCTTCACCGATCTGGTACACTTGAAATGTTCCTTGTATCTTTGCTTTACGATCGTATATGTTTAAGAATTGATGTTTTTGAAATAAATTATTGCCTGAATATTCTGTTTATAATCTAGTTTCTTTATGTGTGCTACTCGATAACATTTGTTTTGCGGAACACTGACCCGATGCAACGCGAATGAATTTGTTCATTTGCGGAGTGATAAGCATTTGAAATTTATGCTCAATTAAGGATAATCTTTATACTCATACGTTGTGTGTTTTTGTCACCGGTCAGGCGCTATTTGTAGTTATTTCTGGGTTTATATAAGGCGAACTGAGAGTACAGTAATAAGATGTTTGTTTACAAATTTTGTTTGCCGATCGGTGACTGTTTTGTTAGCGTGGGGACGACCTCGTAAAAATACACGTTGGTAAATGTTTGTTTCAAAGCAGGACAGGGCTGTAAATCTTATTCTTATCGGCTGCAACATATATCTGAGGAGTAGCAAAGAATAAACTTGAATTATGGGAATAAATAAAATCAAACCAAATGCCCGGAAATACTCTCGCGTCGCGAACAATTAATTTGAATTTTGTAAATTTACTTGCATTCATCTAACTCGCTTCCGATTGGTTGAAAAACAATCAGCTACTGTCAAAACTCACACATGCGCATTATCGTGAACCAGTCCCTTTAAATGATGTAAAGGAAACAATTTTGGTCCTTCAAAAACAACCCGCGTCTACTAAGTATTTTTTGATTTACACCCACTTTGCTGTACGCAGGAAATGACTCAAAAATGCATATTTTCATCCTAGCACTGTGCAAAATCCCCACATCTTCTAAACAAAATGTCTTTTCAGACCAACAAAGGGAATGTCCAAAAGCATAGAAACATAAAAATATGTTGCGATTTTAACGATTTATCAGCACAGCCGATCGACGAAATATGCCTGTTTTCTGTTTCCAATACACGACGGAAGGTCTTAACGCAAAGCCCGAATAACACAATAATTCTTCAAATCATGGTATCAAGTATTTTAAACTTTTTGACACAATAGAACATCATGTAGGAAAGAAAAGCCTTTAAGCCGAACGCATTAATACTACAGGTGTACCTCTTGACAGCGCTTGATCCGATCGCGAGTCGTCGTCGCTTTGTACACAAAAGTGATATCACACGATGGCGCCTGTCACACATTCCTATATCCGGAATCGTAACGCCGCGTAAACATTTTTTGCTAGTCCAATACATTCTCATGCCATTATTTTACAATAACTTGTCAGTTAATATTTTAAGATAATTGAATTATTCTGTTATTTGGTGTGTTTCGATTGAGTAGTATTCATAGTGTCTAGAGATAAGCATTTTATGATCAGACTCGACTGACTGAATATACCTTTACTTGAACTCGCATGCACAGTTTATGGTACATTATACCACTGTTTAACTTTAATATAAACGCTAATGGAATCAGTTTCCAATTGCCTCCTTAATCCCAATTAGAAGGAATAGAGGACTTAAAGATATATTTTGATGATAACATTTACATGGTATTACTGACTTACAGCGTTTCCCATCCTCGAGTTGTAACACGTAGTTCAACTTCAATCGACGCAAACAAGCTTACATAGGCCGGCAAAATCCTTTTACCAAGACTGGAAAGAACAAAACTTGACTTTCAACAGGGTAACCAGGTTAGGTAAGAGATAAAGTACGTCAGAAAGAAGAGAAGTGTATATACCGTTATGAAACCACTAATAATTTGAAATTATTCAGCTCTGTCTCAGTTTATTTGACAAAAACAAAGCAGCCTGCTCAAGTGTAAATTATGCATTGTACAAAATTGTTTTCGTGCCCAAAATACACGCTACGTAATGTTAATGACTCCAATTGAGTTTTTTACAAACAAAGTTCATTAGTTGGCTATTTATATTGGGACTTATTTTCGCTTTGCTCGTTTTAATACGTTTCCACTATACTATCTGAGAGCCTGGCACAGGCTAGGAGTTAACAAATTCTGTAGCTCAAATGCGTGAAGATGACGTAAGATGGGAGGTAGGCCGATTCCCAATGCGAACGAAGACAAAGTGCACAGCCATTAAATATTGGCTGAAATTTTGTGAGCCGGAGCTCCAAAATAAACTCTCTGGAATAGCATTTACAGATCAAATTGCTCAAGACAAAAAGTAACTTTGGCCAAGCAAATTAAAACGGCTATTAAATCTCGCAGGTCTTGGCGACCTATGGTCAGCGAAAAAGAACACTCCCGCAATCATGAGCCATATAAGACAGAGACTCTTAGACATAGAACAGCAAACATGGATTAAGGACAAGGGATTTATTTTAGAGGGCCAGTTTGCAGGGGCAAAGCAGCTACACTCTTTCTTTTTTATAAGAATTTTGTTTTTCCTGTGTACAGACGCCCAACCCCCGAAAAATTGTGTGATTTTTATTGGCTGCAACTTCAAATCGCGTGCACGTCAGGTAGGATTGCACAAACAGAAAGAAGACACTGCTTAAGCAAAGAAGGGAAAAGTAAGCTTACAGCGTAGAGGAGGACAAAGACTCAAGGCTGCGCTCTAACGGCGCAAAACTTGCAGGCCTAGGGCGACTGAATATATTGTTCAGGTGGCCCAGCCGGGTGACTTGCTGGTGTTGGTTTCTTGATTTACAGTCAAAAAATAATTGAAGCTGGAATGTCTAGAATTTATTACTTGCGAAATCGTAGCTCGCTCGTTCGCTTCGAGGCCTAAAAAAGAACGCTCCGCTCGCTAAGAAACTCTTTAGGTCGACTTGTATGTAGCAATATGTAGCATGTCTATCAAAAAGCTTTAAGAAAATGTTGTTAAATCTGGCAGCGGGCACGCGTTGATGTTTTGGGCACCCAACGAGAATATAGTTGAAAACCACTTAAACATAACGTTCTGTTGTTAAACGTATTTTAGTATTTAAACGATAGATATGGGCATATTTTATCCTCTAAAAATTCAGTTTCATCTGTTCGGATTTCCTAGCTGAAAGTCTAGTGATCCGAAAATTATAGGGATCAAAACGTACCTTTTCGAAAAATTCAGCCAGAAAAAAGGCTCCGAAAATTCTAGGCCGGTGACCTTTCTTGGGTAAAAATCCGTTAAAAATGGGCAATTATACCATTTTTGGGTTATTCGAAAATTCTAGGAGAGACAGGCAAGCAAGAAATTTTACAACAAATGTTCCAAAAATTCAAATCGTCTTCCGAAGAGATATTTTCAGAAAATTGACTTTGGGTGTCCCTGTCTACACAGTGCGTGACACCAAAATAGGAATGCTGTCTCCTTGAAAAAAGTCTCTCCTCTTGATTTTCAGCAGTTTAATTATTTCAGGTATTAAAAGATGTGTTTATGCGCACGTATGCTAGCTCTCGAGTGAAAAGGAAGAGCTTTTATAAAAAAAGTGAACACCAGATGTTTTTGTTGATTTCCGGCGGCCACATTGGTGGACAGTTTCTGTCCACCAATATGGCGTCTCCAGACAAAGCTCTACAAAGGAGCGTGAAATGTTTCGGCAAATAACTCAGAAACTGTGGGCTACAAAGACCTGAGATTTGGACAAATTGTTTATATATTAGTCTTTTATAACATTCATTTTTGTGGCTTTTTCCACTGGACGGTTTCCTATTTGTTTTTTGTGCGTTTATTGCGTGACAGTGAAAACGAAGTCCCGCATTGTCTTTCGTGTCGTGACAAGGCATTACGTTTCTCGTAATAAAAATAAATGCGCAAAAGCTAACCGAATCCACAAAAGCTCATTTGTCCTGAACATTTCACCAATAATATAGAAAGAAATACTTCCGTTCTGCGCTTAAACGACGACTTTACAACAAGATGATCTATGCAAAAGAGATATTAGTTTTGGGGCGGCCCGGGAGTTGGGGTGGGGGGGTGGGGGGGGGGGGGGAATTTCCTAATAAGAAGCTAATGGGGACGTGCCGCAGAATGGGGTCGCATTTCCACGACTGGATTGACTATAATGGGGTTACATTTTCGATAGAATTACTAGAATGGGGTCGCACATTTTCGGATTTTGAGGTAAGAGAGTCGTTCATATTTACGGTTAGCAAACGTACAAGGATATTTGTACTGTAGGTGAAAAGTAAAGTGTTTGTGTTCATTCAGTTTATTAAATAATGGGTCGATTAATTTTTTGATGATCTATTTAAAGGATTGATAAGGTAGATACATTTAATAGAAAGTGACTAAGTTGGGATAGCAAAAATTACATATTTGCCCAAAAGTGACTAATATGGGGTCTACAATTGGCCACAAAATAGACTATAATGTAGTCTGCTACACAGCCGTTTTTAGTGTCGTCACGCAACGCTCTTGCGTTCCAGGGTCCAGTTATATTTACGATAGCGAAGGATCCGTTGCCTTGTCCCTAGGCCTCATTACTCTTGGTGGCCAATGCGTTTCGGGTCACGTGGTCCGAGCTAGGCTTGGATACGCCACCCAAATGTCTTGACCGAAAAGTTAGGTCAATTAAGACTCCTATGGATCCTGGAAAGGCGCTTGGCCTAACGTGCGTAAGGAGTTAAAGAAGCCGCGAAGTAAGACACGCAACCGGTCATAAGTGAGTTTAGCATAAATCTAGGAAACAGTTTCTTTTACGGTTAACTTTTTTACCCTTTTTACGGCTAACGGTTAAAATTTTTCGATTTTTACGGCTATCGACTAAATTTTTGGCCGTTTTACGCTTATCGGTTAACCCCATTGAGACCCTCGGCAAACGTCGCATTAATTTACACAGTCGAATTTAATTGATTCAAACGTCGCACTTCAACGAGCATTTAACTCTCGCGTTAAGTTCGGTTCATGCGAAATTCGACGTTTGAACCGGGGCTAACATATATGGTGGTAATATTGATGTAAGTTTTGTTTTGAGCAGCAAAGGAACCCTTGTGTGTAACTCATCTTCTAGTGTATTAGTCCTTAACAGAAGATTTCCGTCTCTCCTGCACACATTTGTTATATACACTACTCAAC
The DNA here is from genome assembly GCA_964035525.1 of Porites cylindrica. Classification (NCBI taxonomy): domain Eukaryota; kingdom Metazoa; phylum Cnidaria; class Anthozoa; order Scleractinia; family Poritidae; genus Porites; species Porites cylindrica. Next base: position 11,544,994 of record OZ037775.1, on the reverse strand, counting down.
TTTCCATTGCCATTGAACATACTGGTAATTCTTTCTTACACCAACACACCCCGGGTAAACGCCCTCGAGCGTCTCCTTGTTCAAGTAATGTTCCAGCAAGTGGAATATTTTTTTACGCTTGGAGCCTCGTTTTTGTTGCAGAGTCATTTGTTGCGGAATTCTTATAACCCCTCTCGCTGGTTCAAACAAATCAAGAGGACTGTATCTTTCGATGTAACAGCACGATTTAATCCAAACCAACAATCTACTGCGATGTACAATTGTCACATATTCAACGGTCGTAACACAACGATCAACGATCAACGAAACTTAACGATCAACTATCAACTAACAACTAAAGCATTCTAAGTATATAGAGGTTTTTCTACTATCCTTGCGTACGTAAGGCAGTATTTTTACGTTGATCACATGTACAGTAAAAGTTCCCATAGTAGTGTATCTAAATTAACTGACTATTACAAAATCGCACGTTCTTTCACCTTATTTAGCCCAAGAAAATGCATGCAGTTACATCATTTTATATCGTAAATATACTCAGACTTTTTTTTACATTATTGTGAAATCTAATTTCACGAAATCTATTTTCTTTGCCATACAAATGTCAATTTCTAATTAATATTTAATCACAAAATAATCAAGTTAAGCATCACCTATTTCTTTCCCGACATCGTTATCAGATGAAAACTTTGCAACTTTGTGTTAACACATTTAGGTTCAAGGACGATTAACTGAAAATATAACGGGTTGTAGTGCGGGGTTTTACTAGCAAAAAATATTTACAAAGTTTAAAAGGTGAAAGAAAATTTCGTAGCATTTTTTTAAAGCCTGAAACAACCAAGAGAACAATACGAATAGCGGACAGTCTGATATCTAGTGTCTCTGGAGTGGAATAGTCTGCTACACAGCCGTCTTTAGTGTCGTCACGCAACGTTCTTCCCCACAAACGGCCGTTTGTGGGGAGGAGCGTTGCGTGACGACACTAAAAACGGCTGTGTAGCAGACTAGGAGTGGAAGGGGCGTTTTTAAAAAAAATCTCAAGGAGTTGAATGCAGGCGGTTTTTGTCTCTTCTCCTCGCCCCCTCCCCCATTGTTTACTCTATTAACCTGGCGCGTTTTCTCGTTTGACTTCGCGCGCGGGTGTCTCTCGAACACACAGAAAAACACACCAAAAAACTGGCAGCTACGCAGGCTAATGTTACGGTGGCAATGGAGCCGTTAAGGTGAGGGACCTTGCAGACAGTTAATAAACCACGAGAAAGACATAAAGTAAACATGCACAACGACTGTGATTTGCTAACTTTGTAGCGACTAGTTTCGTCACCTTTACACTCCATTCTTATAGAATGATTCAATTATTTGTAATTCATATAATGACGGAAAGACTGCCAAAGCATCTCTTGTTTTTAAAAGATACATATTTTAAAATATTAACAATTTGACATAATATTTTTACTTTTACAGCGCACGGACGAACATTAAAACAGACATTGAAAGGGTTTGTCTAGAGTAAGGATTCTAAAAATAAGACTTATCAAGGTAAAAGTTTTAAAACAGATAAAAAGAAGGCGAAGTAAGCCTTCCCAGTCTTTCTACACAAGTCAACACCACGGTGAGAACAGGGTAAAAAAGAAGTCCATCTGTCAATTCAATTCTCTCTATAAAAACAACTTGAATCGGTCCGGGACTAGCGCTCGGAAAGATTTATTTGTGAAGCCCAAATAAGAAGAATTTAGTGACTCGCCACTGTTAAATTATAGCGTGGCTGTTCGTCCATTTAATGTTATCAGGGTCGGGTTGCAAAACAACATCTTAAGATTAAGGGAACTCGTAACTATTTTTTCAAAACTACAGGTTACTGTTCCAGAACAAAAGTTAAGAGCCCTCTTATCTTGAGACCCCATCTTGAGAAGGTTTTATGCAACCAGGCCCAGGCCCTCAGCCGGCAAAGACTCTGCTTGTTGCGTCAACACCGATATGACGTCACTCATAGTTGGACGCGCCTCTGGGGCTCTCGCGACGCATTGCATAATGAGCTGTCTCAGCACACCATTAGTTACGAGGCTTATCTGATCTTGGATCTTCTGCGGGTCCGGAAGTTCTCTTGTACACATTTCACAGAGCAGTACGCCAAAACTGTACACATCCACCTGCCGGCAAGAAAGAAAACAACCATCGAAAGGTTGAGAAAATAATTGACAACAAAACTCGAAACAAAGTAACAATCCATTAAATCCTAATACACGTAGCATGAAGTATGTATTGTAGGAATGTTTCTCTAAAGCAACCCTATTCACAGATAGTAGCTTGCTGTACAATAGTCTAAAGTAATCTCGTAATTCGCCTCCCATGCAGATGTACTTGGGTCCTCGTCATGCGCTCCTTCCCTACAAACGACGTAACATTGCACTGTTACTCCCTGGCGTCATAGATTTTGCCATGTTGGCCGCTCAGAGAATTTGGCCGCAAGAGCAGTTTGATTGTTAGTTGCCACGTGACCTCGATGTAACCAATGAAAGCACGCGCTGTTTGGAAACAAAAGACCCTTCCAAGGTTTTCTCAAGTTTGATAAAGACTAGTTAGCAAATATTCATTGACACTGCTGAAAAGAGGGTCCTAAAATTAGGATGCTTTCCAAATTTAAAGGTGATGTGTTAAAAACGGGCAAAGACATTGTTCCAGAGAGACGCTGAAGTTTATTGACGTTTGTATGGTTGGGTCAGGAACTTGCCTCCCACCACACAAACGGCAGTAAAATTTGGCGACTTTTCGGAGCTAAACCTTCGTTAGTTTTCAACAAATCACGTTCAAAATTGGCATCTTTACTAAATAAAAATTAAGGCAATCATGTCGCGCCGGCATTTTCGATTACTAGTCCCAGTCAAAAGTTAAAAAAACCGTGGAAAGGTCCTGTTACATGTACCGTAAACAAAAATACAACATTGCATAGCAAAAGGCTTTTTTTCAAAAATGGTTGCAGTTTCCTTAAAGGTAGCACTTTTCCCCACAGACAAGCCTGATTACATAAAAAAAACTTAGAGTTCTCTGATTAATGAGGTTCCCTACAGATGACTATAGCGTTGCTAGGTTTGTTTACTGGTAAACAGAAGATCATGTGATATGTACATGTTGCAGTTATTTTTTTATTTCAGTTAATTTTTGTATTTTCTTTGTTTTAAATACCCAAAAACAATGGAAAAATAAAATTAACTGCAAAATACACCTTTCGCCCTTCATTACCAGGAAATAAAGATTTATTAGCGTCAAAATATCATTCGGTATTAACAATAAATGCGTAATCATTGCAGAAAAATAAACAATCGTTTTAATTATTTGTGTGGTCAATAAAGCATTTCACATATGTAAGAACATTCATTACTCTCAATATAGTTTCAACTCGGTGAAAATAACAATCCCTTAGAAGAAGGATAAAACATTTACCTCATTTTAATGGTCTTTAACAAGAAAAGAAATTCATTTACAGTAAAGATGTGTTGTTATTTATCCATCAAGTTCTTCTTGTTATTTTTTATTTATCCTCCTGCTTCCTGATTTTGTACATGTATCGACTAAGCATTGTACGCATCCCGCGTTTGTTTAATTTGTGCAAGCACAGCCGCAGAATATTACATACATGTACACGGTACAAGCCTAACGAAATGATTGCAAAGTACTATACAATATGGGTTTTTATAGGTTTATTGTAAAATTCGCACGAATTAAAACTTACCTCCAAATTCAACGCAATATTGGCAAGATAATGCTCATAAAAATAATGATTGTTACTGATATTCTATTCTCATAAACGAACATTCACCCAAGGAAACTTCATTCGCACTAAAGAATGTTCTCGATAAAACGCTGTAGAAATTGGCCTTAATGATTGTTCTTCTTTTTGATGCAAAAATCTTAAGTGACTATGCCACAAACTTAAATGTTTGCTTTCTTGCTTAAACTGTTTTTACATTAATTAAAGTGAATAATAGCTTAATGTTAATAAAAATATATTTCCTGGTAATGAAGGGCAACTGAAAGGTGTAGTCAGAGTTTATGCTCACCTTTGGTGACTGCTGAGAAGTCTGGGACTCAGGTGCGGCATATATACTGGCTCCCGGATTAGACGTCATGTGCTGGCGCATGAAATTTGCTGCCCCGTAATCTGACAACTTAGCTCTCCAGCAATTATCGCGTCTCCATAGTAACACGTTTGAACTACTGATGTCGCGATGAATGATAGGCGATGGCTTTTCGAGATGAAGATAGTTGAGTGCTTTGGCGACATCTAAAGCGATACAAACCACTTCTTCGAGGTGTAACGAGCGCTGAGTTAAAACGTTTCGTAAATCAGTGTCGAGTAGCTCAGTTATGAATAACGGGCTGCCATCGTTATTGGTAGCGCCAATAAACTGTAATAAATGAGGATGCCGACAGCGCGAAGCAATACTCATTTCTCGCTCGAACAATCTGCGGTTATGAGGCGAGAGAATCAAATCGTGAATCTGCTTAACAGCTACCTGGCAACCACGAAACGTTCCTTCGTACACGTTGCCCCAGGCTCCAACTCCTAAACTCCTTTCACTCAGTATAACCTCATCACGTCTGATGATCCAGTCACGTGGTTCAAGACGCCTATACTCGGCCAAGTGCCCCTCGGCTGCAGTAGCCGATGACTGCAACTCCCGTAGTCGGTGCTCGCTTTCCGACACTGTTCGCTCATTGTCGCGGATTCTTTGCTGGTAAATTTCTCGCTCTCTTTCCAGTTTTTCACGATCCTGCTGTAAATTAATTCTTTCCTCACTCACTTCTCGTTCAGTTGCGATTCTTCTGTTTCTTTCCACTTCAATTTGAATTTGCAAATCTCTCACCCTCTCCTCTAAACCTGACTTGAGCTCGCGTTCTTGCTGTAAAAGTTGCGATTGCTCTCTAATTGTGTTCTCTTTTGTTTGAACATCTTGTCGACTTGTCTCCCTTAAAAGACGTTCGTTTTCTAACCTTCTTTCTAACTCAGCGCCGATCTCCCTTGCTTGACGTAGTTCCTCTTCGAGTCTAAGTCTTGCTTGCTGTTCGACACCTAAGGTTTCCTGCAACTCCCGTCGTCGGTGCTCGCTTTCCGACACTGTTCGTTCACTGTCGCGGATTCTTTGCTGGTAAATTTCTCGCTCTCTTCCCAGATTTTCTCGATCCTGCTGTAAAGTAATTCTTTCCTCACTCAGTTCTCGTTCAGTTGCAATTCTCCTGCTTCTTTCCTCTTCAACAATAATTTTCATATCTCTTACCCTCTCCTCTAAACCTGACCTGAGCTGGCGTTCCTGCTGTAAAAGGTGCATCGTTCTTCTCAATATATCCCCCCCAGTTTGAATATCTCGTAGATTTGTCTCCCTGAACAAAGCTTCGTTTTCCAACCTTTTTTCTAACTCAGCAAGAGTGTCCCTTGCTTGACGAAGTTCCTCTTCAAGTCTAAGTCTTGCTTGCTGTTCGACACCTAAGGTTTCCTGCAACTCCCGTAGTCGGTGCTGGCTTTCCGACACTGTTCGTTCACTGTCGCGGATTCTTTGCTGATAAATTTCTCGCTCTCTTTTCAGATTTTCTAGATCCTGCTGTAAATTAATTCTTTCCTCAGTCAGTTCTCGTTCAATTGCAGTTCTCCTGCTTATTTCCTCTTCAACATGAACTTGCATATCTCTTACCCTCGCCTCTAAACTTGACTTGAGCTCGCGTTCTTGCTGTAAAAGTTGCGATTGCTCTCTAATTGTGTTCTCTTTTGTTTGAACATCTTGTCGACTTGTCTCCCTTAACAGATGTTCGTTTTTTAACCTTCTTTCTAACTCAGCGCAGGTCTCCCTTGCTTGACGTAGTTCCTCTTCAAGTCTAAGTCTTGCTTGTTGTTCGTCACCTAAGGTTTCCTGCAACTTCCGTAGTCGGTGCTGGCTTTCCGACACTGTTCGTTCACTGTCGCGGATTCTTTGCTGGTAAATTTCTCGCTCTACTTCCAGATTTTCTCGATCCTGCTGTAAAGTGATTCTTTCCTCAGTCAGTTCTCGTTCAGTTGTGATTCTTCTGTTTCCTTCCACTTCAATTTGAATTTGCAAATCTCTCACCCTCTCCTCTAAACCTGACTTGAGCTCGCGATCTTTCTGTAAAAGTCTAATTGTATCCTCTTTTTTTTTAAGGTTTTGTCGAATTAGCTCCTTTGACGAACGTTCGATTTCCAAATTTTTTTCTAACACAGCGCGAGTTTGTTTTGCTTGACGACTTTCCTCCTCTAGTCTAAGTCTTTCTTGATGTTCGACACCTAAGGTTTCCTGCAACTCCCGTCGTCGGTGCTCGCTTTCCGACACTGTTCGTTCACCGTCGCGAATTCTTTGCTGGTAAATTTCTCGCTCTTTTTCCAGTTTTTCACGATCCTGCTGTAAATTAATTCTTTCCTCACTCACTTCTCGTTCAGTTGCGATTCTTCTGTTTCTTTCCACTTCAATTTGAATTTGCAAATCTCTCACCCTCTCCTCTAAACCTGACTTGAGCTCGCGTTCGTGCTGTAAAAGTTGCGATTGCTCTCTAATTGTGTCCTCTTTTGTTTGAACATCTTGTCGACTTGTCTCCCTTAAAAGACGTTCGTTTTCTAACCTTCCTTCTAACTCAGCACGGATCTCCCTTGCTTGACGTAGTTCCTCTTCGAGTCTCTGAAGTCTTGCTTGCTGTTCACCAGCTAACAACAATTTTTCTTTCTCGTCTTTCCTCTTTGATTTCCTTTTAGGAATTTTTTCTTGTTTTTTTGAGTCAATTTGCTTTTTATTTCCCCTTCTCCACCATTTTCGCCTACCACCTGACTTTGCATCATCCGTGTTTCCTTCGTTGTTGTCACTTGCATTCTCTACGCCAACTGAATCTTGTGACAGAAATTCTCCTTTTCCTTCGATTTCTTCTGTCACGTTCTGAAATGAGCATCAAACGTACAATGTAAACTTAGTTATCATGATCAGCTTAAGACTGTTAAGAGAGCTAAAGAGTTCAGTTACAAATTTAAAGACAGTGGACCTTATATCACCCAGGCAGTGGAAGCCATGGACGGCTTTTTCGTCGTTATTTTAGCATGCTGTGTCCCATTACTAATCCCCTATGCCACTATGTTTGTTAATAAAATTATAAGCTGAGAAAGATGTGATAACCAGCCACTCAGTGCAATGAACTAAAATAGATAATAACTGGAGTACTTAATAGAATTCTCCCCCCTACCCCCATTAGCATCTCGCGAGTACAAAAACTTATTGTCCTACAGGTAATAAAACGCTGTTAATAACAAGCAGTACATCTCTCTATTTCGGTTCTTAAAACTAACAAAGCAAATTAAATTTAAGTTTTGTTTTTGTCTGATATTGCGTTATAAAACCTTTCTTACTGTCCTAGTGAATATATGTATATATGACTTGGTGGTCTACAATGAGCAAATTCCCCAGGACATTCCTTTCCTGTAAGGAATGACCTTTCACACGCAAAGCAACAATCGCAGTAAGATAAAAGGAGACATAGGCCATCACATTTTAAACGATTTAAACTTCAACATAAAGAGAAGAGAAAATTTAAAAGCGACCCATCCTATCATCTTTTGAAAATGGCACTGATAAAAAGTGTCAATGATAGCTTGAAAAACGTCTTAAATCAATGGATGTACACACACACACACTCTAGCCACAAACACAGAGAGATTTGCAATAACGCTTTGGAAAACCCCAAAAGGTACTCCTCGTAGCATCTTTTGAAGGAGACAGTGAAAAAGCGTAGTATGCTAGCTTCAAACACACCTTCATTGAATGGCTGTCTTCGCTTAACATCGGTAAGTACTTCATGTCAAACCATCAGAAAGTTGTCCTTTTTCACGACATAAATCCCCAGGGGGGTAATCTTACATTAACCTTACAGACATTGCTCTAAAATAGTGTAAAGATAAGATGATGCGGAAGGTGCACTCCCAGTAAGACTTCCCAGAAATACCACACCCCTCCCCCCCCCACCCCGACAAAAAAATGAAATCCATTTTATAAACTGAGCTGCACCACAGGCAGCCCAGTTAACTACTGTGCAATAACAATCAGGAGATAGCCTGCGGCGCAGGCGTAATTGAACCTCGGTTAGTAAACAGGACATTGTTGTCCGCCATTTGGAACTTGAACGTTTTCATTTAAGACCGGACCCGAGAGACGTAGTTGACTTCAAATGTACTCTGTTTCAGTTTTCCACACTAATTCACCAAACCCGCCCGATCCAAAATAATCCACCCTAGAGGCGGTTTCAATAATTTGCGGTTTCGGTGTGCAAATTCACCGGTTCCAAGTGGACGGAAGGCCGATTCGTACAGGTGTAAAAGAGTATGCGGCTTTAAAAGTATCCGGATTTGTGTGGACGGGACCTTCGTTTTGATTTCACGAATCCACGATAACAGATACTGGTATCGTAATCCGATATTCTGATTGGTCTGATCGCCCACTGTTGACAAGTGCACGAAGAGCGCTGTGTCACTGTCTTGTGACCGTAAGTCCGTAAACTTGCACAGGAAGCCCACTATCTTGGTCGTTGACGCAACAGACGCACCTTGATTCTCAAGAGAACACTCGGAAACTCGGGATCACCTCAGGGATCTCAGATGGACCTTCAACTCAACAACTGGGCAAGACTTACCACCAGTCGAATGTGGGAGTAGGATATGTTCGAGTTTGGATTCGAGTTCCAGTTGGACTTCGAGTTAAACTTCGAGTCACAAAGTTCGAGTTAAAGTTCGAGTTACTAGTAAATTTCATTTCATTTTACATTGTGTAAAAAATGAAAAAAATGAAATGACATGATTATTCAACCTCGTTCCCAGGGCCTTTCCCTTAAAACTTTTTCCCGGTTGATTATTATTAATTTGATTTATTCAATTGAAATTTTCGTCGAACCAACTGTTAGAGTCTTCGAAGCCTTTTTTATCCGGTATGGTGTGAACACCTACAGCTGTATGCGATATGTGAGTCTTCATCAACTATTTACAGAGAACAATGAAAATCAAGATGAAAGAATATTTGACACTGCGTCTCACTTAGCAGACGATTTCTAAATTACACGGGTTAATTGGTCGCGGTTGGGATCGTTCCCTCGAAAACCACACCCGATTCTAGTTCAAAATGAGCAAAGCTTAAACCCGTTTTCAGACCGAAGGCCCAAAAACCCTACCCTTTGTGGCGGAATATGCCTATATGGTTTATATAAGGGAGTACGCCCCGGGAATAGAATAGCATAGTTCTTTATTTAAATACTGTCAGGAGCCCATTATATGGTAAAATTCTTCAGGAGTATAAAAAGTATTTAAAAAGACCGAACTACCCTAAACAATATGCAAGAAACTAACTACAACTAACCTAACTAAGACCTGCTTTTCATGAATGTTGTGTACACGGTAACTAAGAATCAGAAATTCAGATGAGCCGATTGTTTAGATTGACTTAAAGATTTAGCCTCCCTCAAGTCAGATGCAGGGCAGGCTGTTCCAGAGAACTGTTCCGCTATAACTGAAGCTATTCTTCATGAAGTTAGTTCGCGGGAAATTAAAGGGACAATTAGTTTGTTAACAGAGTCCCTCGGGGAGTAGCGCGTTTCATATCGTGTAACAAGTTTAGAGGATGCAAGGTCATTTAAAGACTTGTTTTAAGGCTTTTTGTATTTGAAACCGAGTGCTCAAGTCTTTCCAATTAATTAATTTGTCTAATTAAGCGGTTTTGAAGCGTCTGTAGCTTGTCAAATAAAGTTTTAACACAATTACCCCAGACAAGATTACAATAATCGGATTGAGATCGAATTAGGACGTTCTGTATACAATGGAGAGTAGGTGTTGGAACAAAATGTCTAATTGTTTTAATTGCTCGTATCTTGGAAGAGATCTTTTTATAAAATTACTAAGATAGTACGCGTACTTACCCTGAATTTCATCCGATTACTTCGAGTCGTTATTACTCCCTCAGCAACGTCGTTGTTGAGAGAAGAAAACGACTCGAAGCAATCGGATGAATTTCAGGCTAACGCGCACTCTGATTGGCTGAGAGGAGTGTTTGCATGAGAGTATGTAATAGTTGTGGCGTCAACATGTTTTGCTTTTCGCGCGGTAATCACGCAAGCACGAATTTGAAAAAGATTTCAAGTTCAAAAGTCGACAAGTTTACTTTATTTACCCATTCCTTCGTCGGCTGAAACTTGCAATATCGCTGCGAAGAAAGTGTGTCAATCTTTTTTCGCTGACATTTTAAGCGAAAAAAGTCCGTATTTTGGAAAGCATCTTTTTGCAAAACAAGAATTGATTATGCGTGCAAGACTTCGTGGACAACACTTTGCGACTGGTAAGAATTTCTATTTTAATCATAACTATAACAAAATTGTCAAATCTGATTGGCTATCAACTGCCCTGATTTCAGCCTTAATAGTCAGGTCTCTTAAGGTCAGGATCGTTACAGAGTTGACAAAAGCACCAAACTTTGCACAGCCATAGCTTATTGCAGTTCCATGAATATTAGAGGGAGTGCCCAATGCAAATATGCCACTGAAGCGTGCTAAACAGGATTTACTTATTGTAAATTTCACCTGTTGGGTCTCTGTGGTGTTTTGATTGAAAATTGTTATTTTATACCTTAAATCACTCAGAATGCTCTTCTCATGTTGTAAAAAGCAATTTCACTCGAACATCTGGCATTCCCATCCATTATTAGCTTATTGATTGTATAATTAAGTTCATTATTACTGTGCCCTTAAAGCAAGTCCACAGTCCGCCCACATTTTCATAAGTTATTTCTAAGATGGCCTCGTCTTTGCTTCATAACATGCAAGTACTCAGCTTCTGGGGTTCTCTTCTCCTTTTCTAATGTATTTCAATAATAGAGGAGGCCTTATTGTGTGGCTTAAGCCTTATTTATCAAGTATTACTAGTCATTTAATACATTTCACTTTAAGCTAAAGAAAGTGTATGGCATAGCGATTCACACACAAAATTTCAAAAAAAAGAAACTGTCAGAGAATCTGTTGTATCACATATTATCAGGGATTTATGACAGCTGTCCATGAAGAGCAAATAACGAAATGACAGAACCCAAAATAGTTCTTTCCTAAGGAGGTAATTAATTTTTCAGCTTAACATAGGCCTGGATGCCTTTCAGTCTCTCTTTATCTGCTGGAAGCACGTGCATCATTTGACAGAGAAGCAAGCACCGTGGCACAAGTCATATCATTTACAATTTCCGCAGTTTGTCTAAGCTTTGCAAAGCAAAAACAAACAAGAAAGAATCTGGTCTCATAAACGAAAAAAAGAAATAAGTTAGCCCAAGCTTCAAAAAACAGCACAGTTTATCATGAAGCCTCTAACATCTGGCACTGAAGCACTCATGTCCAAAAAAAATAACAGCATATCAAGTCGTAAAAGTGAGACTCAAGTGGTACAAGATTGACTCAAATGATAAAAAGGGTATGGCTTAACTGCTGAAACTGTAGAAAGGGGACCGGGCTAACTTTTAGGGGCTGTTTACATGGAGGAAGGGGACCCCAGGTAGGCATGGTAACCAACTTAGGTGGGATAGCCCGCCTGTCCATGTAATCTCTCATTTTAATTTGATCACGTTTACATGATAGGTGGGGTGACCCTTCAAGGTGGGTAGCCCGCTCTGCCACACTAGGTAACCCTCTCAGCTGAGGTCATATTTTGCCATATCAACGTTTCAAGGTGAGGTAACCCAGGCTAGTCGGGGTCGGATTCGTGCTGATACATCAAATTCGCGCAAAATTCACTTTGGCGCCGGGTGGCTTCACATTATTATTAAAGGTAACAATAGAAAGCCACAACACTGAAGGTTGCAGCGAGAGCAGCAAGTGAGCGTAGTCGTGGTTTCCCAGCATTTTTCTTGTTTATGTGCTTAGCGACCATTCAATAATCTCGAGAAACTGCACCCCAGGATGGCGGGGTTGTAAGATTGCATGTAAAGGAGGGTTATTTTTTTACCTCACCTAAGCAGGTTACCTCACCTACCAGGGGTCCCCCACCTTTATGTCAACAGGCCCTACTGAAGTCCCAGGAACCGTGAAACTGGTAATAAACGGTAGGACCAACCGGGGACTAGCTGTGATACTACTTCCATCTTCAAGAACGTCAGCATAGCAGCCAAAGGAGCCGTTTAATATATCGGTGTAACACGAATATTAGATTGTGGTTGTTTCATGCGTCTCGTATATTGTGACTTTTTTTGTGTTCGTTTTTGTCACCATCTATAAATTTCAATCATGTTCAAAACACCCCTACTAACAAAAATATTTCTTAAAACTCTTTAGAATGATATTCAGCAATAAAAACAAGGTGTGACCAGAAGCCGATTTCTAGGCTCCTGGTGTGGCAACGTAGGCATAAGTGAATGCAAAGTTTTTGTGGTATGTAATCTGTCAGAAATCTGTTTGAGTGGTCAAAGTTGGGGCTGATGGGCTTCTTTTTCATGACCACTCCATTATTATAAGGGACCAGGCCATAATTATTGTTGACCCTTGCTTTTTTGGCATTTTCGGTAATTTTCCACAGCATTATTTTGTGAAAAGTTGGTAACTGAATTGCTCTTGACGAATTCATGATCGTAAGTTTTCGTAACCACGGGGTATTCGCCTAATTGCATCAAAGAAATTATATTCATTTTCATAAATGATGCATCATTGGTTGGCTAAAAGAGGTCTTGTTCCTGTAGATTTCAGCTCTTCTGAAGTTAGTTTGTTTGTAAATTGTAACGCACGCGACGACCTTCCATTTTTTAAAAAGGTCGCATGGACCTACCATTAACACTCTGGTGCAAAGGCTCTGAAGTGAATGAGCTCCTAAAAAGGTGTCTAGGCACGCAGGGACCTCATACACTTCTTTTTAAATGCAAATGTGTAAAAAAAAAGAAAGAGTGTTAAAAATTCCTGGAGAGGCATGTTTTACAACCTCGTCCTCAGGGCTTAATAAAAAGGTAGAAAAAGGTAAAGCGACCATATTTGACGTCAATAACTCGTGACAGTAATAATAACTGATAAACTTGAGGTCGACGGTGTGCCTATTTTACCCCCCCCCCCCCTCTCCATTAATGCTCCGTTTTAAGGGTATTTAAAGCTGTCAAAGCTACACAGAAAGGAGAGAAGTTGATTTAGGATGTGTTGACAACGGTGATCGAACCCGGGACCTCGCGCACCCAAGGCTGCGAACTAACCAACTGTGCCACCCTTGCTCCTCCTTTTCCCCCTGAGGACGAGGCTGACGTGTTTTAATCATTATCTCAAGGACAGGGTTACCAACGAAGCAAATTATAATCTAATCTTAGCTACACAATTACAAAGTGGGCGCATTGTCAGTTACGGTTCATGAGGTCGTTCATGTAGCATGTCAAAATTTAACAATTCTATCATTTAGGATGTGATACATTTGGATTTTATGTTATTGTATGACATCTTTGTGATCTGTTTACATTGATATGTAATGATATTATCACTAGAAAGTCTTAGCAGTGACACTGATAGCCGCACAGACCGCACAGTGAACATGGTCACACAAATTTTGTTAAAGTTATGATTAATTGGTAACATAACTTCCTGTCGTCCAATTCGGTCTGTAATCATACTCGTGATTAAATAAATCGGACTCCCGCTACGCGGTCGTCCGATTTATGATTACAGACCGAATTGGACTCCACTCAGTCCTGTTACCATTACTAATCCATACAGAAAGTTTTGCGTTTTTTCTATGACACATTTATTTTATAAAAACAATAGAAAACGTTTTTCCTGTGTTTGATATAAAAAGTGTGTTGTGACAAAAAGCTGCCATAAAATAAAAAAAATAAGCAAATATATATTCTAGGCCACTGAAACTATCATTTTCTTGGAATGAAGCAAATTCATTGAGAAAGATGGTCGAGATTTTACCTTCCTCGAGGCACCCATATCTGTGAAGCAGAGCGCGTCGTATTACGCAACCACAACCACGAGTTTAATATATAGATTTAGCCAGGGCTAAAAGCGAAGCTCCCATTAATAAATTTATATTTTAAATCAAACAATAAACTTGTAATCCACAAATCAGTTAACTTAAGGGCACATTCATGTGACTTTTGAGGGAAAGGATAAGTTATTTTAGAGTGAAACATCTTACATCGAGTTGATAGCCTAAATATACATGTATGTACACCCAAAAAATAGCAAACATCTTCTATCACATTCAAGAGCCATAATGGCTCTTGATCACAGTAGATTAGGCCTCGAAAACAAATTCTTGCAAAGCAAATCAGGCCGCATTTTTTTGCCTTCGACAGGTTTACTTTACAAATTCTTGCCAACAAATCTGAGGGTGTGTAAACCAACCTTTTATACTTTTTATACATCACATCTGAGGTGAAACAGTGCTTTTTATCATACAGACCTCGGACAGAATACGGCATTTCACAATTTTTCACTTGCAGGACGATCAATCTTGGGCTTTTAGCGAAACCGTTCAAAAAATTTCCAAAATCACCCATACCGCCAGCCGCTTCTCAGTTTTAGTGCGAGCTGTCAGTGTGGTCGAGTGTTTGAATGCACTTTAATGGAGATACGCTTCAACATAATAACGAATTTTGTTATTTAATGGTTCCAGCTTATATCAAACGTGATACTAGATCAGATCACTGACTCAAATCTTAAACAAACGTGCAAAAACTTGCCGCATAAACTGTGCTCGACTTCATGAAATTAGATATAACAAAAACAAACATCAAGTACAATAATTACTCAGGCTTACCATTCGAGATTCAGTTCCTGAAAGATATCAAGGAAGGCCATAGTTGCTTGAGACTTTTAAACCCTCTTACGCTTTGAGCAAGGTGAAAGACGAAAACGATTTCATCCGAAATCGGATTACCCAATTTTGACAAGCGACGCATTTCTCAACCAAAAACCCAATAACAAACCAGCCATGGATAACAGAAGACTCTTGATAGCAGCTGTATTTCATTTTGTACATCCAGTGGAAAAAGACAGTTAAAAACATCACAAGTTGACACAAAACTCTGTCAGCTTTAGCTGTCAAAGTAAACAACTTTCAAGATGCTGCATAAATTTTCCGCATGAACTCACCTGTCAAATTTGACCAATCAGAGTACAAAAATTGGACGTGGAGCGTGACCAACGCGTGACCATGGTAAGAAAAGGTCTTCCCCGCCTTTATTTTTAAAAAAGTGGCTGAATTTTCGCGTCCGAGGTCAGTTTGAAATCAAAATCTTGACAGTGCGGGGCCATAGTGACATAAACGCAACATATTTCATATGAATCATTGGAAAACATAGACTTGAGCCTGCGATCATTTGAAACTGGTAATTTGTCAGCGGATAACTTCAAAAAAGTACTCGAACTCGATGGGTCGACACTTGAGCCCGCGCTACGGTCAGGTGATACTGGTCAGCGGATATCCTGTTTTGACAGCTGTCAATTGATCACAACATTGATGTGCAGTTAGTTTTCTATTGGGCTCCCAAACTAGCAAGAAAGTGTGAGAGTAAACATTGGTTTCCCTGTGGTGCGGACGGACGGTCGTACGCTCACGTGATTACCAAATTTTCTCGGATGGGTAGATTACCACATTTCCTTAGCTATGGGGCTCCGTCCACGCGCGCGCTTCGTGCGCGGGTGGAGCTCCGCTATAACATGATCCGAGAGCAACTGGCACTAGTAAAACAAAATGGCGCCTGAAAGCCACGGAGAAAAAAAGGATGATCTGGCCTTTTTTACCCTCCAAATGGGTTAAACTTTCAGTTTTGCTGATCTAATTTAATTGTTTTTATTGCTCCGAGTTGATCAGAGTCCAATTTTATTTTATTTTTATATTTTTATTCGATCCGAGTTGGTCCGAGTCGATCCGAGTTGATCCGACCCGGACTGGCGGTCCGAGTTGATCCGGTCCGACTTTTGTACCTGCCTTATGCAAACACGGAAAACGTTTTCTGTCGCTTAATTAGACAATTTATCGATGTGCGTTTGCCACGGTAGATTTTCATCAATAAATATTCCAAGCGATTTTCCAGGGGTAACGTGTTCTATCGGAACATTATATCAACTGAGAGCTCGAGTGGGCTCGACAGCAAACTCAATTTTTGTCTCGATCCAATTAGCATAAATTCAGTATTGGTAGAGTTCAAAGTAAGTTTGTTGGAAATAAACCATTTGTTTAGATTAACTAAATCGTGATTCAAATTTAGCTGTATTGAATTCACATCAACATCTGCATAAATGATGTGGCTGTGTCATCGGCATACATTCTAGGCTGGACTAGGCTGGCATGAAGAAAGTTTAGACAGTTTGGTAGATCGTTCCATGTGGTACCCCGCATTTAAAGGGACAGGTTCACGGTTAAGCGCATGCTCATTTGTCAAAGTGCTGTCTTTCTGCCAGGACATGCTGTATCGTCTATGCAAGTAATATGATCATGTCATAATGTTGTAAAGAAACCAATCTGCACACTCCCCTGGCCGTCATTTACACTTGATCAACTTAAATATTTGCAAATAGCTGTAAATTAATTAACCATGGAATAAACCTTCGGGTCAACAATAAATTCAACGTTGGTAGTGTTGGCATAATCCACTAGTTTTTTCTGCGATTTTAGTACCCCTCCATCCTACTTCAGTTACTCTGAAATACACTTCTAGCTTGAAATACACTCTGAGATCGCTGAGATACACGTGAGTGGGATTATTAATAACCGATAGAATTAAAAATAAATTGGGAAAAAGTATTTTAATAAATGAGCATGCGCTTGACCGTGAACCTGTCCCTTTAAGTGTAAAGATTCTAGAAGAGGAACCATTAGCAAGACGTCGTTGTGACGATTTGTCAAATACGATCTAAACTAATCAAGAGCAATTCCTTGTATTCCGTAAAGGTTCATTTTTGATAACACGGTTGGTCAGCTGTCATCAAAAAGTGATCTCGTTCAATCTAGTTTTTCAATTTTTAACCATTTGAGCTGAGACTTTGCTCGATAATAGCGGAGCTCCCGCGCGCGCGAAGCGCGCGCGCAGCGGAGCACCATGGGTAAGAAAATTTGGTAAACCATCCATCCCAGAAAATTTGGTTATGACGAAGCGTACGCCCGTCCGTACACACACTTCATGTAAGCCGATGTCAAATGTCACAATAGATCTTGCACAACTTGACTAGCCTCTTAGTTATGTAAGCCATCCGTATGAGTACGATTAGATTGACAGCTGTCAAAATCAGACATCCGCTGACAATTATCACATGACCGTCTCGCGGGCTCAGATAAAAGACCAGTCGTTTTGCCCCTATATATATATAAGCTGATATAATATGTCACACTTACCAATTCAACATAAAAACGAAACTACGCCGGGCAAGGCTGTCAGTTGGCTGACAGTCGTTTAAAGTTACATTGGCAGGCCAAATTAAGGTCAATTGACAGCTGTGTCAAAATGGGACATGTTCAGACCGCTATCAGAAGGGTAGACTGCAAAACAGTCGGTTTTTTTCTCAAAATCAGTAAAGAATTCGGTAAAGCGTGGCGTAAGAGTCTTACGCGCGCGAAGCGCGCGAGCCTCACACGCCCGTAGGGCGTGTGAGGCGAGAGGAAAAAAACCGACTGTCCGTTTTCCATACAATGAGTTCGTTCCGACCAGGGGGTTCAAAAATGTCGTCGAGCTGTCAAAAATCTGTTCGCAGCTCCGCCCTCTTTGTTATAGCGCGTGTGACTTCGAATCTTGAGGCTGTGATCCAGTAATTCTAAAGCGGTTTTTAGCGTTGCTTCTCTGCGAAATGTAGTGTATATAGTGAAATGAAGTATATATAGTGGAGGATCAAAATTGAGTGGAAGTGGCAGTACGACAACAAAGCCTGTGCCTGCTCCTCGAAGAGGGAGAAAGCTGAAAGAGCCGAGGGCTTCGGACAAATTGTAGAATGTGCGGCTGTTGTTTCAAAACACAGTTCGGCAATTTTACGAATGGATGGATAAGCTCGGAAAATGTGTTTGTTGCGCCTACCAGAAAAGGGGAAACGTTACCAAAGTGGGCCGACCTACTGAAAAACGAACTTTTCTTTGTCCTCGAGGAAGGAGAATCTTTCTCCACAAGAGCAGTTTGCTCTCCGTGCGGAACAACGGTTAGAAACTGCCCTGGGAAACTGCACGGCGATGCTTTCGCAAATTAGAGAAGAACTGAACACGCCAACTGACAATGAACAATTATTGCGATTGAAAAGAATGGGTAAATCCCCTCATTCCAATCCACTTCTTGGTGATTTAGCTCTGTAAATCACTATCTGTGAGAATTTAAAATCCTGCCAAAAACGCTAACGAGCTGGGCCCAGCGTGACAAAACATTGCAGGAAAAAGTCACATTCACGGACACAAAGAAAATCGCTTAAAATTATTCAAATCCAGGAGGCACTTTGGAGAAATAAAACAACCTAAAACCCTTAATCAGCCGCAATGAAGAGCTTTAAATTTCTAAAGGGGCCAAGAAAGAATATGCTCTTGCATCAGAGGGCAAATCATGCCGACCAGAGAAAATCTATATGCGTGTCACGACCTCTCAGTATGAAATATATTTAATAAGCGGCCAAAATTCACATTTGCTCAGTCAAAACGTTTTCCTCCAAAGCATAATCTACTCGACAGAGAAAACAATTCATTGGAACAAGCGGCATGTTTGCATGAGGCGAGATAACAATGACGGTCGGCCGTTGCACAGAACTTGAAGAACTCTTTGCATGAACAAACATCTGATAAATAAGGCTTTTGTCAAATTGGTAGAACACAGAAAACATCCTTTCCCCTGAGTAGCAACTCCAAAGCTTCCCTCTGCTCCGATTTTAAAACAAATCCCAATTCTTGCGAGCAAATCCAGGCGATCAACATCTCTCATTTTTATTACAGCGAAAGCTTTAGCAATTCATCACGGTAGGGAACAACGCGAATGACTTGTTGAAAACATTACTTGACAGCTTGGTGACAACTTGCATCGAAACGTAGCCAATGGGAATTGCCCGTGGCTGGGAGAAGCGGATAATTCGAACGAATATAACGTATGCAAAACGGACAGTCCGTATTTTTAGCGTCTCTCCCTAGTCTCGCTCTCTGTTTTCAGCCTCATTCCAGACATTTTGTTTGACTGCTCGCGCGTACTTGAATACGCAAAAATACGGACTGTTTTGCAGTCTATCAGAAGGGCTCAAGTTCGCTCAGGTACACGATCTGGCATTTTGCACTATATGCCGGACGGAAATGTCCTACTCACACTCGTGGTCTGTTACTTCGAATATTCGCCATTCTAATGAAGGTTAATTGACAGCTGTCAAACTAGAGTATACGCTGACCATCATCACCTGAGTGGATCGCGGGCTCATTTTTCTATCTATTGAGGTCACGTAGTGTTTAAAGTTTTGCGCTGATATTTTATTTGATCACGGGCTCAATTCGAAGCCCCATAGCTTTATAGAAAATCTATCCATCCTAGAAAATTCGGCAATCACGTGACCGTACACCGACCACCCGACCCTCCGTCCGCACCACAGGCATACCAATGTTTAATCTCACACTTTCTAGCTAGTTTGGGAGCCTGCAACCTGATATTGTACATCCATGTTTTGATCAATTGACAGCATTCAAAACAGTGATTCTGCTGACCAGTATCGCCTGACCGTATCGCGGGCTCAGGTATCGACCTTTAAAATGCATATGAAATAAGTCGTGTTTCATGAGTCGCACTTTTAAAATGTTGATTTCGAACTGATCTCGGACACGAAAATTCAACCGGCTTTTACATTTACATGCAGGGAAGGCAATCGCTTTTGACTTTTCTCACTGTCAGGCGTTGATCACGCTGTACGTCCAATTTTTATGTTCTGATTGGCCAAAATTTGACAGGTGAGTTTATGCGGAAAATGTTTGCAGCGTCTGGAAACTTGCTTACTCAACCTCGTCCCCAGGGCTTTTCCCTCAAAAAATGGGTGGGGCGGGAAAAGGCCCTGGCATCGGCTGGTCACGTGTACAGCCTAAATATTCCTGAGAAGCTAATTTATATGCAACCCGCTGGTTTTGCGCTGACAGAGGAGAGCAACAATGGAAAATAATAACATCGCGAACTATGTCAATATTTTCGCGTGTGTGCGATTCAAAAGCTTAAGATCCATTTAATTGCGCATTATTCAAATGCTAGAAGTTTATGAAAGGGCAGACCGGCTCTACGTTGTCACGTACAAAATATGGCAAATGCTTCAGCGTTGAGACAAGCTGTTATGTCCCACTGTTATCGACTAGTACTTCGACTAAGCTTCATGGTGACTGTGGAATTACTGAACGATCAAGCGGGAGGTGATTTTGTCCAATGTCAAACAAAAATGCGGGCCTTTGCCTTCAGGATCTGCAGTGAAATAGAATTGTTCATCAAAATGCTTTATGAAGTCTGGTCTTCTCTACAACTCGACCATGAAACAAACAAATCGCCGCGCCGGATGCAAGTCAGCCCTCCAGCCAGGAACGATGACAAGTCGCCGATCTGAGACATTTGAAGAACTCTTATATCTTTTCTCTTCCGAGGATAAGTGCAAAAGATTTTACTTATACCAAAGGGAAGATTGACTGATCGATTGGAATCAACTACAGCTCTGTCAACACTGTGTCAATTTTAAGTAGACCCAAGTGGTTTTTGTTGCCAGTCGTTTGATCGCAGAGGTCAATGAATTTTTTAAAAATACATGTCATACAGGATAAGTCTAAACCAACGCTTATCGCTATGATATGGCTGAGAGTTAAGGTGAATAGAACTAGGCTGTGTACGGCGGCCCACTTCGCAAGAAATGAAATAAAATGTCAGAAGAGTCGAGAAAGCGGACTTTTCCAGTACAACCTTTATGCACGTACGATAGCTTGTTTGTCATTTATACCGCTCTATAAACAGACGTTTTATGAATGTTACTCGCTGTCCCCTTCATCGAAATAGGAGGAAAGCAAAAAATTACCATAGCCGGTATCTGTGACAAAAAGGAAACCTTGGAAACTTTTCGTTAATCCGATCGTCAAGAGATATAAAAGGTCACCCAAGACAGCGCGCTGTGAACTTACGCATAATTTTAGCTTTTCACATGGCGCTAATTTATTACACCCAGGATTTTAGGGTGTACGAGGAAACACGTGACCAGCCGATGCCAGGGCCTTTTCCCGCCCCACCCGTTTTTTGAGGGAAAAGCCCTGGGGACGAGGTTGTTGCTTACTGATAGCTGGAGCTGAGAGAGTTTTGTGTCATCTTGTGATGTTTTAAACTGTCTTTTTCTACTTGGTGTACAAAATGAAATACAGCTGCTATCAAGATTGTTCTGTACATGTAATTCGTGGCTGGTTTGTTTATTGCGCTTTTTGTTGACAAATGCACCGCTTGTCAAAGTCATTGGAAATCCGATTTCGGATGGCATCGTTTTACTCACTTGCCCTTGATGGAGGCGTAAGAAGGTTGAAAAGTCTCAAGCGATTCTGGAACACTTGATGACCTTCAGAAGCAGCATCTCGACTGGTAAGCTTGAGCCATTATTGTTTTTGATGTTTTTTTTTCGGTTTCCTGAAGTCGAGCGTATGGTTTATGCGGCTTAAGTTAAAACAGGGGCACCCAACGGGAAGATAGTTCAAAACCACTTAAACATAGCATTTTTAAACGTATTTTAGTATTTAAACGGTAGATAAAGGCATATTTTTATCCCCTAAAAAATTTTCATCTGTTCGGATTTCCTAGCTGAAAGTCTAGTGATCCGAAAATTGTAGGGATCAAAACTTACCTTTTCGAAAATTTCAGCCAGAAAATAGGCTTCCGAAAATTCTAGGTGACCTTTGTAGGGTAAAAATCCGTTAAAAATAGGCAATTATACCATTTTTTAGATGTTCGAAAATCCTAGGAGAGGCAGGCAAGCAAGAAGTTTTACAACAAATGTTTCGAAAATTCTTATGCTTATGCTTAAGCTTATGCTTGCCTGACTCATGATTTTCTGAGACACTTTCCTCTCAATACTTCTCTTCGTGAATGAAAATTATTGTCTCTGTACATGTTTCACCGAATTAAACTTATTTTATTGATTGTTAGTAGTCCCTCTCGCAGTTTTCATCGCTGCACCGGTTGTTTCCAGTCGAACATAAACATCGCATGTAGGAATACTCAAAACGCCGCGCGTAAATATCACTCGCTTTTAAAGATTACACAACAAAATCATACTCAGTTTAATGAATAAAGGGAAATAAAACCTAAACATAACAATTTCTCTATCATGTTGAAGCGTAAATGGTAACTCTATTAATCGCACTGCAAATTTGGTGCCTGTCAAAAGTGAGAACCCGTCCGGCTGGCCGAAAAGTGATTTTATCGTTTTCATTAAAAGCCCATAATTATTACCCCGCATATCACATAGGACCAGATTTTTCTAACAGAAAACGTTTTATAATTCAATGCTATAATTTGTTGTGCAAAGGCAGCGCGTGCTTTGATCGTCGTGGATATTGAATGAGTGCAAATTCTCTTGCAAAATTGTGAAAAACTGCAGAATTATAAGTTTAAATAGGGCAAAAAAGAACAAATTCTGTCCGAGGTCTGTGTACTGTTTACCTGAGACTTGATGAGAAAAAGCATGTTTAAAAGGCTGGTTTACACGCCACCAGATTCGTCGCCAAGATTTACTAGTAAACTAAACTTGTCGAACACAAAAAATCCGGCCTGATTTTTATTTTGGCCTTTCTTTTAGACAGAGGAATGCAACGTGTAAATTGGCTGCCACCAAGGACTATCGTGGCGCATGCATGTGTTTCTTAAAATTATATTTCGGGGTTGTCCAATTATCCATAGTCTCTCTAACGGAGCAGTGTTGGAGAGACTGGTGAATGCCACATTATGATGCTACAGCTAATGCAAATACAATACACGAATAGGTCTATTTGTTTTACCAGGCCTAATCTACTGTGATCGAACATGATTGCTATTTTTCGGTGTACAAGTAACTTGATGTAAAATTTGTTTCACTCTTGGACGGTCGAATTCTGATTTTTCTCTAAAATCACTCAGCCTTTGCCTCAAAAGTGAAATGAATGTGCCCTGATCTGTGGATTACAAGTTTATTGTTTGATTTAAATTATAGATTTATTAACGGGAGCTTCGCTTTTAGCCCTGGCTAAATCTATATATTAGAACTTTGTATTCCCAACAATCGTGTGTTTTTGGATTTTGATTTTAACGGTTTTTGGCGCGAAGATGACATCATAAGACTGACAGTAAAAATTAACTTTCAATTTTTGCCATAACAGGTTAGCAATTTTGAAAGAGTGCTCAGAGAAGAACTTATATGTGAAAAAGTTTTTAAAAACCTTATTTGGTTGCGAAGATATGACATTCTAAAGATCGCCAAAAATCTAGATTTAGCCAGGGCTAAAAGCGTAGCTCTAGTTAATAAATTCATAACTTAAATCAAACAACATCTACAGGGTGTTTCAAAAGTTTGTTCCGATTTTTTGTTCGCTAAAATTTCACTGATTATTGAAAATACTTTTTGTAAAACTTAGTATGTTATTCATATTCATTTAACGATGAATAACCGAAATATCGCTAGCCAGAATGTCATTCTTTATGTTTTCTGACATTTTCTAAGTGGTGAGGTAAAGTATGCACGAGCTCCCAAAGTGTGTCTAAAGACAAACTTTTTCAGGCGAAGCGTAGTCACTGCCTTACCTCGTCCAGTTATTTTGGGGCTGGTTCTTTGTATGTTTTCTGGTCAACGATAATCCAGATGATCTCCAGAGGGTTCACATCACGTGAATTTGCTGGCCGGTCGCCCTTTGCTATAAGGTTTGCAAATCCTTCTGACACCATGTCTGCATGTGTGCCGCCTTTTTCTCTTCAAGGCTTTCCAACCTTTGCTGATCATATATCTTCATACCGTTGCGCTCGAAACTTTGATATTGTGAAGTTGAAGTTTTTTTTTCACC
The DNA here is from genome assembly GCA_964035525.1 of Porites cylindrica. Taxonomy (NCBI): domain Eukaryota; kingdom Metazoa; phylum Cnidaria; class Anthozoa; order Scleractinia; family Poritidae; genus Porites; species Porites cylindrica. The sequence goes on along the minus strand of OZ037775.1, from coordinate 11,520,981 downwards.
TTTCTGTCTTGTAGACTTATTACGTAGTACAGCTTTTTCGATAACATTTCTCACACATTTAAAAAAAGACGGTCATACACTCCTTGGTTTGTCTTCTAAAGTCTGTACTTTCGACCACTTGTTTACTTAAATCATTCAGACTTCAGGCAACAGTTTCTTTGACGGAATGTGAACCAAAAAAATAGAGTGCCTCAGCTTTAGCGCAAACAGTCTAGGCCTTCATTTTCGTGACAGAGTGGAGAAAATTAAAAAAAACGGCAAAAAACGAATAGGAAACCTACAAAATGGGCAGGAAAAATATGGTGGGAAAAGACTCGCGCACGTGCACACTTGGGGCAAAACTTCAAATTTTAGTTTGAAATTGCTTTGAACGGTTATTTAGATAAATTTCTTACCTGAATCAGTTTACATTTGCCTAAAAAAGCATTAAATGCTTTGCGCAAAATACAATTTACAATCGGAACGAACTTTTGAAACACCCTGTATATGACGTTTAAGGGTGGGGCTGGGTGACTTACGAGAAAAAATAATTTCTAAACAGTGCAAGAATAAAGCAACAGCTATAAAATCTTACATCGAGTAATAGTCTCATTTGTACACCTAATAAATATAATAGAAATCACTTATGGCCACAGTGGATTAGGCGTTGAAAACAAATTCTTCCCAAGAAAAATCACCTTTGTGCCCACCTACAATTCAATTCAATTCAATTCAATTCTTTATTCACACTATATGAGATATTTACATGTGTACATAGGCAAGAAAATAAAGTAGCTGACAAATAATAATTAACTAAAAGACATTAAGTTCATTTGTGTACGGTGTCCAAAGTAGCAAGAGCTTTCTTGTTGGACACCATCATGTTGAAATAATTGGCAGCAGCAGTAAAGAGAGGAATAAAAACTCAAATAATATCAGTGATAGAACATATAAGCAAGGTCAGAGTTGGTTTGACCTTTGTTTCATAGTTTTATCCTATAAAGGCCGTAAAGACACGATAGTCCCCGGTGGCAGCCAATTTTCTCGTTATAACTTATCGTTGTCTCTCTGCCTAAAGGAAAGGCCAAAATGAAAAATCAGGTCGGATTTGTTTTATGTGGTTCGCTACAATTCCAGCTGGGAGCGCGTAAACCAGCCTTTGTTTGTTTTCAGACCTCGGACAGAATTTATGTCATTTTTTTTTCCTATTTTAATTATAATTCTGCAGGTTTTTTACGGAATAATCTTACAAGACAAATTGCACTCATTCAGTGTTCAGGACGATAGAAACACACGCTTCCCTTCCACAACAAATTATAAAAATAACAACATCATAAAACGTTTTTATATAGAGAATTCACTATTAGACAGGACTGTTCAGTCAGGCCAATCTGCCATGTATACAGGATAATAATTAATGGGCTTTGAGCAAAAATTTTCGGAAAAAAAATATTTTAATTCAGTTTACAAAATCACCCGTCTCGACCAGCCTACTCTGAATTTTGCCACGCGCCAAAACTCACAATGCGAGCTGTCGAGTAATTGAGTGAACGCTAGTAATGAAGAAGAGATCTCAGAATCGTTTTCGTTTGCATGTTACTTCTAAAATACCATATTCATTTGATAGACGCGGCATTTTAAGTACTCTTGCATGCGGTGTTCACGGGCGACTGAAAACAACAACTGGCAAAGCGATCATGTAAGAAAGAGATCTTGACTAACAATCAAGACAAGAAATATAATGCAAAGGAGCATTTAAAGGTCAACAATTGTTATTCCCGAACAAGTTTCTGAGAGTAAAGTGTCTCTGAAAATCCTGAGTCACGAATAAAACCTTGCAGATTTAAGCCTCAAGTTTTAAGCCGCCTTCGCCGTGCTTGCTATTTTTCCTTATATTGACTCAAGGCGGCGCATTTCTCAACCACAACGCAGTAAATAAGCCAGCCAAGAATAACACTAGACTGTTGATAACAGCTGTATTTCATTTTGTAGATCCAGTGGAAAAAGACGGGTAAAAACATCACAAGGTGACTCAAAACTCTGTCTGCTTCAGCTGTCATCAAACAAGTCTCAGATGCTGCAGCTCATCTCTGTAAGCTTTTTTAAAAGTTTTAGTTTCTTATGCCATAAGTCGAAAACTAGTTTTTACTGCCAATCAAATGACGTCATTTTCCCGCCAAAAACCATTAAAATCAAAAATCCAAAACTAAGATTGTTGGGAATACAAAGTTCTATTATTGCGCAAAGTCCCAGCTCAAACGGTTAAAAATTTAAAAACTAGTTTGAAAAAGACCACTTTTGTGATCACAGCTGACCTTGGGAGTAAAAGGATATCATGATCAACAAACGAACTGTGGTTACAAACATCAGAAATAACACACGCCTTGTATAACTGACTTTTATAGTATCGAACTTGACGTTTCGTATGCTTCAACATACATCTTCAGGAGTGACCGTTAAATCCAAAGTGTAAGATATGTAACTAATTAACGTGAAGGAAAAAACAAATAAATGTGACAGATGAGAAAATTTGCATGAAATTATGCAAACTAGTATAAGTAGTACAGTGTAATCAGGATTACGATGACCGCTTGGGGTTAGATTTGAGACATGAAAGTTACGAGCCAGCAATTTGTTAAAACTAGTTAATTTTAATATTAGTTAACTCAGGAAATAACTGAAATAAGTAAGTTTAGTCACCTAGTACAGTTAGTGCGACTGCAGCCAGTAATAATTATATCTAATGGCAAACTCCATCCTTTTAAAGGTTAGAATATTTAGACAGAAAAGGACAATAGTATTTTTCATGACAACTATCTACAACTTTAGTTTCAATATTAATGGTCTCAATTATGTAAAACTTCTGTTTGTTGCAGAAAAAGTTAAAGAGACAACCCTTTCCAGTCAACCTCTTTTTCGAAGAAGGATTGTTGTAAGTTCAAAAGCCGGCTTGTGTAAACGTGGAGTACATTTTCAGAGCAGCGCAATACAGATTAAGGAGATGACAAATCCGAGAAAAGTGCTTTGCAGGAGCCCTCTACCATGCCGCCCAAACTCACGTTGCGAGGGAAGAGTGTAATGTAATTTACATAACATAGGCGACGCGCCGGTGTCGCATTACAGGTAACCTGCGAACAGCAGACGCATTTCCGGTCGTCGCTTCTCTCCCTCCGAAAAATAGCTATTTTCCTGGACCAGTCGCAACAAGAATGCCGTTTTTTTCGCCGAACTTCAAATCCGCTGCAAATTTTTCAGCTCCGGCCTAAGAGGAAACCTCTTCTTCCTCTCTGGGAGATCAGCTCGAAAGAAGATCCATAATTTCCCCATTAAAATAGCTATTTTTCGGAGGGAGAGAAGCGACGACCGGAAATGCGTCTACTGTTCGCAGGCTACCTGTAACGCGACACCGGCGCGTCGCCTATGTTATGTAAATTGCATTACACCCTTACCTCGCAACGTGAGTTTGGGCGGCCTGTGGAGAGACTAACGTCAACTCGTGGGTACGTTGTTTAGAAAATAATCAATTAGTTATCACCTCTGGTTTTCCCACGGTAAATTTTAGGAAATGATAGAAATTCAGATTATAAATATACTATCCTTGTCCTGGAAACACAATACTATTCACTGATACACCTCCACTTCTTCCGAGCGAGCTACGCCAAACTCGCGTAAGTTGCGAGCAAAATGCCCTCCCGGTTTGCTGCCGTAACAAACTAAGAAATTTCACAACTGATCAATCAAGCTATTCCCAAAATACATGAAGAAGGTGACGAGGTTCGGTTTGGAAGTTTTAACAGGTAAAGCTTTGTATTTTTGACTTGAATTTATCGATAAAACCGGTGGAAAAGTTTTTTTTGTTTACAAATGCAAATTAAGCTATAAGCCTTGCGTTACTTTAAATAGTTGACTTGTTCATAAATAAGCTTAAAACTAAATTTAATAATCTTTTTTACAGCACGATTTTAAATACAAAAAGAATTCACAACTCCTTTTGAAGAAACGTCCCCGCAAGAGCTAAACAAACGCCTTCAAAAGTTTTATTTGTCGCCAAGCAAGCGACGACCGCAGCCGTTCGGTAAATACTCACTACTCATGGCCTAAACCGCCGTGACGAATTATTGTAATCCATATCTTAGTATTTTTCCTTTCCAGTTTTTATGTTGTACGTCATTTCAGCCTCTCCCTTTTATTGCGACATTCTCCATCTATATAATATTGTGATTGCTACATAAGTTCAGTAACATCTGTAAACCTGAAGAAGGCTGGTATGGCCAGCCGAAATATTGTTATAAAAAACAATAAACGTTGTTTTAAATCAGCTTTGCTGTAGTCTTCGGACTTCTCGTTCTTGTTCTTTATATTTTGGCTGATTTTATCTCTTCTCTAGAGATCCAACGTTTACAACTAGCAGGATCTTCGTCCACGGTTTTTGCAGTTAATTTAATCCTTCACTACTAGCCACCTCCACTTCGGTGAATAATTGTTATTTATCAACAGTTATTTAGGTACATATTTAAAAACAACAAAAAAAAAAAAAAAAAAACAGCAAATAAATAAGCAAACAAAACAAAACAAAAAAGAAAAAAAAGGAAGAAGGGAAATAGAAGTTTCCTAGCAGAATTTGAACCCGGAACCTTCGGGCTAACCCGACCTCACATAGCCATTACGCCGTTGAGGATGTTCACATGACGCGGTGAAAAGTCTCAAATTTAATCAGGGGCACCCAACGAGAATATAGTTCTAAACCACTTAAACATAGCATTGTTAAACGTATTTAAGTATTTAAACGGTAGATAAACGCAATTTTTTATCCCCTAAAAATTTTTCATCTGTTCGGATTTCCTAGCTGAAAGTCTCGAGATCCGAAAATCATAGGGATCAAAACTTACCTTTTCGAAAATTTCAGCCAGAAAAAAGGCTCCCGAAAACTCTAGGTGAGCTTTTTAGGGTAAAAATCCGTTAAAAATGGGCAATTACACCAATTTTTAGATGTTCGAAAATCCTAGGAGAGGTAGGCAAGCAAGAAATTTTACAAAAAATGTTCGGAAAATTCTAGATTTCAAATCGTCTTCCGAACAGATATTTTCCGAAAATTGACGTTGAGTGCCCTGGTTAATGCCTTTTCCATGGAACTTCCGCCGGCAAACGATCGAGCCATACTTAACCGATTGAAAAAACGACTCGAAGCAATCGGATGAAATTAAGGCTAATTGAAACCAGGCTACTGACGGTAAAAAACAATGTAAATGCATTTCATGGCAATGAAAGAACATATGCGATACTAAGCCGACACAACTCCTCTGCGAAGTAGGAAGCAAAACATAAGCTTAAGTTTTCTTATCTCGATTTTCGCTGTCATTTTAAAGCTAATGCTCAAAATCATCTCCATTTCCTTCCGTGATCTTGGGGAGTCCTTAAGAAGAAGAAGAAGAAGAAGAAGAAGAAGAAGTGCCTTTATTTACCTTACATTCATTCATACACATAACCTACTACATTACTACAAGGTAGGAGATCAAGCCGCGTTGAAGTTGAAGGAGTCGAAGAGTAAATGCTCATCTTCTCGTCAAGTTTAACGCCTGGACGAGTCAAAGGCTCTTGAATCGTACTGATCTGAAAGATTCCTGCATGTCTTAAATTTGGTAAGACCTCTATCCTCTAACCGTGCTGTAGCGCACGATGCACGCTCTCAGCGAGGAATTTGATGCCACCGAACTTTGGCGAGCGCGAGCTTCTTTGGAAACGATAGATCTTCGCGCTCTCGAGTTCGCACCCGATTAATTAAGAAGTGCGTCTACTACGAGTGAGCGAGTGACTCATTTGCATATCCCTGTCCCCGCAATAACTCGCCCGTACCGACGAGTTAAAAATGACACCAGAATCAAATTTTGTTTAATCTGTAAAATAGCAATAAATACAAAAATACTCATAATTTATTATGATTGATGCCTTGAGGGTTCCATTTAGGTGGAACAGGATTTTGTCCTTAGATACAAAAGTTTAAGTAAGAAATAGTCTTCTCATAAGTAAATAATGGTCCAAGGGTAAAAGGACTTTTAACTGAGTTGCAAAAACCTAAACAACTGAAATAGGTTAGAGGCAACTTTGAACCACCCACGTAGAATATCTTACACATTTAGATGTCTTTTGCAGAACACTTTTCTTATAATATTAATAGTTAGTAATGATCTGATAGAGTATAGAGTGGAGACGAGTAAACATTAACAAACTGTAAAATTTGGAATTAATATGAAGAGCTGTATGTATACCGTAGTTTGTAACTTAAGTCTGTGATAACGCGTAAGCCACTATGCTTTATGAAATAAATAATTTGAACATTAATGGGAGGTCACTGCTAGAATTCCTTTCAGTAATCTTGATGTTTGAAGCTATGAACTTCAAGTTTAATTTATGGCAACTTGTTAAGAACCTGAATTGAGCTATGTTATAATTAAAAATAATTAGAAAGGTTTTAAATTATCGCATTTGCTACAACCCAAGCAAACTCCTTTACACCTTAGAATTTACATTTGCTACTTGAGAAAACATGCTCAATTTTATGGGTTTGATCACAGTAATTATTGCTAACCAAATCAAAGTCAGAATTTCATTACATTTGCTACCTGAGCGAAAAATTGTACAATAGTAACAGTTCCATCAGATTTGCTGCCCAAGCAACTTTGTTCAAAACTTGGCTTTTAACCACATTTGCCGCTACAAGCAAAATTTTGTGTTTGATCAAATTTGCATACCCTAGAAAATTTGTTCAAAGTTTAAGTTTGGTAACATTTGCTTCGTGAGCAAACATGTTTAATACAAACAGTTTGGTTACAATTGCTATGTAAAGCAATCTGGTTCATGAAAATTTGATCACCCATCATAACCCAAGCAAACATTGTTCCAATTACATGCTTCGCTGACATTTGCAAAGCTGCGTAAACGTTTTAAAAATAACGGGTTTATATGCTTTTACATCTAAAACAAAAGCTGTGCAAAACAACAGATTTGCGCTATTATTTGCGTAATGTGTAAATATAGTTCAAAGAAACATATTTGCCTACACATTCGAACCATCATGTGCAAATGACCCTTAAATCCATGGCTGCCCATTCTCTTTGCACCAAGAAGTAAATATTGTGCGAATGTGGCATTTACCGTCATTGCTACGGATAGCAAATCTAGTGCAATATCAGCCTTTGCTCTTGCGCAAATTTGAGCAAATTGTGCAAATGTGGTATTTGCTACACATTTGCCGTAATTTGGCCACCCTAGTAAAATCCATTTTTTCGTCCAGTGCAAGCGAGCCTGATCTCAGTTTTTAGTACGGGACGAGCCTTCGGTTGATAAATGTGATTGCAAAGTCAATAAATCCTTTTAAGTTTTGTTAATCCTACCCTGCCAGCAGAGGTTACTTTCTGGCATGGCTTTTAACTTTTAGGAAGTCGTTCGCGTGGCTTGCAGTCGCGTAGTCGGTTGTTCCTATTACGACTCCGCTCGGCGATTCTGTAAGACTTCAAACAGTATCCGTGTGTATCCTTTACTATATTAAGAGCCAG